>JARFIY010000043.1:600000-945949 GCA_036346155.1 Sinelater perroti
GGTGTCTTCCAGTGCCTCAATACTGAAAAACAACAATTTTAAGTACTGACACTAGCGTTTCTGATTTTTTTCACGATTTGTAATAAGTTTTTTAGCAAAAAAATTGCTTTAGATACGATGCTTACCAATGTAATGGATTATATCATCAGGATGAAATTATTTTTTTATTTATTATTTTTCTTTTCTTGTCAAGCGAAAGAAGTGTCGTTAAAGTCAGAGGACGTCAAAGCGTCTTCATGTTACAAAAGTATTGTCAACATTTCTAATTGGCGACAGCAGAATTTTTGAATTTTCCCACGCCTTGCCAAAGGTTTTCTGTCAAGCGAATACTGGAGAAAGAATTGCCACATGTTAGTAGACTGGTCTGGAGTGATCAAAGGCTGTGGCGATGTCTTCTTAAAGCGCCTCTGCAACGCAAAAGTGTAGTCAACAATTTGGTTACTGACATTTTCGTAGTTTCCACGCTTCTTAAATAAGCTGTGGGTACGATACTGACAAAATAATTGCCACATTACCAGAAGAAAATTTCTGTGTCCAAAGACAAAAGCATTGTTCACATTTCTGATCTTTCTTATTAAAATAATTTTTTTGCCAAGTCCAAAGAGGCTATCGCGACCTCTTCTAGTGCCCCATCACACACATATTTCGCATGTGTCGCAACCTTTAAAATGGGTAGCGGTAACATTTTTTAACTTTTTCACACTTTGCAAAGGATAACTGTAGATAAGACTGACGGGGAATCTCCACATGGCAATAAACAAAAAATTCTTTGGGGTAGTCCAAGACAGTCGACATTTTCGGTGCTTTTAGTCTTTTCATACTAATTTTTCTTTTTCGAATAAGATTTTTTGCCAAGCGAAAGAGATGTAACTAAAGTTAGGTGCCATTAAAGTGACTTCTAGTGTGGCTGTGTCAAAAAAGTGTTGCCGACATTTCTGATTATTGTAAATTTGATAATGTTTTGTAAAAAGTTTTTTAACAGACAAGATACGACACTGGCAAGAAATTACTCCTCAAGAAATTGTCTCTCAAGTGCGGTACTTTCAATAGTCGAAGCGTCTCCTGAGAGTGTCTGTAGTAAAAAAGTGTCGTTGTTTCTAATTACTAACGAGGATGTCTTCACTATTTTTAGTTCAAGCCAATATTTATTTTCATAACTTTTTATTATAAAAGAGACCATCGCGATACTTGAATTGTTGACAGTGGCATTTTAAAATGTTTCTATGTTGTATACCAAGTGTTTTGCTAAGTACAAAAGATGCATAATAGTGTCATCGCCATTTCTAATTACCGATTGACATTTCTAGTTACTAACGAAGATATTTTCACTTTTTTCTTCTAGTACAATATTTTGCTTTTTTCTAAACTGAATAGCTGTAGGTAGAGTCAAGGGTTATTGTGATGCCTCCTAGTGTCTCCACCACGCCTTCTCACCGTATCATTAGTTGCCAATAGAAATATTTTCGAATTTATTTACGTACTGTAGTAAAGACACTGTAAAAAGAATTGAGACATTAGAAATTTCTTCAAATTTATTTGAGAGTTGTCGCGGTGTCTCCTTACAGTGTTTTAATTGTTAATGGACAGTCAGAAGCCATTGCGATAGTCCTTGGTGCCTTTGTGCCACAAAGGTGTAGTCAATAATTTTATTTACCGAGTGACATTTTTGAATTTTGCTCAAGCTACGCAACAGGTTCTTTACTAAACAAAACAGCTACAAGCACGGTGTTGGCGGAAGAACTGCCATACACCACGAGAAAAAAATGGATAAGACTACCACAGTGTGGTCTTATAACAGCACAGAAGTGTCACCGATGCTTTTAAATATCAACTGAGGTGTTTTTGAGCTAGCCTGCCATAAACCAAAATTTTTATTTTTGTAACATGATTTTCTGTAATCGAAAGAGTTGTAAATGAAGTCCAAGCTACCACACTTTTTCCACAAGGAATGTGACCAACATTTGTGCAAGGTTTTCATTTAAGGGCAGTGGCATATTATAACATTCCTCGTTTTATAATGTGCTGTACCGAAAAAATAATTGCAAGGACCTGGCGAAAAATTGCCCCTTAGAGTGTCTCTACAGTACAAAAGTGCTACCAAAATTTATAATTAGTGACGAACACCTTTTCAATTCTTGTTATTTTTAGAGAAATCAAAACAGAAGTTAGTATACTGCTTTTTAGCGTCAGTAATTTCAGTTACTGACAGTGGCATTGTCTTCTAGTGTCCTCGCGCCACAGAAGTGTCGCCAATATTTTTACTTGATGACAGCAGCATTTGTAAATGTTTTGCAAGCTTACTAACAAGTTTTTTGCCAAACAAGACACTGGCAGTAAACTGCCACATGTCAACAGAAAACAATTTCGGATAATCTAAAACTGTCATCGAGCCTCCTGTGGCGTAAGGACACTGGAAGACAAGCGACGGCCTTTGATTTGGCCAAAGATGTTATTATAAAAAGAAATATCCCCGATACCAACCAGAAATGTCGACAATACTCTTGTACCAAAGAGACATCGCCACAGCCTTTGACTACTACCCCAAATAATTTGTTGTCTGTTCACATGTGACAAAGCTACCGCCACCCATTTGAATTGTTGGCGACACATTTGTGGTGTGAAGAGACTAAAAGGCGTTTATTGACATTTCAGTTAGGCAAAAAAATGCTAAGAAGAAAAACTGCTGTAAAAAATTGAAAACATCTCCGTTAGTAACTTGAAATGTCTACGACACTTAAAAAAATACCGTGACAGCCTTAACAAGACCCAAATCATTTTTTTCTAATGGTTTATCGGCGACTATTCTATCTACAGCTATTTTTGGCAAAAACCTTATTACAAATCGTGCAAAAATTCAAAAACTTCAATGTCAGTAATTACAATTGTTGACGACTTTTTCAGCATGGAGGCACTGCAATGGCTTCTGACTTTACACAGAGACACATTTGCGGTTTAGGCTGCCAAGTTTCCCTACACGCCTTTTGTTCAGTAAAATCTTATTACAAAGAGAAATATTGGCGCAAATCTAAAAAAATTTAAAAACAGCTCTTAGAATTATCGACACCACTTTTGTATCGCAGAGACGCTAGGGATACACTGAGACAGTCTTTAACACCTCAAATAATTTTTTGTGGTAACATGTGACAATTATTTCGCTAGTTTCGTACCTACAGCTGCTTGTTTGGAAAAAACCTATTAGAAAGCTACTGTCGCCAAATAAAATTACTGGAAACATATTTCGGGCATGGAGGCAGCAGGAGGCATCGCAATGAGCGACGACTCTACTCTAGCTACAGCTATTTCGTTTACCAAATAAATTATTTCGTGAAGAAAAATTAGTCTAAAGTAACAAAAAATATTGTGACTACTAACACGCATCTTTACCTATAACCTATAACATTAGCACATAGCTTGATATCTGCTGTTTGTCCGCGATCTTTTGTTTCTACAATTTTGCTGGGTCTTTCGTGTATATGATACACAAGAAATACGCTGCAAAAAATTTAATAGATTCATTAGCGCACATTGGACTATGCGAGTCATATAAAGAGACTCTCAGATTTGAGACAGCGTGGTTGTTGATCCTCAAAAATACGACCTTGAAAAAGCTTATATGCAGTTCGTTTGATAATGCCGACTTTAATGCTTGCACGATTGACGGCAGACAAAGTTTTCATGCCATGGGACGCATTATGTGTATAACGCCATCGACTACCCTACAATCACAACAAACAGTAAAAAGATTGAAAAATTTACCAAGCGTAAATACTATCGGTAATTTCGGCCACATTCCTTTCAAATTGTTAAAAATTTTGCCCAATATTAATGTTATCAATGTAAAACAAAAAGCGTGTAAACTGGAATTATTTTCCTCCGATATCTCATGGTTATTCGGCAAATACGAGAGACGTGATAAGGTATCGGGGTTGGAATGGGTTCTCAGAAAATTGCACTGGCGTAAATACTTGCATCACAACGAAAGTTATACCTTTGCCTTTAATAATCCTCCTAGCAAATACAACACGATATTAACTGGCTCGTTGAGGCTGGTCAAAAGTGCATAGCCAATGGTCAAAAGCATATATTCGTCACCTTTGACCAACCGCTATACCAAAAAGCCAGGGAAATCGTTGCGTGCTCAAAAGATACAAGATACGAAAAAGAATTAAATTGCGTAATAATTCGTTTGGGAGGTTTCCATACTTCATTCAGTTTTTTCGGTGCAATGGGAAATGTGCGTTCTTAATCCTTTTTGCCGCTAATTCCTCTGAGAAAGCTTTGACAGGACATGCGTTTGCAAGGGCTCTAAGGGGTCACCTTCTTGTACAATGCGCTTTGGCACATCATGTTTTCTCTTTACTAAATTTATCGGAGAATGACAAAGGTTTATTAAAATCAATTTTAGATGATGTGACAACGATGATTTGATAAGGATTAAAAATAAGTTTGCGAATAGTCTAGAAGTGCTAAAACAAAACGGGCCAACCAGTCAACTTTGGATCCAATACTTTTCTATGGTTCAAACTGTTAAGGATTTCATTCGCGCGGAAAAAACGGGCGATTGGAAATCTCATCTACTTTGGATACAACACATGTTGCCGTATTTTCACTCTATCGGTCGCATTAATTATGCGAGGTCAGCGCAGTTATATTTTCAAGAAATGAGTGAACTTGAAAAGATTATGGATCCCTTTGAGTTTGACTAATGTTCACTAATCAAGGATACTTTACTATCAAACGCAAATTAAAACGCCGTGCTGGAAATTTCTCCGATCAAGTAATCGAACAGTCACTTATGCGTGCCATGAAGTGTGCGGGAGGACTAACTCGCGGACGAGGGATAACGGACAGTGTGTTAGCCAAGTGGGTATTGTCGTCAATCGTGATGTTAGATGTCTCGGACGCAGTCGAACAGTTTTGTAACACGCAGTATATATCTTCTGAGCAGCATGTTGATGAATCCGAAAGCCGTATCTCGAGGGCCTGTCGCTTTTTTCGAAGCGCATAACCCGTTTCCCAAAACTGGCAAAATTATGAGTATTACATCAGGCATAATCGGGGATGAAAAATAAACTGCCATAAAGCGTTAGAAGTAGGAAACAATACCATGGATTCAATCATCGGAAAAAATTTTGGAAACGTCAAATTCAAACGAACAAAAAGTACTATCTCTCAATAACAGTAAATAATGAAACCGTAACAGTAGATGCAACAACAATATTCTCAAGAGCTTGTTTGCTCATTAAGTGTAAAAATGATATGCGTGATCTGTTAAAGTTTGAACTCTCGCCATACCCGTACTCAGTTTTCGACGAAGCTGGATTAAGAAAATCTAATAAATCTACATTTTATTTAAATTTCAATACTGTTAGCGATTCTATTCCTCGTTCTAATATGGCATACATAATCGATGGAGGCTGCCTGCTACATAAAGTGGTTACTTACTTACTTACTTCCTCTTCTCCCATTGTACCTCACGGTGTCGGGGTTTTGAGCCATTGTTTAAATGAGCGTCTATCCCCTGCAAGGGTTCGGATTTGTGTTAGGGTCTGTCCTCTTTCTCTTGCTGATTCGTTGATGTTGTCTTCCCACTTTCGCCTGGGTCTTCCTCTATCTCCCCCTTCCATCACATCTCATTTCAAAAACGGTTTTTGGGTATCCTTCATTGCTCATTCTGACCAGGTGTCCATACCATTGTAGCTGTTTGGTTTTTATTTCTCTTCTTGTTTTTTGGCCACTATCCGCCTTAGATACCTCATCTCTGCGGTTGTTATTTTGGATTTATGTTTGTCTGTTATCGCCCATGCCTCGGAAGCGTATAGAAGTGTAGGGGTATATATTGTTTTATATAAGTGCATTTTTGCTTTTATACCTATTTCTTTTTTCCCTATCAATGTGTCGTTTACTTGATAGTATATCCTATTTCCTTTGTTTATTCTGTGTTTTATTTCTTGGTCTATTCTTCCATCCTTACTGATTAGTACTCCTAGATATTCGTATGTTTGTACTGTTTGTATCTGTTTCCCGTATATTTTTATATCTATTTCTTCTTCGTTTTCCTGCTTTACTTTTGTTTTTTCTATATTAATGGTCCTCCCACTTTCTTCTAAGTGCTTTTTCCATATGTTTATATTTTGTTGTAGTTGATTTTTGTTCCTTGCCATGAGTAATATGCCGTCGGCATATATTAGGTCTTGTATCATTACTGGGTTTAGGTTATGGTATCCTATGTGGGTGTTTCTGGTTTCTAATTTGTATTTTTTGTTTATGTAGTCCATGTATATCACGAATAGGAGCGGGATTAGGCTGTCACCTTGTTTGATACCCCTTTCCATTTTAAATTCTTCCGATACTTGGTTATTTAATCTTGTTTTTCCAATTACTTTACTATTCATGTTCCTTATTATTCTCCGCAGTTTTCTTCCAATGCTTTCCAGATGTATCTGTGTGGTACCTGGTCAAAGGCTCCTTTTAGGTCTAGGAAGAGTAGGTAGATGTCTTTTTTCTTCTCTAATGGCTTTTCAATTATGGTTCTTACTGTGTATATATAGTCTTGCGTTTGTCTTCCTGGTCTAAACGCAGTTTGTTCTTCTTCTAGTTTGTCTTCTGTTTCATTTATTAGTCTCTTTTCAACTATTCTTGTGTATATTTTTAGCGCTACTGAGGATAAGCATATAGCCCTATAGTTGTCTGTATTTGTAGTGTCTCCCTTTTTATGAATGGGTATTATTATGTTATTTTCCCAGTCCTTCCGGATCTGTTCTGTGTTCCATGCTTGTTGTACTATCTCTTTCATCCATTTAATTACGGTCGGGCCGCCTTTTTTCAGCATTTCTAGAGCTATGTTATCTTCTCCTGCTGCCTTACCATTTTTTGTTTTCTTCAGGGCTTCTATTATTTCTTCTTCTGCTATTTCTTCTTCGGTGTCTTAATTATCATTTCCTTCTTGAGGTTGTTCTTCTCTCTGTATTTCTGTTTCTTCTTCTTTAAATCTTTTTGTGTAGTGGTCTTTTCATGTTTTCAGTATTTCTTCCGTTCTTGTTTGTAGCATTCCTGTCTCATCCTTAATATTCCGCACTTTTGGTGCTCTGTTTCCCTTTAGGTGCTTAACTATATTCCAAAACTGTCTCTGGTTTTCTATATAGTTCCTTCTATCTTTCTACCAAATTCCTCCCACGTGTCTTTCTTTGCTTGTTTTACCGCTTCCTTTGCTTCGTTTTGTTTTACTAGGTAGTATCTTCTATTTTGTTCAGTTTTATTTATTATATATTTCTTCCAGGCTTCTTTTTTGTTATTGATTTTGTTCTTGACTTCTTCGTTCCACCATTTTGTTCGTTTACGTACTGGGTCATGTATTATTTCTTTTTCTCCACAGACTTCCATTGCTGTTTTTGTTAGTGTATCTTTAAAAGCCTTCCATCGTTTATTTATAATCCACTGAATTCCTTCTTCGGGTTCTTGTATTTCCAAATTGTTTAGATTTCCAGTTAGTTTGTTTTCATATTCTTGTATTTTTTCTGGGTGTTCTAGTGTTTCCAGTTTGATCTTTGTATAGCTCTTCGTTCGTTCTTTAAGCGGTTTCCTAATATTTGTGTCGGCGATCACCAGTCTGTGTTTAGTATTTAGCTCCGCCCCTCTTATTACCTTTACATCATTCACTGCATATCTCATACTTCTCGTGTATGTGATGTAGTCTATCATACGTTTATGTCCTAGTTCTTCTGCTTCATATGCTACTTTGTGTATTATTTTGTGCTTAAACCATGTATTTCCTATTAGTAGTTGGTTAGTTATGCAGTAATCTATCATTCTCTCGCCATTTTCATTTACTTCACCTCCTAGACCATGACCTCCCATTGTTCCGTGTCCTTGTTCTACGTAATTTCTATATGGGCATTCCAATCCCCTATAATAAGTACGTGTCTATTTTCGTTTTGTATTTCTCTATGGATCTTTGCAGGTCTTCATAGAAGGATTCTTTATCTTGTACGGTGGCGTTTTGCGTGGGTGCGTATATTTGGATTATTCCGACCTTCTCTTGAAGTTGTAAGTTTATTGTTATAATTCTGGAATTTATGGCTTCCCATTTGGTTACTTTTGGCTCTATCTCTTTGCTGAGGAGTGTTCCTACCCCTTCTGTTGTTCTGTTTCCGACTGGCGTGCCCGCATATCCGAGCGTGTACCCTTTGTCCATGTTTTTTATTCCATTTCCTTTCTTTTTAATTTCTGAGATTCTCGGTATTTGAATCTTGTATTTCATCTATAATTTCGCATTCTTTTCCTGTTAGAGATGTGATATTCCATGTTCGTTGTGACCGTCCTGTTCCGAAGCTCATATTATCTCTCCGAATCTGTTTACAATGCGCGGGTGATTAGCCCAGCCGCATCGGCCCCGTTACCTCCGGACAACTGGTATCAGGTTATACCCCCCAATGCTGGGTCGCCAGAGCCCCGTCTGTTATCTAGCAGGGTGTACCGGGCAAGTTATTTGCCACTCTTGCAGGTGGGGTTGGCATTTGGGTCCTAGGTGTTAGTGGACCCTTACACCCCACATAAAGTGGTATGGCACGCAAATGACGCCATAGATTACATATTATCTGTGTATACTTCGTATGTTTCTGCACCCTTTTCACGAAATTCTTTTATAGTCTTTGACGGTTATCCGGATGCCAGTGATAGTACTTGTATAAAATCTTCAGAGCGTAAAAAAAGAAAAGGCAAATATTTGAGCAGAGAAATAAATTTCGACGCAACAACATCAATTACTTTTAATCAGGAGACCTTTTTAGCTAACTATAAAAATAAGAAAAACTTGATTGAATTACTTTGTACGAAGTTGCAAACGTCCGGTTTTCGCACTATTGTGGCGAGTAATGATGCTGACGATATCATTGTAAAAACGGCAATATCTTCGAACAATCAACTGTAGATGAACTGTAGCCATCGTCGGGAGGATGTTGATCTTCTCGTTTTATTGTGTCAACTCGCACCCAACAACGCTAATATTTATTTTATCAGGCCAAGTAGAGGAAAAGTCCACGAATGCGTTTTTAATTGCAATAGAAACTTTCAACATCTCTGTTAATAATCAGAAATGTTGTTGCCATTTTTGTGCCGCCAAGGTACTGTAAGGAGGCACTGCGACATCTTTTGACCGACCCAAATATTTTTTTCTAGTAAAATATATGGCAATTATTTCACCAATATCGAGCTTACAAACTGAGATATTTGTGACTGTCGAAGGCTATCGCATTATCTTCTCGTAAACATAAAATTAAGTGCAATAAATTTTACGAATGTCTTTGTAGCAGCCATACTAACGTCACGAACAAATAGCGGACGTAATTCCATCTAGGAATCCAGCCGTGCTGCTTGTGCACGCGTGGAGCTTGAAAAATGCGAATATTCCAGGCGCTCACGTAAAGCGCCTAGAAACATCTGGAATATTCGCATTGTTTGAGCTCCGCACGTGCACAAGCAGCACAGCTGGATTCCTGTAAAGCAAGTATACAATATGTTGTTGAGATTTGTAACCACTAACAATGCTACATTTATTTTATTTATATTACATCGTGTTGAAATGGTCTCCCACACCGAAAAGACTGTTGACATTTTTAAATAATTCCACGCACGTGCGTAAAAATAGATTTTAGAATGTAGTAGCAGATGGCGCCAGTGCAGCTAGTTTTTAAACCTTATTTCACTTTAGTATTAGTACTCTAGTGATTAGTGTACTGAGTCTCCGCAATATTTAATTTGTGTCAAACTTGAAAACCGTTTTTGCGACGGCCTCTACGCGCGCTATCATTCGCGGTGTCGAATTAAGACGAAACTAATAGAAACTGCAATAAAAGATTAATGGAAGCTCTAAAAAATGACCAACAGAAGTTTGCGCGTATAAAAATATGTTTTGGGATGTAGCAGTAAATGGTGCCTTTGTAGAAAAGGTGGTTTTTCAATTCCCGGCATTTTTAGAATTTTAAAAATTTATTTGCTTTGCTACTAGTGAGTGTCCTAGGGATTGATGCACTGATTTTCCACATTATCTAGTATAACCATCTAGTGTCAAACTAAAATACAATTTTTCCTGCCCTTCTCTATGCGTACTACAATTTGAGGAGTAGAATTACGATAAAAGTGATAGGAGTACAATCTTAACGTTTGTGTCCGAACGTAACAAAGAACTGCTTGACACAAGTTTGTGGATATAAAAGTATCTTTTGGAATTTAGCAGTAGATAGCGTTAGTGCAGAAAAGGCGCGCTTTTTAATCCTCAGCAATTTTACAATTTTTAAATTTTGTTTTGATTTGTTTAATGAAGTTTACTTAAGTTGATTTAGGGTGGGAGAAGTTAAGCCTGATAAAAGGTAGGAATTCGCGCTTGCCACTTTAATGTGCTTTAAACACGTTGGTGGTCTTGTGTCATTGTATTGTAAGTTTTTACGATGTTTTTTTTTATTAATTAGCATTTATTGTCAGCAAATTTTATAGTGCAGCTAATTTTAAAGCCGACAAAAAATGCTGCGGTTAATTTTGTATAGGTGTGCTTAATTAATTGGGTTAAATACGAATGGCACTCGTCAGTTACATCTTCGTTTTCTTGGGTCTAGAAGTCTTCTGAAGGTCGTTCCAAGTATTTTAGATCTCAAGACAAATTTCGCAACAGCGCGTTATGTGTTAGGTTTTCCTGGCAGTTCCAAGCATCAGGCGATGGGTATCGTAGACGAGTTTACAACAAGATTGTAATGAGACCAGTGACGTTTTTAACCAATGAGTAACTAAGACACCCAATAGAAATCGGGCATTATACTAGACTGACCAATGGCGTGCTCCCTGGATGACGCAGGACCACTTCTGATTTAAATGAACAAAAATGTGGACTAATAGTAGATAGAACAACAAATTGGTATAGGGTAGCAAACTAAAAATTTATTGAACGAGTAAGTCAGTTTTGGACGTGTCTTAAGGTGGTGGGTTGTGTGGGGAATTTCCATGTAACAAACGCCTAGCTTGGAGTATCTCGGAGTTCTGAATTAAATTTTCTGGTGGATGCCATCCGAGAGGTGAGTTTGGGTTTGTGGCTTCGAAAGCTACAGCTTAGGGCAGGTTAAGAATAGCATCTACACCTTGGTAGTGCTAGATATTGACTCTAAAAATGACATTCTTCATTACGCTTGAAGGTCCATTATGGTCTGTATGTAGAAACTGTTTTCCACCCAAAAAAGCAATAATAGCATGGGATGGTGTAGGTTGGACATCCAGATAAAATTAAGTGGTGGGCGAGTGTAAAGAGAATTAATCAATAACGTGTTAGACATGCAAGATAGCGTACCATGTTGTTAATGGAAAGCGAAGTTAATGACTAATCACAAGTGTCTTATTTAGTATCATATTTTCAAGACAATATTTTGTGAGTCAAAGCACTGTTCGATAAATATAACTTTTATAGATACATAAACAACTGAAGAGCAGGAAAAAAAACAATTTCCAGGAAACAAATCAAGTTACTTTTGTGATACGGCAACCGGTACCGTAGAGTGCCTGTTTTTAAAAGCATTGATCGGTGTAGGGTTCAGTGTAAAGTTCCGATAACCAATAGGAACGAAGAAGCTATCAGAATTAATCTTTAGCATGCGTACTAAAATTGTGGAGGTCTACTACTCTTCCTTATAATGCATAAGATCTAAATTTACTAAGAAAATAATCGTCATATTTATATATAAGAATTGTTAGCGCGTTATAGTCGAATGTGAAACTGAGATTACAGAGTGTAGGTATATAAGTTTGTTTTTCAAAGCAACTGATCGATTTTAATAAAAAGCCAGACAGTACTTTATTCGTATTCTTTTATAATATCCGAATAATTATTCGGTGTAGAGCAAGCCCTACTTCCCAAGCAACTCGTAGGTAGGGAGTAGCATACACCGTCTCAACGCAGCTTTGGGTGTAGGGCCCAATTTTGAGACTTAACTAAGTAATGGATTATATGTTAACAAACATCCAGACGCGCATATTACGCGAATAATCAGTCAGTGTAGGGTACGGCCTACTTGTTAAGCCTACACCGTCTCAGCGCGGCTTTGGGAGTAGGATTCAATTTTGAGAATTAACTAAGTAATTGAGTAGGTGATAACGAACAGCTACACTCATATTTTACGCTTATTTTTTTATGATATCCGAATAATTAATCAGTGTAGGATATGTCCTGCGTCCCAAACAACTCATAGGTAGGGAGCAGCCTACACCATCTCTATTTTGGGACTGAATAATTGAGTAGATTTTAACAAAAAGCCAAACAGTAATTTACGCGTATTCTTCTATAATATCCGAATAATTAATAGGTGTATGGTATGGTACTTATAAGTGAGGAGCAGCATACACCATTTTAACGCGGATTTGGGTGTAGGGTTCTATTTTGGGACTTAACTAAGTAATTTAGTAGATGATAACAAACAGTCAAACTCATATTTTGAAGGCATTCTTCCAAGATGTTCGAATAATTAATCGGTGTAGGATACGATCTGCTTCCAAAGTAGGAATAGAGGTCAATTTAGGATGTATCTAAATAATTGAGTAGATTTTAACAAAAGGCCAGACAGTACTTTACGCGTATTCTTCTATAATATCCCAATAATAACGAGAATGGTGTTAAACCATAAATGAAACTTCCAACAGCGGTGTGGCGAATTAGCGAGAGGTGAAATAAACTAATGTTCCTTATGACGTCTGCTTTCGAATGAGGTATCACATGACATATGTTATGTGATGGAAAAAAGTTTGACCTCACCGTTGACCCCTTGACCTTTGGCCGATTTGGCTGAAATTCAGTAGGGAAGAAGGTATTGACCTAAGCTATATATATGTATGCCAAGTTTGAAGTGAATCCGATGATTATAACGGAAGTTATCGTGCCTCCAGACAGACAGACACCATGTTAAAATCATTAACTTTCGCCTATAGCGTTCCGCTGTCGAAAGTTAATAAGTGTAGAGTACGGTTTACTTCCTAAGCAATTTGTAAGTGGAGAGCAGCATACACCTTCTTACCACGGCTTTGGTTATAAGCCTTAATTTTGAGAATCAACTAAGTAATTGAGTAGATGATAACAAACAGCCAGACTCGTATTTTACGCCTATTCTTCTATAATATCCGAATGATTAATCGGTGTAGCGTACGATATGCTTACAAAGCAACTGATAAGGAGGGAGCAGTCTACACCGTCTTAACGCAGCTATGCATGTAGAGTTCTATGTTGAGATTTAACTGAATAATTTATTAAATGTTAAGAAACAGTCGGGCTCGTACTTTAAGCGCATTTTTATAACTTTGAAATAATCATTCATTTCGGCACCCATGAGGATAAAAAGATGATAGAGAAAGAAAAAAAAAATCAGTTGATGTAGGGTACGATGTACTTCAAAAACAACTCATAAGCAACCTGCACCGATGCAACTCATTTTTAGGTGTAGAGTTTGATTTTGGGACTTCATTAAATAATTTAGTAGATTGGAACAGCATACACCTCATCAACATAGCTTTGAGTGTAGGATTTAATTTTACAACCAAACTGAACAGTTGAATATATGCTAGCAAACAGCCAGATTCCTATTTCACGCGTATTTTTCTATGCTATATAAATAATCAGTTGTTGTAGGGTGCGGTATGCTCCCAAAAGAACCCGTAAATGGGGAGCAAAAATTATATTTGTTAAACCAAACTTTTGTATGGAGTAACAAGCTTACACTTATTTTTATCGGTTGATTGTTACACGCCCTACACCAAATTTCTTTAAAAAATGGTGTAGGTGCCAAACTTTCGAAAATTTCTTTGAAACTGATAGTGGAATTTATCTAAGTCCAGCTTTGTTTTGCTTGGGCAGATATCTGATTGGTGGGGTTGTAGGCTTAGTTCCAGTACGAACAAAGTATATTTGGTGTAGGCTAACTTTTTAACATGAGAGTCCGCCCTCAGATACAGTTGACCCAAAATGTTTTGGTAGGTATGCAATGCATACAAGTGCTTTGTTTTTACATCATATCATCGTGACATATGTGCGCTGTCAGATAAATCACTTCTAGGCGCCCACTGCCGTAAACGCACACTTTATTAACAAATTAAACACAAGGTTTACTGCAGGAAAACAAATTTGCTGGAACATTTACCACGCAACTGAAATACTAAACTCGGTTTATAGTGCTATAAATATTTTACAGTTTGGGTTTGATTTCTGCGGTTTTTACAGCTGCTGCCAACGTTTCGCCAATTAGTGTTTTATGAGGGAGCTTACAAGCTCAACTATTATTTAATTAGCACTACAGAAACAATTTATTGGAGAGTAAAACTTGTTTCGAGCAGTGCGATAATCGAAAGTAGTTGGCGGCGAATATTGTGATTTCTGCTAAAAGCGCCCGCGCAAAATTGAGGTAAATCATTGGGGGTATTATTTACCCTATTCCGGTTTTGCTTTATTATGAAAAACTGTGTTTGATTAGTATTTTTAATTATAATATTTATTTGTATAATGGGAAAATATAAGAAAGGGTGGAGAGGTTGTAATTTTAACTTGCCTCATGTAGTCTCGTAATTTAATACCAATCCAACGACGCATAATTTAGATTTTGTTGGGTTTGGGGGAGGAGGGGAGGAAAACTTATCATACAAAGCATTTGCCTAATTACCAGATGGAAATGTAAATGGATTGATATTAGGTTTAGGTTATTACCAAACGAGAGGTATTTTTTGGAAGAGGGTATTTACCATATACAAATTCTGTTTATAATAAATCATTGTGGGGAGGGGGGCGTAATTTATTTTACACACCGTGTCAAATAGGAAAAAATGATAAACTTGTGTTAATGTAATAACACATTTGAATGTTATCCGTTTGTGTTCTGATGGTACATAAATTGAAAATTGGTAGGGGAAAAAGGAAACCTTACCATATACAAATTTTTTTATAATTATTAAATGATAAAATAACTGCTCCATTGGTATTAGATAAAATAACAAATCAAATTTAAATGTTCTCTGAATTTTACTACAGCTAAATAATTTGGTAATTTTTTAAGGGGAATTTACCATATACGCTCTGTACCCAATTGTCAAACAACAAAAATGAAGCATTAATTTGAATTAGTATAATCTAAACAATAAAATATACTTCGGCTACTGACAGATATTAGGCAATTTTTAAAGCAGAGGAGAGAGGGATAGTTTCCACGCACATTCTTCTAATTATCAAGCAGAAAATATAATCTTTCTTCAATGTAATACTTGCGTTAGTTTGTTATAATTATTGATATAAAATTAAAATAAATAATATGGGAAGGGGGCAAGATTTACCATATATTATGTGACCAATAATGAAACAAAAGGAATAATATTTTAATTTGCCTTTTGTACCTTTTCCATTATAAGTAGTAGCACAAAAAATTTAAAATTTTGGGAGAAATAGAAAATTTACCATACGCACAACTGATGGAGGGGGGGGGGGCATATACTAATACAAGATACTTTAATGTACATTGATATAACAAGGTAGTTTATTATTGCATGCTACCATTTGTAGTATAAAATCAGAATTTCTGGAAGCAAATGAAAAATTTACCATAAATATAAAAGAAAGCGTTTTCAATATCTAAAACTATGTTTGCTGTTATAAAAATGAAACGTAAAATTAAGGTAATTTTTGGAGAGGATTGGAGTATATTTACCATATACAACTTTTGTTCAATATTCAAGTAGAGAACTTGGTCTGCTGTACTGTCATACATTTTTTGTTGGCACCATATTACAAAATGCCTGTTAGTACAAAATTAAAACAAAACATTTTTTAAACCGAGAGGAGAAAAAATTTACCATAATATAAAATAAAATAAAAAAAATACTAAGAGTCTAATAATCAAATAAAATAAATAACGCTTTAATGTGCATTGGCATAACAGCGTAATTTATTATTGAATGTTCCATTTGTATTACAAGTAATAACACAAAAATTCAAGATCTCGGGGAGGGGGTTACAAAAATTTACCATGCGCAGTCTTTGTTTAGTTACTAAATTAAAAAGTAAAGAGTAGATTTATATAAAATGAAACTAATAACTTAAGATCAAACTACTGTAAAGTATGCTACAGCAGTTGACACTAAATTTAGATAAATTTGAAGAAAGGGGATGAAGGGGTATTTACCCTATACAAGATTTGTTTAGTTAAAGAAAATAATCTACTGCAGTATGATATGTTTTTGTTGATGTCACCTTGCAAATATCTAAGATTACAATTTGTTGCAAAATGTGATACTACTACTGACAAAGTTTAGGTATTTTTTTTTTGGGGGGGGGGAGAGATGTATTTACCATATACAACTATTGTTTAATTTCTTACTAGAGAAAATGGTCTGTTGCACTGACATGCATTTTTTGTTGGTGTATTATTGCAAATGTCCTGTTATAGTTGTTTGTATCAAATTTAGGAAAATTATTGCGGGGGCACCCCCCCCTCGCAATAAAGTTCGCACTTGGTACTCGCGGCGGAGGGCGGGTGTTCTATTACATGTTTTATTTAACTATTAAGCAAAAATAGCCCTTTTGAAGCATAATGCGCGTGCTTGTTTAAATTATTGTCGCAAAATGACAATAAATGGTTCGGGATTTAAATGTATAAGATTTAAATTATACGCCCAATATTTCAACAAATTAAATATATGTACTTTCACAATAAAATTATTGGTACTACCATTTATATCATTAATAATAAAATTGTGTTTGACAAACAAAATAATTGATTGCTGGACTAAATTGATATTACTTAAAATTAATTGGTACAAAATTTAGTTTCTTTGCTGGAATGGGGTAGATATTTACCATATACATATTTTATTTTTTATTAAGTAAGGTAAATATTTCATTTGCGATGAAAAATTTATGACAAATTATTTGGGGGGATGTCGGATAAAACATATAGCGCATAAATAAAAATTTTCATTTTTAGAAGGGGGGGCAAATTTATAATACGTGGTTTTTGTTTAGTTCTAGTTAAAAATATATTAATATTTGATAGTACTAATTGAACATGTGCATTATAATTTTTGGTATAGAAATAAATAAGTAATTTTGAGAAGGACGGGAAAGGGTAAATTTACCATATACAATAAGCATCTAATTAGATATTAAAAAGAAAATAATGTGCTGATTTTCAGAATTACAATAGTGGAGCCCGCTAGCAAATGGCGTAATTTGTATGGTAATTGATGGCAGACAAATTAGAAATAATTTTTATAGAAACGCGGGTGGGGGTGGGGGGGGGGGGGTAAAGACTGCAATTATTTGCATAATAACTGAAGATCGGAATTGTTTTATAATGTTCTGGTATCAACAACAAAATTTAACAAAACATTTTTTTAAATTTTGAGTTTACCATATATGACCTTGAGGAGCTCGAGGTTCACCATATGCAATGCGTTTATTAAATGTAGAAAGACTTCAGTGTATTTTATGTTGTTACTATTTCATGAAACGGTTTTGAACGTTTGTATTAATTTTTGTTCTGTTCTTTCCCATATTTTACCCTCCCCCCCCCTCCAATCATACATGCTACGACGTCATTACCAATTTTTTGAAAGAAAAATTTACATTTTTATGTTAAACATGAGCAGTTGGTGTTTTTGTGCAGTTTTAAACAGAAATTTTCTTATTATACCGGATGTCAAAAAAGTTATATACGGAGTGTCAAAAAATTGCAAACTTATTGAAATATTTCGATTTTTAAATGGAACACTGTGTATTTTTCTATGTTGATTTCTAAAGTGTGTTATAATCTAACAATTATAGTGTATAATATCTAATGATTTCCATCACTCAATAATAAATAAAAGTGACCAGCGACGTTTCTCTTCCATCCCACTCTCCCGCTTTTTGGTTCTACTCTCCAATAAAAAATAATTATATGTAATTACCGGCATCGACGCGAAAACTTTTTGGTTTGTACTGTCATAGGAAATAAATAAGAGAAAGGTAAACATCGAGGGGCGGCTGCCACCCCTAAATATTTCATCGTAATTGCCCAAGACGGTTCCTATTAAGTGCTTCAATTAGAACAAAACAGACATGCCATCCCTAATTAAATGTCGATACGGCGGAACGCGAGCGGTAGGTCGATAGACCGCCGGGACAGAGATGGCACCGACGAAGACATCTGTCTATTCACAATGATGGCCTCATCAATTTTAGATAAGCGGCTCTGTGCATTATTCATTTCGAGGGTAGTATCGACGCCGTGCTTACTTCGCATTCGAAGACGCTCCGCGGTCGGTGCCGGTTCTTGCTCTTCAAGCTTCGGTTGGCCGAAGGTGAGCCTTCCTGGCACTAAGTAGGCAACCAAGCGTGAGGAGGAGCTCGGCGGGTTGCGGATGCCCGAGCATTTCGAGTTTAACAAATAATTCAGCGTATGCGTGCTTCCAGCAGCGGCGGCCAGACAACCCGCTCGCGAGGGCGAAGCAGCGGGCGGCCGGTCCGAAAATAAAAGAATCCTCCGTTTCCATGAATGATTGATCGGCGGTGTCATAAATTTAGATGCATACGCACCACTGGCTTTAGTCGTGCCGCGGATGAGTCGCCGATAGGGTTGTTCTGCTCTTTGAAGGTAATAACCGGGAGCTTGGGGCATTTGGGGGTTCGACCTCTAAAATTGTTATGGAAATAGTTTTTTAACCATTTTTACCATTTTTTTACCAATTCCTTCTTTAAAAATTGTTTCCGACACTTTTTCTATTCTTTTTTGTTATCACTTGTTTTTCTTGCGTTTTTTTGGTTTCATTCTAATTTACATTGTTTCTTATTTTTTAACTATCTATGTTTAACTTTTATTTGATCGCACGTTTACAGGCTTTGCCTCTTTAGGTTATTTTTTGATTTTGTGTTTTTTATATAATTTTGTTTTATAGTTGTTTCGCTATTTTCTCATCTTCTCTGATAGGATAGGCCCTTTACACATTTTACTTTTGGTTGGCTTTTGTTTCATCATATCTTTATAATTTCATTTTTTGACATTTGTTCTAACATACCTTTTTATCTTTCAAATCGCTTTTGTTGTTTTTTGCTTGTAGTCTTTCAATTTAAGAAATCTAATTTTCTTTTCCGTTTGTATTTTATTTTATTTATTTGTTTCCTTTTTATTATTCTTTGTTCACTCCTATTTTTAATTCTTAGGGGTTTTTAAAAATTTTTTTTACGTTTACATTGCGCTTTTTCCTATTATAATTGGTTTTAAGTTGTTTTTTCAAGTTACTTTTATTTTATTTTTTTTTCTATTAATTTATTTATGATTTTCAACTTGTTATCATTCGTTTCCATTTCTTCTATATATAGTTGTTTTTGTTTTATTATTTACATACAAATTCAATTTTTCTTATATTTCTTTCTTTGTTTGCTCTATTTTGGTTTACTTTGTTTTATTTTTGGTTTGGTTGTTTTGGTTTTCTTTCAAACATTTGCTATTGTTCGTCAATTTTCAGTGTCCATTCCGAGAGATTTATTTTTTCCAGACTGTTAATTCCAATTTTTTTTGTTTATTTATATTGTCCTTGTTTGCATTTCTATCTTTATTTAAACATAGTGTATATATTTATTTATTTTTATTCATTAGTTAATTAAGTTCTTCTTATAATCTTCTTATAAGACTGTTAACTTACAGAATTTAACTTTTATCGTTTTTATCTTCACATTGCAATTTGTTTCGCTTTTCTTTTATTTTTTAAATTTTCATGAATATATATTATAGGTATGTTTTGTTTTCATCTTTTATCTATTTGGTCTTTTGTGAGAGACATTAGAAGTTTATTTTATTTACGAGTTGATTTAGTTTTCTTTTTGTTTTCCTTCTACAGTCTGTTCGAATATTGTGTGCGTTGTTTCTCTTGCATGAGTCGTCGATTTCGTTCTCTCTTGTTTTTGCAGTTTTCAGGTTTGATTTGGTCTTAGCATCGACTTCTGCTTTAATTAATTTTCACGAGTCTATTTATTTTCTTGTTTTACTTCTCGTTTTATTATGTGAATTTCTGCTTCACTTTCACTTTGTGCTCTTTATTTTTTTCATCTTTAATTGCTACAATAAATTGTTTCTTTTGGCTTCATTGTCTTTTTAATATTATTGCTTTTTGGTTGGTGTTGTTCTCCTTTTTATTCTTTCTTTCTGGTCGCGCTATACCATTTTATCTTTTTGTTCTTTGCGATTTATTTTTTCTGTCGCTTACTTTATTCAGAATTTGATTTTTTTGTTTATTATTTGTGTCATTTATTTTTTTTGTTACTACTCTTTTATCTACAGTGTAACTTTTTAACTTTTCTCACTCTATACAACGTACTCTTGGAAAGTAATGAGACTAATTTCAGAAACTGAAGATAGTGTGACCTTTTTTGCTCTTTACGTGGTGAATAAAACGCTTAAATTAATTTAATATCCGGTAACTTGCGTGCTATTTATACTTCCTTCGGGAATATTCTACCCTGTTTTAAGCTACGTACTGGTACAAGTGCCGCGGGGGTCTCAATAGTAGTTGCACGCACATTGAAGAAATTACCTTCGCTGTTCGCCCCTGACTTCGTAAGATGACGGCGCCTTTATAGTAGCGTTCTAAAATTTGTTACATTATGTTTATACACATTAATATTCTTTGCCACGCATTGTAGCTCAACTGGAAGCCTTGAGCTGTATTCTCTTTCAGGGCAGTTGTCACTAAAACCTGCACATTTTTATCAGTCCACAAATGGTGTCCCTTTAATATGAATTTTTTGAGCTTTTTGTAAGATTATACACACTTTTTTCTGTTCGTCATTTAAAATCGTAAGAAGCAATTTAGCACAAACTTCCCATATGTTGGTGGCAATTTCTTATGCACAATGGGTTTTGAAAGTCTCATTTAATCTTAATTGGAGCTCAAAACCGCATTCACATTGGTCAAATTGTCCATAGTGTGAAACGGTGATGAGCACCCTGCGCGTCGCTCGTCCGTAACGTTTTCTCTTCCTTTTCTTCTATAAAGTGTTCCTCCTGTAGGCTTTCTATAATATCGAAAGTTTTACGTGACGTCTCCCACCAACCGTCAGGCCTGAAGACTCCGTCAACCTTCATCCTCTTTTTTGGGCCGCCTTATATATTAGATTAAAAAAGTTATTTTTTAATTTCTCCTCTTTGTTAAGCACTTTACTGTTCTTTTCCATTAGTTCATCTTTTTCGATGGCTCCTTTTTTATTTTATAATTCATATAGATCTTTCTTTGGCTTTTTTAGATAGCTAACGATACAGACGTGTTTATGTTGGAAGTATATTATTCTAAATTCTCTTGTTTTTTAGTTTCTTGTTAACAGTTGCTACGTCCCAGGAGGTTAACATTCAGTTTATACTGTTCACTATTCTTCCCCGCTTCTCTTTTATAATTTTATAATTTTTCTTGTTTATGATCGTTTTATAATTTTTGTTTTTGTTTTATTACTTTGCTTTATCACTGTTTTTTTTGTTATTTTAATTGTTTGTTTTTATTGTTACCTTGTTTTTTATGCTTTTTGTTATATTTGACCGTTTTGTGTTTTATTTTGTTTCCTTTTCACTCTATTTAGAAATTACCATATGTCTCTATCTCTATTTGTTTTTATTTTTTTTCTTCTTTTATATTTTCTATATTTACTTTTTCAACTTTTTAGATTTTTCCGTTATCAAATGTTTTTTTATGATTTTATTTGTAAGTGATTTTTGAGAAATTTACTTTTATTTTATTCTTGTTCTTTCAGTCTGGTTTTAACTTGTATCTTTAACATTTATCGCGCTTGTCATTGAGGGTACGTTTGAAAGTCACAGATTATAGAAATCAACGACATGCTTGTGGATTATCATTTGTGAAAGTACCTTACCTGATTTTATTGACAATATAAAAATACAATTTACGTTCTCTCATATTGTCTATTGATCATTTTAATTTAAACGTCATCAGCATCTCTAGGCATTCCACAAAACATATCGCAATACTTATGTTTACTCATTTTCCTAATTAACAATTGATCATATTAATATGTACCGAATCAATCTCTCTTCAATTTCAAAAAAATGTAGCCCCCATGTTAACTAATCCTCCCATATTGTCAGTTAGTCATCAACATCCCTTTCAACTTTTAAAATACTTTAGAATTGTCATTATTTGTTTTACCATATTGACAATTGATCATTTTAATTTTAGCGCAATCAATTTATTTTTAAAAAAGTTAATGTAGTTTAACACATTAACAATTATTTTAATTAAAAATATTATGGTACTCTTGTTTGCTAGTTTTTTTTATATTGGCAATTGATCATTTCAATTTTAGCTTGTTAAACCTGTTTATGACTTATAAAAAACTACTGTAGTGTCCCTTTTTGATTTTTGTGTCGCCATTATTTATTCATTTTTACATACTGAGAATTGATTATTTTAATTTCAACGTATTTATCGATTTTATAAACAATTTATTAGTTCGCTATTGTGTACCAGTTCTTTTATAATAATAATTGGTCATTTCAATTTTATGACTATTATTGTAGTGTTCTCTGTTACTATTTTTATTGCAGTGACAATTGATTATTTTAATTTAAGCGTGATAAATTTCTCATTAACTTTATAAGAGAATTTTTGAGATGCTCTTATTTATTTGTTTTCCCATATTGACAATTGATAATTTTGATTTCAGCATGATCAACTAATTTTTGATTTACGAGGAAAATTATGGTACTCTTGTGCAACTTTTTTTATATTGACAATTGTTGATTTTAATTTTAGCTTATTCAACCTATTTATGACTTTTAAAAATCATTGTAGTATCCTCTTTTACTATTTTCATTACGTTGACAAGTTACATTTAAGTTTTCTTTATCTATTCTATTTTACGTACTGACAATTGATCATTTTAATTTCCATGTGATCAATCTTCTTCGATTTTATAAACATTTGATTATCGTGCCCTTGTTTACTTGTTCTTTTGTATTGACAATTCATCGTTTTAATTTCATGGTGATCAAAGCTTTTATTTACTTAGTATTCACTTTTGACAATTGATTATTTATTCCAGGATGGTCGTTTTTAAATTTTCAAAAAACTTACAGTTCCTTACTTGCTCATTCTTCCACATTGACAACTGATTATTTCAATTTCACCGTGATCAATTTTTGTTTTGAATTTGTAACAAGATTTATGTAGTGCTCTTGTTTGCTCGTTCTTTCATATTCAGAACTAATCACTTTAACTTAAGAGTAACCGATTTTTATTTTAATCTAGTGTTTATATAAATAAATGATTACTTCAATCTCAGAGTGACCATTTTTTATCTTACTAAAATTCCTATTGTAATTTCCTTGTTCACTAGTTGTATCGTATTGACAACTGATCGTTTTAATTTTACAGTGATCGAATTCTGTCCCATTAACTGATAATCATTTTAATTTAGTTGCAATCAAGTTTATTTGACTTTTTAAAATTTATTATGATGCCTTTCTTTATTCCTTCGTTTATATTGACAATCGATTATTATCATTTGTTGTTGTTTTTAGTTTAATTTTATAATTACTAATTTTTGTATAATTTTTAAAGAATTTATTGGCGCATCTCTAATTACTCGTTATTTTGTATTGACAATTGATCATTTCAATTTTATTTTCTTTAAAAATCATTGTAGTTCTCTTTTATAATAATTTCAATATGCACAACTGTTTTTTTGTCTCTTCTATAATGGTTTTAGTGGCATCCACTGCCTAAATCATTAAATTTGTTTTAGAGTTACACCGTTTACTCGTGTGTTGACAATTGATCATTTTGACTTCTACGTTGGAATGTTTCCTGGTCTATTTAAAATCAATATAAATTTTATTTAGACTAAATTCTTCAATTTGTTAAGGTAGTTAAAATAGCTTACTCTCTTAATAATGTTGATGAGTGATCATGTCAACTTCAATGTGGTCACTGTTTGCTTGGCCTCTATAAAACCGTATCAAAACTTTTTAATACAATTATTACTTTGTTTTAGTAGCTACTATGTTTTTATAGTCTATGGTGACAGTTGATGTTTATTTTAGTAATGCAAAATTTTATCTATGTTAACAATTGGATCATTTCACTTTTAGTAAGCTGTTTTGCTTTTTTAATTTTTTTTTTTAGTATTGTTTACCACATTAATTTGTTGACAATTGATCAAATATATCCTAATAATGCTTGTGCTAGTTTTTGATCATTCAATTATTTTTTGTTATTATCGAGTTAGTTGTTTGTTTTTTGTTAGTAGTGTGCTTTGTCAACTAATTGACATAGTTGTTTATTTTTACCTATTTCGCTTGGTTTTGCTATTTTTCTTGATTTACGAGACTAAAGTTGTGGTAGTGGCTAGCCTATCTTAGTACATCCTTCGTATTGACAATTGATTTTCCTACATGTTATTTTAATCGTCTTTAAAAGTTAAGGCTAGATTAATTTAGATATTCCTAAAAATTTTAAATTAAATTCAACACTGTTTATCTTGTTTTTGTAAAATTTGTAGCGACAATTGCTTACTATTTGCCTTATTTATTTCTATTGACAATTGATTTCATTTCGATATCCAAAATATATTTTTCTGTTCTATTGTTGTAGGTATATATTTTATTTTCGCCTTTACATTATCGTTCCTTATCATTTATCACGGTTCAACAATTCAAAGATGTTGACAATTGAATTGTTTATTAAAACTTGTTTAATTATCATTAATTTCTTCCAATATATGTTATATTTTATTATCATATTTGGGATGCTTTGCTGCCTTAATAGCCGCTTCTTACTTTCTTTTTTAGTATATTATTATTCACTAACATATATGTTGACTATTGAATTTAATTTGATAGTTTTTAATCAATTTAGAAAAATATCGCTTTTGCTCTTTCAGAAATAGTTGTTTACCTTTTATTTATTGTTAATACAATCATTAATAATGTTTTGAATCCTATCTTGCCTTTTCGTGTGTTTTGACAATTGATACATGATGATTAATGCTGTTTAATTGTCTTTTAATCAATACGTATTTTGTTTCAAATATTTGAATTTCTTTCTATCCCTCCTAATTAAGCTTTATGGATGTTTAGGCGGTTGCCTTAATCAACTTCTTGTGAAGGAACAGGCCATTGTTTTTTGACAACATTTCTTCGTTTACTTGTGATTGAGTCAGTGCATTCACTTTTGGTTCCAGAAAAAAGATGGTCGCCTCAAACAAATCTACCAAGTCCCGAAGCGTCTACATCGACCCCGACGGCCTCATTAACCACTCGGCCGCCACTCCTCTGACGATCTTGCCCCAAACTCGCGGCTCCGCTGAGATCCTGTCGCTGAGCAGCAGGGACATCACCACGAACAACATCTCCAAGTTCTACAATGACTCCAACATTTTCGTCACCGGCGGGACGGGCTTTGTCGGAAAAGCGCTCATCGAGAAGCTGCTGCGGACATGCACGAACGTACAGGCCATTTACATCCTGATCAGGCCCAAGCGGGGGCTGGCGGCCGAGCAGCGGCTCAAGGAGCTGCTGCGGAATTCCGTAAGTCTTACAGGTTGCTTGCTAGCCACCCTACTGCTACGTTTTGCGATTTTTTGAAGGTGTTCGACAAGATCAGAGAAAAGGCGCCGGGGTGCTTCGACAAGGTGAAGGCCATGTGCGGGGATGTCAGCCAGACGGACCTGGGGCTCAACGAGGCCGACAAGGCGATTCTGCTCAACAAGGTCGACATCGTCTTTCACTCAGCCGCAACCGTCAGGTAGGGAACAGAAAAATGTGCGGACCACTATCCTGACAGCTTTGTTTCAGATTTAACGAAGATTTGAAAGATGCGGTGCTGCTGAATACGCTGGGTACTAAGAGGGTGGCGGAGCTGTGCACGGAAATGAAGCGGCTGAAGGTACCGGAATCGAATTTCAGCGCAAACTTCTCCTGATTGCATTTCTTGCAGAGCTTCGTGCACGTCTCCACAGCTTTCAGCAACGCGGATAAGCGCGATGTGGACGAGGTCATTTACAGCACACCCCACGACCCCACGTCCATCATAAACTGCGTGGAGACGCTACCGTCGGATGCAATCAAGATGATCACGCAAAAATTGATTGTAACGTAAACTCGTCTGCGTGCGCGTGGATTTTGTAAGTTACTGTTTTAGGGCAAGCACCCCAACAGCTACACCCTAACCAAAGCGTTGGCCGAGTGTCTGGTCCAAGAATATTCGGGCGTGCTGCCAGTTGCCATAGTGAGACCCTCGATTAGTGAGCTCACTTTTAATTTTGCAGAGGGGCATGCTGTTGCAATTCGTTTATTTTTGCAGTAACGGCGTCGTGGAAAGAACCGTTTCCAGGTTGGGTGGACAACATTAGTGGAATAACGGGGATGATGATGGAGTGCGCTAGAGGGTCAATCAAGAGCATAATCTGCAATAAAAATCTGCTAATGGACCTTATACCTGTTGACATCGTCGTCAACACGTTGATCACGGCTGCTTGGCATACTATGGTCTGCAGGTGAGCCCTCGACTAGTTTCTTGGCCTTGGAAGTCAAAAAGGTGAATCAAAACTGTAAATATTAACTTTGGAAACTATCAAATGCGACTCACCCTTCAGAAATAATTTTTTAGAAACTAAATTACTAAAATTAAAAGCAACCATAGAGTAAGACGTTGTCGTTATCTAAGGAGATGCAAAAAATTTAAAATAGGACAATACTTCAACGGAATTAAGTTCAAACACAAGGAAGTCGAGAAAATTAATAAAAGACTACAGATGTTAACTGTGAAGACTATAAAATGCAACTTGAAACCCAAAAACAATTTTTGTTTAAGTCACATCATAGAGTAAGACATCGCTGTTGTTTTAAACCATAGAATATTTACTCTTAAGGCTGCACAATGCAATCCAAAGTTTATGAATTGATAAGAATTATAAGACCTATTCTACAGTCCATATGATTAAATAGTAGAGTTTAATATTTTTCTTCCTGGCGATCTATGAAAACTAAAAAGCACACATAAACTCGTATATAAAAAGATAATTTTAGACCTGTCAATAGCTAAACTTATCCTGTGATCCCTAGATCCGAAAAAGCTAGGAAATTTGGATAAATCCTAAAACATACAGAGAAGATGCCAAAGTTTGGAAACAAAACCTTAAATTCAATTAAGCTTTTTGAACATTTATGATAAGATGCACTGTAGAAAAACCCTGGAACATATAAATACGCAATGGAGAACTAAAATGAATTTGAAGATGCAGAAACTACCCTAAAAGATCAGATAGAACTTTTCATCATTTGATCATTTATTTTCAATATTGGATACTTCCATTTTTTAATTTCTTGTAATTTGTTAATAGCACACCAATATAATACTTATCAGTCAATTGTTTTACACAAAATACCAATATGATGTAAACAGAATCTTGAATAAATGGCTGAAAACTAGGGTTATTGATTTTGACTACTTAAAAGCTAAGGCAAGGTCGAAGTTGGTAAACCCTTAAAAACCCCTAGAATACACGAACACGCAATGGTTTAAGCAAAACCAATTTGAACTTATATTATAATGCAGAGACCACCCCAAAAGATTAGATCAAAGTTCCCTTTATAATAAACTTCTTTGGATTCTTACAACTTACTATAGTTACATTTTTAGTAGTAAACCAATAGTAACCTTACCAGTGCAAATATGTCAAATAAGGCATTATTTCTTTAGATATCAGTTACTGAAAATTATAATTTTAAGAACCCTAGACTGCATACATCGCACTAAAAGATTAGATAGAATTTTCTTTTATAATAATCTTTAGAATTTTATTTCGACTGTTTTAACGTTTAAGGCACAATAAAAGTGGATGTACCCTAGAAAAACCCTAGAATGTGTAGGTACATCATGGATCGGCAAAACTAATTTGAAATTAAAATGCAATGCCACAAAGCCAAAAAAGTAGACAGAATTTTCTTTTTATTTCTGTCTACTACAAATTCTTTTAATTTTCTTTATTTGTTAAAATTTATCAACAGTAGCCTACTAATAGTTTTATTAGTACAAGTTCACCACATAATACACCAAAGTTATGAAAACAAATCCTTGAAGCAATTGCTGAAAATTAGGGTCTTATATTTTAACTACTTTAACGTCTAAGACAAAATCGAAGTTGATGCGCACTAAAAATACCCTAGATTGCACCAATGCGTAATAGACAAGCAAAAACAATTTGAACCAAAATTACGATGTAGACACTACCTTAAGAGATTGGATCTAACTTCCCTCCATAATAAACTTCTTTGGAGCTTCTCCATTTGTTTTATTTGTTTAAATTTTTTAGTAGTAGACCAATAGTAATCTTATCAGCGCAAACATGTACCATACGATATCGTTGTTATGAAAATAAAACTTTGATATCAGTTACTGAAAATTAGGGTTTTTATTTTTGGCTACTTTAACATCTAAGGTGGAATTAAAGTTGATGGACCCTAGAAAACCCCTAGATGACATAGATACGTAATAGGTATTCAAAATCAATTTGAAGTTAATAAAAGTGACGCAGATGCTACACTAAGAGATTGGATAGAATTTCTTTCATAATAATTTTTTGGATTTTCATTTCGACTATTTTAATATTTAAGGCAAGATAAAAATGAATATACCCTAGAAGAACCCTAGAATGTATAGATACATCATGGGCAAACAAAATCAATTTAAAGTGGAATTATAATATACGCACAACACTTGTAAGAAAAGATCGAAGCACATGCACCCTAGAAGAACCCTAGATATGTATTGTTCCAGATCGAACACAATCAGAGTCTACAACTGCACGAGCAGCCAGACCAACGGCATCTCGTGGGAGAACTTCGGAGTACTGACGCAGCGCTTTGCCCGCGAGTACCCCAGCAAGTACATCAGCTCCTACCCGAGCTTCTCGTACAGGACGAACAGGCTGGTTCACTGGATGTACCACGTCTTCTTGCACTACCTCCCCGCCTGCATTTTTGACGTTTACCTCTACTGCACCAAACACAGGCCCATGTAAGTAAATGCAGAGGCGAGCGCGTCCGGCTCTATAGACTTTTCTGTTCCAGAATGCTGCGCATCTGCAGGAAGATCGCCAGGACCGCCAAGAACGGCGAGTTCTTCGCTCTGCACGAATGGAAATTCCACACGGCGACGATCGGCAACCTCGTGGAGGCCGTGAAGAACGCCGAGGACGGTGAGAACTTCAACATCGATCTGCGCAAGGAGGGCGGCTTCCAGTGGGAACCCTACGTCAAGGCCTACGTGCTGGGAATCAGGCAGTACATCCTCAAGGATGATCTGTCCAGCCTCACCCGCGCAAGGACAAAGCTCAATCGGTAAGGAATCGTTCTCTTTGAACTGGAACTCTGACAGCATTTGTGTTTCAGGTTATACTGGTTCAACAAGGTAATGCAGCTGTTAACAATGTACGCACTTATAAAGCTACTTCTGTGGTAGAAGAGCTTCTATTTCTGTATCGAGATGTTTGAGTGTACCTGGATTGAGAATGTTTGAAACTGCTGACGAGTGAAGGAAGATTGCTTTATGTTGGTTATTTAAGTTGTTGTAGGATTAAGAATAAAAGATAATCTATTGTTAACAAGTAGATAGTAAGAATATTTGATTTTATACAAAAATTGTCTATAATAAAAACAAATAAAAGATAAAATTGTGTCTACGTCCCATCCACGAAGAAACTCAATAAATACAAGAGGAAAACCAGAGTAAATGATATAAAAATAGCGCTTTGTTGATTTAATCATCAAACCAAAACAATCAAACAATACTTATGAATATAAAACAAACATCCAAAATTTAAAATTGAAATTGAAAATTTAATTAGAAGGCACACCATAAAAAACAAAAAGAAATAATTACATCTTAATTGACGAGCAAATGTTTTCAAAATTCAAATTTGATCTCGTACTAAAATATTTTACCACCAAAAATCGATAGTTTGGGCAAAAGTACAATAAAAACTCTTAAAGGTCCAACACCCACCACCACTCTTCCTTCATGGTTAAAATGGCGACTGAAGTTCGAAAAACATTTCTGAACACGGAAACTTCAATAAATACCAAGATACTGTTTTAATAGGATTAATAGCCTAAAGTATTCCTAGTTAAACGCCGGAAAAAATATGAGGTGCGCCAAAAAAACTTTTGAACAAAGCTCGCTGATTCTTTTGCTTGGTTATCCCCGTAGATGTGCAAGAGCCTCTTTCGATGTTTGATATATTGTAGGTGTATTAAAGTAGTTCTTCTCATAGAAATCTAATTAAGTTCCTATGCCTAAATAGGGCCCAATCGGGGCTAGAAGGGGAAAAAACTTTTGCAGCTATCGATTTTTAGTAGAGAACAAAATATACCTCCATATATTGGGATTTAAAAATGATCAGTGACCCTTGAATTTTTACCCTTCTTTTTCCCGAAAACAGCTTTGAATGGTAAAAATGTAGTTTTTCCTATATATATATGGCATTCTCTAGGGACCTTCCGCGTGCGAGGCGGACGTGATAACCGCTACACCACGAAAACGTGCGCTTATGCAGAGCTTTCGCGGTTGTCATGCGTTATTCTTGCCCGGTCAGCGTAGAGCGAACGCGCAAAAATTTGTTTCCGCCCGGGATCGAACCGGGGACCTTCCGCGTGTGAGGCGGACGTGGTAACCGCTACACCACGGAAACGTACGGTTATGCAGAGCTTTCGCGGTTGTCGTGCGTTATTCTTGCCCGGTCAGCGTATAGCGAACGCGCAAAAATTTGTTTCCGCCCGGGATCGAACCGGGGACCTTCCGCGTGTGAGGCGGACGTGATAACCGCTACACCACGGAAACGTATGGTTATGCAGAGCTTTCGCGGTTGTCGTGCGTTATTCTTGCCCGGTCAACGTATAGCGAACGCGCAAAATTTGTTTCCGCCGGGATCGAACCGGGGACCTTCCGCGTGTGAGGCGGACGTGGTAACCGCTACACCACGGAAACGTACGGTTATGCAGAGCTTTCGCGGTTGTCGTGCGTTATTCTTGCCCGGTCAGCGTAGAGCGAACGCGCAAAATTTGTTTCCGCCGGGATCGAACCGGGGACCTTCCGCGTGTGAGGCGGACGTGATAACCGCTACACCACGGAAACGTATGGTTATGCAGAGCTTTCGCGGTTGTCGTGCGTTATTCTTGCCCGGTCAGCGTAGAGCGAACGCGCAAAAATTTGTTTCCGCCCGGGATCGAACCGGGGACCTTCCGCGTGTGAGGCGGACGTGATAACCGCTACACCACGGAAACGTATGGTTATGCAGAGCTTTCGCGGTTGTCGTGCGTTATTCTTGCCCGGTCAGCGTAGAGCGAACGCGCAAAAATTTGTTTCCGCCCGGGATCGAACCGGGGACCTTCCGTGTGTGAGGCGGACGTGGTAACCGCTACACCACGGAAACGTACGGTTATGCAGAGCTTTCGCGGTTGTCGTGCGTTATTCTTGCCCGGTCAGCGTAGAGCGAACGCGCAAAAATTTGTTTCCGCCCGGGATCGAACCGGGGACCTTCCGCGTGTGAGGCGGACGTGATAACCGCTACACCACGGAAACGTACGGTTATGCAAAGCTTTCGCGGTTGTCGTGCGTTATTCTTGCCCGGTCAACATATGAGCGAACGCGCAAAAATTTGTTTCCGCCCGGGATCGAACCGGGGACCTTCCGCATGTGAGGCGGACGTGGTAACCGCTACACCACGGAAACGTACGGTTATGCAGAGCTTTCGCGGTTGTCGTGCGTTATTCTTGCCCGGTCAGCGTAGAGCGAACGCGCAAAAATTTGTTTCCGCCGGGATCGAACCGGGGACCTTCCGCGTGTGAGGCGGACGTGATAACCGCTACACCACGGAAACGTACGGTTATGCAGAGCTTTCGCGGTTGTCGTGCGTTATTCTTGCCCGGTCAGCGTAGAGCGAACGCGCAAAAATTTGTTTCCGCCCGGGATCGAACCGGGGACCTTCCGCGTGTGAGGCGGACGTGATAACCGCTACACCACGGAAACGTATGGTTATGCAGAGCTTTCGCGGTTGTCGTGCGTTATTCTTGCCCGGTCAGCGTAGAGCGAACGCGCAAAAATTTGTTTCCGCCGGGATCGAACCGGGGACCTTCCGCGTGTGAGGCGGACGTGATAACCGCTACACCACGGAAACGTACGGTTATGCAGAGCTTTCGCGGTTGTCGTGCGTTATTCTTGCCCGGTCAGCGTAGAGCGAACGCGCAAAATTTGTTTCCGCCGGGATCGAACCGGGACATTCCGCGTGTGAGGCGGACGTGATAACCGCTACACCACGGAAACGTACGGTTATGCAGAGCTTTCGCGGTTGTCGTGCGTTATTCTTGCCCGGTCAACATATGAGCGAACGCGCAAAAATTTGTTTCCGCCCGGGATCGAACCGGGGACCTTCCGCGTGTGAGGCGGACGTGATAACCGCTACACCACGGAAACGTACGGTTATGCAGAGCTTTCGCGGTTGTCGTGCGTTATTCTTGCCCGGTCAACATATGAGCGAACGCGCAAAATTTGTTTCCGCCGGGATCGAACCGGGGACCTTCCGCGTGTGAGGCGGACGTGATAACCGCTACACCACGGAAACGTACGGTTATGCAGAGCTTTCGCGGTTGTCGTGCGTTATTCTTGCCCGGTCAACATATGAGCGAACGCGCAAAAATTTGTTTCCGCCGGGATCGAACCGGGGACCTTCCGCGTGTGAGGCGGACGTGATAACCGCTACACCACGGAAACGTACGGTTATGCAGAGCTTTCGCGGTTGTCGTGCGTTATTCTTGCCCGGTCAACATATGAGCGAACGCGCAAAAATTTGTTTCCGCCCGGGATCGAACCGGGGACCTTCCGCGTGTGAGGCGGACGTGATAACCGCTACACCACGGAAACGTACGGTTATGCAGAGCTTTCGCGGTTGTCGTGCGTTATTCTTGCCCGGCCAGTATATGAGCGAACGCGCAAAAATTTGTTTCCGACCGGGATCGAACCGCAAAACTTCTGATAAACATTAGGCTATTTCTTTTTGTTCGAGCCCCGCAACTTGCAGACATTATGTGTGTTGCTGGTGCGTGACGTCTGGGAAGCGTTACGGGGAGCGTTCGGAAATTCGTTACAATAGATTGGGTTTGTATATTTGCGCGTGAAGGCAACTTATTCGGCTTTAGATGAATTGATTTTGGTTTGCCCCTTTGCACAGTATTGCTCCATAATTTTCTCATATATCTTTCAAGTTCGCAGCATTGTAATAATGAGTCTAAATTGCATTGTCATCTGCACAAGTACGAGTTCTGTGTTCTTTCGTATCAGCACGCTTTAATTTTTTTCTACGGTGGGTTCAATTTCAAAGCCCTTTAGTATGAAAAGTTATCCTTAGTGTGTATTGAACGATATCTTTTCTTTAGCACTCAGTTGGCTTTAAGTAGCTTGTAAATTTAAAATTGTCAACCCTCCAGGACTTTTGGTTACATTATTTTTGCGTTTAGTACCATAATGTGCATCTAAAAATTGAATTGGTAGGTGACTGCGAGCTGAGACAAAATCATCAAGCGAATGTGGTGTAACGCCGTCGATAATGCCCGGCGGACACGCGAACGGTAATTACAAAAAGGGGTTAAAGCGCAGGGCAAGTAAAAGTTGGGTCAACGCAATAGCCACAAGGCAGCCTGCCAGTGGACAGCGGTCAGCAAGGTGGTCGATAGTTCGGTTGTTTCGTGCCGTTGTGTTTCACCAGCGTTCGAAGTTTAAAACTGTAGGCGAATTTAATAGTGGAAAAACAAAGGTATGTTTGATATTATTTGCCTCCACAAAACTTGTGTGCATACTGTGGAACTGCTTGGCCACCCTGTCACTATTTTGAAATTTTTTTAGATCCCTGTACAATGTTTGTAAGTCACGTTCAACGTCAATTAATAATTCTTGATCAAACAATTCTTAATCAACAGAGACAAGCAAATTAACTAAATTAAAGTTATATTTGAACAACCCTGGTAATAGCAAATCTTGGTTACTGTCGGGTGTATTGTATTTGGAATTTAGTATTTTAATATTTAGAAAATATAAGGATAGTGTCTAATATTTTATAATTATAGGCTGTGACTTTTACGCAGCCACTTTTTAAACCCACCTTGTATACACAAATATATAAAATTTATATTAGGTGAAAATTAACGCACTTTGCGTAATATAACGCATAATTAAAAAATTACAGTTAACCCATTGGTTAATGAATTTTTTTCTTGCAGTTACTTAAAGCGATAGTGTGAGGACGAGCATTGTCGCGTAGGCACACGTATCTCGGCCCGGAAGCTTCATTTACGGTGAGTTTCCTTCGGCAATCTTTTCTTCAGTACAAATTTTGTTTTTAAGGAAAATATCAGATGTTTACGGCACAGTTCGAATATTTTATTTGAACGTCTCTGGTATCATATATAATTTGATAAAACTTCTTGGCTTTTTAAACCTCACAGCAGGAGCAGAAAGAACTTTTTTAAAAATTGATTGAATTTATAATACGATGTTAGTCAGTAAAAAAACGGGGCTTATTTTTCAACGTTTTAATTCTACTACATTTATAGCTAGTGTCACAATTCTTTAGTTTATTAACGACTGGATTTACAGTGTAAGAAGGGGGGAGTGAGTGATTTTCTAATAGTCGGTATAAGATTTGCTCTTTAGTCTGTGCTTGATGTGAAACCAGAAATTTTTCATTAAATTAAATTTCTTGATTTCATTTTCTTCTGTCCAAGGTTTCTAAAAGTTATTTGGAAATTTTTAAGCAAATTAAAACGGGTGTACCGTAATCTTTTGCCGAGGGTGCTGCCTATTTCTTAAATTAGGCAGTTCATACACAGCTTTATACACTACGCTGCCGCTGCAATACTGGATGCGACTCTGAGTGGTGCCACAGGAACACCACTTCAAATCTCTTTATAAAAACGGCACAGTAAGTTGCACTTCGAGAGAGTTATAGTCATTTCATCCGTCTAAAGTACCCACCCGACGCTCTTGTGCGACTAACTACAACCTTGATAGATCTTCCACTCTTAGTTTTAAACGGCTCCTTACAATTTTTTATTTTTATTGTTGGGGTTTTAAAATCACATCAATAAAAAACATAAATGTCCATTAAAAAGAAAATTGTATGGCTTAAGGAAGCATCATAACTGTCCAGATAGTACTTCTGGTTTCTATCAGAAATCCACGCGCATCTAAATATAAAAAATTTAATATAGGTATGTTTTGGTCGCTATTTGTGTTTTAAGCAATAAATAATCAGTATGTAAACCGCTGGTGCACGCTCATACCAAATTATAGTTTAACATTAGTCTCCGTGGCATTCAAGGCGATGCTTATCTGGCAAAGAAATCTGTAAAAATGTGCAAACACGCTATTGCTTAAGTAACAAGCATGTAAATCGTCTAATAAAATATGAATCAAAGCGAGGTAACTTTTTTAAAAAGCGCAAATGTACAAGGTTCTAAGAATTTGGGAGAGAAGCCTCCGCGCCCTCAACATACGGCCATATTCAGATGGTATCGGGAATATTGGAAGGTAAAATTTAAATTGCAAAGGCGTTTCAAGGCCACGGAGAATAATATCGCCGTTAAGAAGATGCTCAGCCTAACAGACAGGTAACCAATTGCCAGACGCCGTTCAGCACCACCCCCTTCAAGTGAGAATGGATTGTCTTTTCGGGTACTCAATAAATTTGAAAATAGAACATCTTATCTCAAAATCATTGGAACATTTAACTAAACCTTGGGCAAAGAGCGGGCTAAAAGGAAGGCCTTCTAACTGCGTGGGAGCTGGTTCTGTTACCTAAATTGTTTCCAAACTCCCAAAGTAAAAAAAGGTTTAATGATGATCCAAAAACAAGGAATAGATAAATAAAGAAGAAGGGGTAGAACAAAGAAGAGAAACAGAACCATAAACACTGGGAAAAGATAAAGCGCAAATTAAAAGAACCATTTGGTTTAACCCAAGGAGCAAAGAAAATCGCACCTTACCGCCACAGATTTTAAGAAGAAAAACAGGGTAACAAAAGGACCGCATTAAAGTTTGCTACTATACAGAATGAAAGGTCGAGCTGCTTCTTTGTAGAAATGAAGAAAATGAACAAATCAACTTTCAAATAGAAATTATAAGCAGCGCAATTAAAAAATGACGATAAAGATAATACTAAAAAAAAGAACAAGATAGAAACAAAGGCTAAAAAGCAACAAGCAACACAAGCGAAACTAGAAAAAATACAGTGCTACAGTGCTACAATAGAGAAAAATTATTTAATGCCTCACAAAAATACAAATAGGGATGTTCAACACTACGCTGCAATACTTAGAAACAAAATAAATGAAAATAACTACTAAGTATTGAAATAAACTACAGAAGATGGTATAGAGCTTTTTTGAGGATATAAACAGCAATAAAACAAAAGTGCATTCGCTGCCGATTAATCCCACATCTGCTAAAGAAAGAAGAAAGAAAAACAAAACAAAGAAGATCTTCAATGCTGGATTTGCACTATGATGAAGAAATCTTGTTACCAAAGAACTATTTAGGAAGAAAGAGTATCAAATAGCAATACCACTAAAAGAAGAAAAAGCAACTGTGATGATTCTGAAGGGAAAATAAATTTGGTACTGCGCAATATTTTACCACCTAGAATTCATTTGAAGATAATTACCAAAAACATAAGAACTGGATACAGTGTAACATAGAAATAACGCATGTGTAACCTTTTGTAAGAATAAAAATAAAATGGAAGAAAGAGAGGAAGTGAAAGAAGGAGAACTATAACTAAAAAGAAAAAAATCTTGTATCACGCAGGGAAAAAAGAAAAGAAACTTTAAAGAAGAGATAAAACTGTCTTATATAAATTCAGATTGTCTAGGGTAGTTTGGGCAGAAATAAATCTTTGGTAAGGGTAAAAATCTCTACTATAGTATTTTTAGAGCTAAATTTTGAGCTGCTTTTATTTTCTTGAATACATCAGTATATTATATGGGGTCCCATGGCATTGGCTTCCTTTGTCCGAAGCAGAAGAACTCGATATTACACAATATTTCAACACTAAAGTGTCATTTGAGATGTGAAGGAACAGCAGAAGTCAAACAAATACCCGACTCCATATAAAAAAATTAAGAAACTGAAGGCAATAACTACGAAATTGGAGAGAAGAAAAAAGCTTATGTAAATTAGATCCTTGATATTATTTCATGTCATGCAAAAACTAATAAATAAAAAAAATTAAAAACCTAAGATATAGTAGAATGATCCAACGCCTTAAGAAGATAAAAATGATACTTTAACACGGTAACACCTCAGTGGTGGAGTAAGCTATAGAAAATAACATAGAGCTAAATTGTAGAAATAAAATGTGACTGTATTTGTTGCTAATTAATTCTACACACAAAAACAAGAAAAGGAAACTAGGAGAAAATTAACACACAAGTTAAGAAGTAGAAATATACGGTAAAAGAGAGACAAAACAAGAAAGGTCTTGCAGAAGAAACAGAATTACAGATGAGGAAATGTCCGGATTTACCATTATAACAAACTTCTTTTGCCATAGAAATTATTGAAGAAAAAAGAATAGGAAGCAAACAACAGGTAATACTATATTTGATACTACACAATTGTTTGTCGCTTAGAAGTCAATTGAAGATAATAAACAAAATTTTAAAAACGAAGAAGAGAGAGTGGAAGAAATTAAATAGAGGAAGGACATCTAGTGTGATATAGGAAAGAGAAGATAAAGTTCCTCACAACAGAAGACGTAAAACCATTCGACGTTATGAAAAGACTCAAACATTTGTTGTGGACTATACTGGATTACTCTTCCTATAGTCTAGGCTTCTTGCCCTGCGGTTATCCTTTGTTTGAACTACTAAAAAAGACACTTAGAGAATAAAGATCTGATGACACTGCGGCTGTCGAAGCGTTCGTGCGAGACTGGCTATTGTCCAAACCACCTCTGTTTAGGATAGCTATCTGCTTGTTTGAAAAAGTCAGAAAATTGGGTATCAATGAAAACGGCCAGAAAAAACGCACCAGCGACCTACAAAGAAATGTTACCTGCGACAATGCGAGTAATGATGATTTACTATCATCACTCCTACTGCACATAAGCGACTACAAGGGGTAACCACTCTCAAGACGAGAGCTTGATTTTCTTTCTCTTTTAAATATCCAGCGCCAAGATCATGAAAAAGCAGAGAATAATAACGAAAAGCTTTATGGTGATCTTTGCTCAATACAAGAACATGACGCTTGGTAGTAGCACATTCTTGCAAAAAATTACCGCAAAATGTTATGGATTTGTACAGAACAGACAAGAACAAGCAGTCGTCAAGAAACTGATGTACCATCATCTCGAAGAACAACAGCCAACGTACTGCAGATACCAAGAAAGATTTTTGTCATAAGATTCAAACCTTAAAGACCGTTGGAAACCACCACTCATTTGGTACTTCTATAGATCCAAAACGGAAACGAATTTGAGAAGGGTCAAAGAAAAGAACAGAACTGGAAGAAATACTAGATTTAAGGACTGTCTGTACAAAATATCTAAGGCTCTAGTAAGGAAAAAACATCAAACAGCCAATACAACGCTAATTTCAGAAACAAAAAGAACAAACTCTGCTGACAAGTTATTTGTAGACCCACCAAGTACCTCAGTAGAGCTTTTTTTTTAAAAAAATCATAAAAATTTAATGAGACGCTTATCCAACTTTTAATCAAATCTGTATCTTTTCTTTCTTAAACTCAAAGAGACGCATGTGATTCTTCTTACTTTTTAATCCTACATTTTCTCCTTTGTTATCTAACCACGTTATGCTTACTGTTTTGTTTTTAGTTATACTTTGCCTATTTTTTTAATTTTTAGCGTTTTCAGCTATTCTCCTTTTCTTCCTTTCTTTTAAAAGTCAATTATGGATATTTCTTCTTTGATAGGGGGTAATAGGTAATTTTTTCTATTGCGTATTTAATTCTGTAAGTGGTCTAAGCGGTTGAGGCGCGGACTGCGATGCGGACGGACCCGGGTTCCAGTCCCGGAGCTCTCTGATGCCTGGCGGGTGGCCTACTTAGTCACTGAAAATAATCGAGTACACCTGCGCTCGTTCGGGCAAGGTGTAAGAATGGCGGTCACCTTGCCACATCGCCCACATCAGGGGCGCGACGACCGGGCAGTAAAGTCGGACATATGAGCGCTTAAACCTCCCAGTTAGAGCCTTACCGTTATTTATTTAATTCCGTGGTGGTTATGTCTGTGTTTAAATTAGTTGTGCTTGCGAAGTAGTAAAGCTATTGTTTTCTTTGTAGAAATTTGATTTTCATTCTCGTTTGTTTTTCTTGATAGGGCGAAGCAGTTCAACATCGATCAATCATTTTTTTAATGATGCGTAAGATTTTAGTTCTTGTCGGCCGCAACCCAACACACATTCGCTAGCGCGGCTAACCCACATTCCCGTTGTATCATCAATTGATTTTCGTGTCCGATGCGCCATAAGCGCTATCGTGCTGCCATGAATAAGTCATGAGCTCGCGGCATGTGTTCAAAGCGCATTAGCTCCATTTTCCGCCCGGCCGCTTTTATGCGCGACAAGTGCAGCATTAGTGGTTATTGCTGCCCCTTAAAGGTCAAGGCTCACCTTTGCGGTCCCGGTCGGTCGATACTTGAATTTTTTCAAATCCACAACTTTTAATATCCCTACATACGTGGTAAAATGATGAGAGATCGGCTACTGACGTCACTCGGCTTTCTATTGGTAAAAATCGCTGACGTCACCAGTTTGTCAGCTTCGTCAGGATTAAGTGGATAAAAACATTGTTTCTGTGTGTCTAAAGGCCATGTCGTTCCCAGAATTTTAGAATTTGTCTCTTCATTCAAATCTTTATATTAATTTGTCTGCATTGCATATTTATCTGCTTATTTGATTATAATTCTTTTCAAATTTATATTTCAAATCTATAGTATCTCCTCTACTTATTAGTGAGCCCTGCAGTAAAAATAATGTTTAGAATTGCAATTTATCAAATAGTCTAAAGCCCTTTTTTACTGACCTGTTTATATGTGCACTGCCTGCTCACTTGCATATTTAGCCTACGTAATGTTAAAAAGACTTGAAACATTGTAAAATCCAGAGTTCTTTCACTAAGGATATTTTTATATTGATTTGCTTGTCTACCTATTTACTCGTTTAATTGCCTATATGCAACTTTGTTTGCCTATTTATCTACATATTTCAATCTGTGCATTTGTATTTTTATGTACTTTCCGTCGTTTCATTGTCCATGTAAATTAAGTTAAAATGATAGTTTACTTACTTTGCCTATCTCTGCCCATATGCGCCTATCTTTTAGCTGTTTCACATGGAGAAGGTCGTAAAGAATTTTGTTATGAGGCGTCGCCCTTGTGTCGTATTAACCTCCCCTTAAGCCTTCTTGAAGGCAACTTAAGTCAGCCCAATTTATGGTTTGCTGTCTTTACTAAAGCGGCACGAGCCAGTTCATAGTTGAGCGATTCCGTGCGGGGATCGCTCGATATCAGAGATCACACGCAAGACGGAACATACGGAAGCTTCAGCCTTCCACGAGTAAGCCTTGACCTTACAATTTGTAAACCATACTCTCTGCCGGAGTGCAGTCTTACGGATGCTTTCTTAAAAAAAATCAGCGATATTCATATCGGTATGTAAGCACGCAGCACTAAGACCCAAAATTATTTATATGTTAGGCGAATCCCACTTTTGTCATGCTACTCGTCTAGGCATTAGCCACGCAAGCTATTTAGGGGAGGCTTTACGTTCATCACGCGGATTTGGGGATTATCAGCACCAGTTCGTTGTGCTCTTGTTGGTTATGATTGTAAAAATATCATTGCACGCATCCCCGCATTTTGTGCTTCTCTTTTAATACCGGAGGAGTATTTTCCCGTTGGCTTCTGTTGCCTTAATATATATACAACATAATAAATCGATCCTTAGTATCTTCCAAGTGGTGATTATCCGCTCACGTCCACATTGAAGGACAGCATGGTTACAGAATTGATCGGACATACAAGAGCAGTAAATTATAAAAGAAAGTAAATAAAACAGCTAACGAAACAAATAAACAAGTAGCAACATATATAAATATGCAAGTAGATGACCTTAGACCGAAGCACGTAAATAAATTAATAGACGGCTAACAAAAAATTAATTACAGAAGTAGACAAACAGATACGGCAATAATTAGAAACGCATATAGGCTATACTAAAATGTAAAAGATAAATGAGTGTATTAACAAGGTTGTCTAGGAATAGTTTAGCTTCTTAGTGGGTTTTTTTATTACTTCCATACCAAACAGTTTCTTGAGTGGATACAGACAAAACAGATAAGCATATGGGCATGTGCAAATAAAGCTAAGACTAATGAATATTTCAATAGATAAAGGGATACGCAAGCTGACAGATTACACTAAAGTTGTTTTGCAGCATTTTTAACCCCCCCCCCCCCCCCCAAAGAAAAAGGTCGTATCTAAGTAACATAAATGACATATAGGCATATAGACATACAGGCATATAGGCATAAAAAACGTCTTTGGCACACCGCTTTGTGACGACATCACTTATAATTTAAAATTTGTGGGTAGTAGTAGACAGGCCTTGCAAGAGTAGTGTGCGATAACTTTCACCATTTCATTCTTTAGAGTAATTGACGGTCCAAGATCTCCACATCTTTGTCTAGGCGATAGCGCCTTTTTATCAATACCAATTATTCAGATTAATCATACATATTCAAGTCCAAAAGCTATGCTTCTGTTCTGAAAAGAGCTGAAAAGGTCCATCATCAGTAGCTTCTTTTCGGGCTCATTTTTGTATTCCCACACAAGTTTCTCCTTTCGAAAAATAGTGCGATCGACTATGTAAATGCAATTAAAATATTGTCCTAGGTATATTATACCTATATGCTAATATATATTTGTTGAAGTCATTCAAATGCCGCGAAGAAGTGCAGCTGTGTTTTATATTTACTTCTAGTACCATTAGTAACACTAACAATCCTCAAAAAATTGTACTAAGCACTATCAAAAATATTTTATTCAATCGTAATCTATGAAATACGTCAAACAATGTCGATGTAAAGATGTAAAGTAACATTAAGAAGCCTAATGATTGCCTAATTGCCTATATGCTGCATTAAATATCTATTTGCCTGTTTATTTGTAGATGCGATTTTTATTAATCTAAATTTCCAGATGAATTGTCCCCCTTACTTTGTTTCTATTTTTCTATTTGTGAGTATCTGCATTTATTTGCCTATCAAGGCTATTATGTATATACGTTCGTGTTGTATTCATTTATTCATAAGAGCCTGAAAGTGGCTTTCTAGTCTTGGAACTCAACTTAATCAATACTATAGATACTATAGAAACTTTTATTTGTCTATTATGTTGTGAATAAACAATTATTAAAAAATATAGGCTTTAAATAACAATAAAATTGTTAACCTGGTGGCCTGGTTATTTGCATGCATGTTTATGTGCCCAATCACCATTTGTTTTATTGTTATTGCTTATCTATTATTTCCTCTCTGTCTATATGTTAATATAGTTCTATATAAATTATAATAAGCAATATAAGCTCTATATATAACTTGTTCTATAAATATGCCTTTATTTTTTTTGTTTACTTATTTATGTGTCTGTATCTTTGTTATTTGTTTACATTTTCTCGTTTAATTTATACACTGAGAATTTTTAACAGAAATCCTAAACGGGCCTAAAATGCAAATTTAACTTTTTCGCTACTTTTTTATTAGCTTGAATGTCTATACTTAGTTCTCAGGTTATCTGTTTTCATTTTAACAGTCTACCAATTTGACAATATAAGATATGGATATAAGATATAGTCAACGCTCCTCACCAATAGCCCCAGGTTTGTCAACCTGAATGTATGGCTACATCAAAAATGTCTAGCTTAGCCGCTGGTTTTGACTTCACTGGCTAACACTTTATACTCTTATTGATTATCAGATCGCACCCTGTGATTCTCTAGGGTCTTCTACTTAAGGCCAGAAGTAAAATATATCTCCCCTTTTGCCTTCATTAATCTTGACCAAAATGAATGAGGAGGATGAGCCACATAAATCTTTTATGTAGACAATAAAAATCAGCACAATCTTCCAAGTGATGATCACTCATGCACTAAAGGACAGCACGGTTGCAGAATTAACTATACCAAGCGGTGCTACTACCTGGCCGTCTCTTTTTTGTTCGGTTGTTGCTTATTAATGAGAAGCTGTAAAAATCCAAATACTTTTTTCAGTTTAAAACGTTTTCAGGGGCATACAGACTTCCGAAAGCCCTGGATTGAATTTCTCTTTAACTAGGCCACCACTGAAAGCCTTCAGAAATCCTCATGTTACTGTTCAAAGAGACTAGATTGATGTTTTCCCAAATATTACCCGTTCCCATCGATGACATAATCGTGCAGTTGTGAAGTTAATACGAAGTTTTCTTTGCTTAACTAGTATTGCATATATTGTCTGAATAATAAAAAAATGAGGAAGTAAAAGGTTAACAGGCATATAACCAACATATAGGCAAACAGGTCACCAGAGTGTCAGTTGAATTGATGAAGACCTGAATTCCACGTCAGGTTTTATTTTGAGTTCGTTCAGAGTCTTGTATTCTCTTATAATTATCTATTACTAAACATAATAAGCATTTGAAAAGTATTTCACTAAGTCGCGTGTCTTTTGAAATGCCCTCTTGCCAGTTACATTTTAAAAGACGATTTGAGTGAGAAGTCAAATAAACAATAAAGCAACTCTATTAATACACGAACAAACAACAAAGCAGATGTATACAGATTTAGATTTTTTCATTCAATTGTAATACTTAGCAGGGCGGTCGCAACGGGTGTGTTTGGATTAAATTCTAAGACCCGAAAGATAAACTGCAGCTCCTGTATGTAAGTACAACATAAACATATATGCAAACATACATGTGCAATATAATAACTGAGGAATTTAATAACTTTAACAAATAAAGAAATATAGATACATAAAAATATAAAACTAAAACAATAATGCACAAAAATATATAAATATTAGATTTTTAGATAATCAGATAAATAGGCAAGCGGGTTATTATGCATATAGGCAATTAGGCAATAATTGGGATTCTGAACCTTATTTTATCATCACAACTTTCACATCAACATTTTTTGGTATGTTTCATATCTATTGTGATCAAATTAAACACACAAGTGAATAAAAACAAAAATTTTTGAAATTCCCCTACTCATTCGACAAATATCGTTTAAATTCAATAGTTATCTGAGCACATGACATATATAATCCAAAAGAGAGATATACGGCCAAGCAAATAAATAGAAGAATAAAGGTGTTAAGCAAAGATTTACATATAGGCTGATGAATATTTAATAGGGAGATTTCTTGTGAACCTTAAAGCTGCTCTTAAACGGACATGGAATTTTCTTACCACTCACGTGCTCTTAGCGCATCGAATCGATGTATAAATGAATAGAAAAATTATTTAATTAGCATATAGGCAATTAGGCAATCATTGAGTTTCTTAAACTTATTTTATTATTTCAACTTTCCACATCGAGATGGTAAGCTTCATAACTATTGAGATTAAATAAAACAGACAAGTACATAAAAACAGAAATACAAGACATGCGTAGATTAGTTAATTTTTGAAATTCTTTTAGTCGGCGAACTAAATGAACAGGCAGATATTTAATTTTGCATATGGGCAATCAGGCAACCAAAGTTCTTAACGTTATTTTATCATTTTATCTTTTTCATAGCCATTGTTTGGTACGTTTCATAGTTATCGCGATCAAATAAAACAGCCAAGTAATGGAAACAGACATATATGCGTGCATTAGCATGTTTTTGAAATTCCTCTGATAATTCGACTACAAGATGTTTGTAAATGTATTGTATAAACTAAACAGATATATGCAAACATAACATATATAATCCAGAAAATAGATATATGAACAAACAAATAAAAAGAAAAATGTATATACTGAGCAGAAATTTACAGAGGCTGATAAATAGATAAACAGACAGATTTCTAGTAAATCTCAACACTCAGCAGTCATGGAATCATCTTAGCATCTACATGCACTTAGCGAATCGAGTGCATATAGTAGATAAATAAACGGACAAATTTTTAATTATGCATATAGGCAATTATTGAGCTTCTTTAAGTTAATTTATGATTTCAACTTTCCACATCGACGTTGTTTAGTATGTCTTATAGCTGTTACAATAAAATAAAGTAGACGAGTGGATAAAAATATAAAAATTAGGTTAGTAAATTTTTGAAGTTTGTCATTAATTTGGCTAAAACATGCAACTTTATAATACGAATTAAACAGATATAATATGCATACATGAAATACATGATTCAAAAAGAGAGATATATGACAAACAAATAAACAGAAAAATGTATATAGAAAGCGGAGATTTACATACAAGCTGCATATAGCATGATTATGCATATAGGCAATTAGGCAATCATTGGGCTCTTAAACGTTATTTTATAATTTTAACTCCTTACATCGATATTGTTTGATACGTTTCATAGCTGTTGTGATGAAACAAAACAGACAAGTAGATAACAGAAATATAATACATGCGTTAACTAACAAATTTTTAAAAACAAGTAGATAAAAATAGAAAGATTAAGTTAACACATTTTTGAACTTCCTGCTGTTACTCTCAAATCCTAGATTTAGAATTGGCGGTAGGTCTGCCAACAAATCTCGTTCCGGAAAAATCGTCGCTGGTTGATTAAGGCTATGTAAAGCGTATGAAGCAATGGATGTACGACATTCTTTTGTTGCAATAGCTCTGCTAGACTTCCAAGGAATCGCTGCGCACCTCTCCAATTAATTGGAGCTCCATAAACAAGCAGCCAATAGCTGTACTACAGCAGTTTTCAGTCCCGTAATTTACTCGCCCTGACCACGCAATTCTCCCAGCTCCAGCATTTCCCTCAAGGTCACTCGCGGCCGCCATGGCCGTTGACATCACCGTGCGTGCCGACGCCCATTAATGCCGCCCGAATTTGCATAACGGCGCGCTTTCCAATCGCCACTTTCGTGCTGCAGATGCACTATCTGCGCCAAAAGCTGCCCGGGCACGCGAGGGCCGGGGCTGGTTGGTCTCGACGAAACCAGCGAGATTGCTCTCGGATTGCGGGTCGTTGTCTCAGAGCGGTTCTTGACTCGTGACCTTTGCCGGGGGTGAAGATCGTATCCGTTATGCCCGGCGCTGTCTTGTCTAATCGCTCGTTTTGGTTAAAGACACGAAACCCAGGCTTCGACGTCCTTCGTAATTTATGAACCGGAAGGAGTTGGGCAAATCTTTAACGTTCTATGAAATCATAAGTCGCTTCGCTAAAATAGGGGGGCAGTAAAACAAAGTACATGTCGAAAGACATCTGTGGAGAGCACCATCTCAGGGCTCCAGGGCATATGCGCCAAAGATTCAGCATACTGTGCTGCAGTTTTTTTCTATTCTAACATTTTAGAGATTTTATCTGTAATTTCTGGACTGGTAGTCTCTTTTTGGACATCCTAGACATAATTCGTCATTTGTAGGTATTCGATCATCTTGAATTTGAGATCTGCTACCAAGTAGATAGAAAAATCTAGTCTATGAGAAATTTACTTAAAGATTAGACTCGGAAGTTGTTGATGACCTTGAGCCGATCAAAATTTGAGAACTAACAGTGTTCTGGAAGACTCCACTGTAAATTTGCATTTCTGGAAACCACGGCTTAAAAACAGAACTGTTCTTGTCTAGGAGACAAAAGAAACTTCCCCAAGTCTATCACCTTTTCCGATTCTGTCCGACTTTCTTCTTAATTTACTCACTTCTCCACTTGCAGTCCAATACTTCTTTATTGGCCTACCGCCTTAATCATCACACTCAACAGCAAAGTGCCCAATGCGTCCAATTCTTCTTCCTCCTCTTCACTTTTGAGAAATTCCATTCTTTTACTAAAATTGGCGAGGGTTTTGTTTCTTCAAGTAATTACGCTATGGTTACTTTGCATCACACCAGCTATAAATCGTATCTGAAGATATCTTTATGTTGACCATTGAAAAAGAAAATGTTGTCAGTTGCCCCTCGGCTTTTAATATGAGCAGATACTACGTTCCAAAATACGCTTGGTTCCCGCTCTCTTCCTTTAGCTAAATTGGCCAGCCCCTGCTCAAAAGATCAAAACTTGTCTCTATATCATTTTGAGCATCACTGGTTCATTGGTAAAGAGAATTAACCTGCTGCGAAAACCCGGAACAAAACGTTCTTCTTGGATGAAAATCTTTTCACAAGATTTCCTGTATATGATAGGGATAGTGGCGGTTGTCATGTAGAATACCCTACACAGTTGCTGAAAGGATGCTTGCCATAAACTTGTAATCCGGTTATCCTCGATGTCTCATAAAACAAGTTCTTCCAATTCAGGTGTACGAACATGGCACAGGTGAAACACTACTGCAAACATTTTGTGGTTCGGTTGCTGTCGGTAACGGTACTTAATACGAATATTTCGATTAGTGGGGATTATGAGACATTGTTTCTTTTTCTATCAGAAATGAGATCGTTAGAGTTAACGTTTTATGGTTATTAGTCGATGATTTAGAGAACGACATCTGGTATTCTTTAGAACTCATCCATTTAAGTACCCTTTATGACAAAAATCTGATGACCTTATCACTACTCGAGTCTTACCATCTAGAAAACATAAGACTCCATCTATACTTGTTAAACATTTGTTCTCTACCTCCCCTACTCATGGTCTTCCAATAAGTCCACCCAACGTGGTGGGTCCTGCAAGATGGAGGACAACCGGCTGTAGTAAATCTCACGCACAGAGATTGATCTTGCACTTAAATATGTCAATGCCGCGCCAGAACGGCGTGCAAATATAGCACGTCGAGTTATTAATGAAATTTTCGCATGTAATGCTCGGGCACGTGAGCTGCGGCGTAAACACGAGGTAACAAGCCAGCAAACACTCAAGAATCGCCAGATCGATGGTTATCGCCCCGCGAGGTGACATCAGCGCTGTTCTGGTGCGAAGAAATCTAGGGGCTGATCTGCATTTCGGCCGGGACGCCGTTCCTCGAAGCGGGCCTTCGGCGACGCCTATGCAAATGTAATGAGTGTAGCAACGCGCGTCCCCATGGCTACGCAAATTCAAGTTCATGGAACTAATAATAAAGTGCCAATCGATAGGTCTTATGATGCCGCAGCCGCTTAACCTTGCCCCGCTTAGCCGCCGCTGCGTTTAGCCCTTGCACCCGCCAGGGGCGCATCGGCACGCGAGCGAAGAGCCCCCGCGCAATCGGACGCGATTTGCAGAAGGACCCTCGAAGAAGGTTCGCGGTAGCCAGGAATCCTTGGAAGGAATTAGGTATTCCACGCGATCGCTGGGTTCTAATAAGAATGGCGAGTTTATTGATAGGAGGGAGGTTTTCCAGCAAATTAATCGTGCGGCTCGTGTGTGCCGTGGTCGTTCGTCTCGAGCGGACGGGAACATTCCAGAAGGCCACTACAGAAAGCCACCACACTCGGGTCCAATTCTTGCATCCTAGGAATCAACGCATAATTTAATTAATTTCATTTAATCGTGAGGCTCTAAGGGCCCGCGTGGGAGCATGGCTTGCGAACTGAGAGATGTGGCTCACATATGTTTATCCTCGCTGTTTGAAGTGAGCGCAGATACTCAATTATTTTTAGTGACATCTATATTTAGAACTACTAACCCTTAATGTTTTCAAGATAATATCAACTGTATGCAAGATGACATCATCACTTGTGAGATGGCTAAGATGCCTCAGACACATCTTTAAGGAGAGTTGCATATAGTGTTCTCTTCTAAAATGAAAAAGGTAATTTAAATTCTATTACAACCGTCTACGTGATACTTCCTCGTGTTCATCGCACCTTAAACAGTCTAAAAGCTTTAATACTATTGATACTTGAGCAAAAAGTTGCAAGAATAATGTTTTTTCTTATTTGTTACTATAAGATCGAAATTTGTCTGAAAATGTTATCATTCCTTTGCTGATAATCTCAACACCTAAATCTTATCAGATCTGTAGATACAAAAACCAAATTTATGTAGAGAAAGTTCTGGTTCTCAAGATCCAACAAACTATATCTAGATGAAGTGATGACTCTAGAAGAACCTCGCAACCTAGCTGCAGACACTAAATTCATCTAGGAGAAGTCCTGGCTTTTGCTTTCCCCCATTAGTGACCTAAAGACTCAAACATCAATTAATACGCAAACCACAACTTCAACGTCGTAAAAAAATATGTTAAAAATGTCTACAAATCTGGGGTGACCCATATAAGATATTTTATTAGGCCCAAAACCTAGATCAACCTTGTTCTTCCTATCTTGGTGATCTTAAGAGATAATGCTGCAGCTACCAACATAACCAGCAGCAACTGTCGGGGGACAACTGTACTAGTGCTGTTAGTGTCTTTAGAATTGTAGACATTCATCTAGTAAATGCTCAATTTACTACAAACATCCAGGAGGTGAAGTGCATTAACTTCAATATTAAGGTACCATCAAATTCTTGGTCTTGAAGTTACTTAGAGAAAGTTTTAGCAAGCTGCTCTCTTTTTATTGAAACTCCATGTAAAGAGAGAAAAGAGATTTCTTTGGGGGTTCTATTAAAAGAGTGTGTTCCAAAGTTGCTTTATATTAAGAATTGTCCCGACACCAAGCACATATCACTGTGCTATGCCCATCTTAAGCAAATTATAGCGATGTTACTTCTTTCTTCTTGGTGATTCCGTGATTTGTGTATCACTAAATCCTAAAAAGAAAATTCACTTAGAAAATTTTATAGTGGTGTGACTTTTTGAATTAAATCATCACACAGCTAGCCATAATTATTTTTGGTATCACCAAAGCACGTCTGTGGCAAGTGCTGCAACCTGTAACTACTGACACCAAAGTGATCTAGTACAGTTCTTTTTTATAGTGCCACCAAAACCTAAAACAAAGATAACTCCTTCAAATATCGCAACATCTAATCTAACTGTGGATACCAAGTTCGATTTTCTTTAATAACCTTAAAATCTTGTTGCAATCAAAACATAAAAGAACTAAGTATAGCACCAAGCACACCTTGATAGCCTCAAAAATTGAGTACCATAAAAAGTGCTATAAGAATCTATGAGGAAATATCAAAATCATCATAATTGGATATATGTTGTTCCTTTCCCCCAGTTGTCTAATAAGACTTAGACAACTAAGTTTTGGGTTTTATTGAAATTACAGAAGTAAAATATCCAATACACCATAAAACTAGTAACGAGTAGCGTAACACCAAGACCATTTTGTGAAAGTTTAGTAAGAGGAGGGTGCTGGCTACTTCAAAACCTTAAAAAATTCTAATATCGTCAACGGGACACCTCAAAGTAAGCCAGATGAAGATCCTTTCTTGTTGCCAAAATCTAAGAAAAAAGTATCTAAAGCATTACCTATTACAATACGATCAAAGATACTAGGCTTGTCTGAATGAAGCCGGTTTCACTTTGTTGAGAGACTGGGGAAAAACATGTATTTACACTCTAAGAAGTGCATGTGAACAAAACCCAAAAGAAAAACATTTCGTAGGAAGATTAAAACGTGATTAAGTCAAAACGATGCTATAGGTAATTCATGTTAAGTTCTCCGAAGGCTGCTCTAAAGCTCCAAAACAAAGGTGTCAATACGAATATGTCACTATAAAAGCAAAGTTCTCCGCTTGAGGTCTAATTACTGTTAGAAACTATAAATGCAAATGCACATATAAATGAACAAATGCTCCAGCTTTGCAGAAAATTTGATCCAAATTATACTATTACACACTACATGTACTCACTCACTAGTGTCTGACTCATCGTTCTGAACGACGTCCCCCCTCATCGGTGGCCAAATTACATCGCAGCCCCGTAAACAATTCGCCTCTATAACTTCCGGGACAGAACACGCGCTAGTGCAATGTTGGCTCTGATGCTGAACATAGCAACGATCAAATACTCGTGACACACTCAAAAGCAAGAGGTTGTTCTTTATCGCTAACAGTGCCATCCCAATGCTGTATAAAGACAAACAGAGTTTGGCCGCACGACCTTTGATCACACTTTTACTAGCAGAAATACATTAGATACCGAAGCCATTCCAAAAACCCGCATATTGCAAGTCTGAGGACTTTAATTCTATTGTAGCAATAGTAAGTAAATACACCGGCGTAGACGTCCGCAGTCGCAGTTTTTCGCACCCCGCCACGGTCGACAGGTGGAGATAATGCCTTCCAACCCATCCGCCTGCGCGCATTCCTAGATGATTTTAATTCTCAGAGAATCTTGGATGTATTAATATCATCAAAACTTCCCCAAGTCAAAAGAAAACATCCCAACATATAAATAAGTCTTCAGTTTCTAAGTACCACTAAAAGTTAAAGGAAGAATATCTGATTTAAGTATGTCAAAATCAAGTATAGAAACATATGGTAAATATTTCGTCTTCCTTGATGATCTTGACAGTTGGGGATCATCAAAGACATCTGAAAAGCTGTTTAGTGCCGGTACTATTGATATCAAAGCCCCCTAGCCAATGATGACTTTAAAAGTTGGAAACTAACAAAACTAAGTTAAGGCAATACCATCCCCGATGATGATCTTGAAACTTGTGGATACACACAAGGTCACCATAAGCTGTATGTCGTCGTTCTTCCTTGGCGACCTTGTAGTAAAGATTATAATAGTATTAATCCTTACCAATTCATGATTGGTTAGTTATTATATCAAAATTTGAGAAAAAACTTGCAGATCTATGGCGTAACTAAAAGCACTAAACTTCCCTGTCATGGTAATAAAACATATTAGTAGATCTTTCAAAATGACTTGTATGTGATTGAGCGTTGTCATGATCAGAACGACTTTGCAACTTCAACTACCAGGGAATCTTGTTCCTTCTAAATCAATATTTAAATTGTTTGAATTGTTAATGCTGACGATTTTTCGTGACCGTCTTAACCAATTTCCGTTACTCATAACGTGCAACACCTTTCTGGTCTCACCAAGAGCGTATGGTGCCAGTTGGTTTTGTCTATCCAGACTTTTTGATCATCCAGTGACCAAGCGCTTCTTATTTTTGATTCGCAATGTCAACAAAACGGTGTTACTGAAAACTAAAACTGAAATTCGTTGTCGAACAATGCGAATAATCGAATTGCAAATCAGTTGATGCAAATATGAATATTATTTTCGGATATTTTGATAAACAAGGACTCGAATACCTCGAACTTACCTTTAGCAACAGCAAAATTAATAAATGGAAAATAATTTCTTGACTTGGCGTTATATATTTTATTTAGAGCTAATGCCATCTTGTGACTATTGTCCATAGTTTATCATTTTAATGCTGCGTCACTCTAGCATTGCATGTAATAGCATTGTCATTTATAGTCCGGTCTCTTCTGACGTTAATATTTCTATTTTTAGGTATTGATCGCTTAAGCTACTATTTACTGCACAAATTAATAGCAATTTACCTGAAACATTTTGTTTGTTTTATTGCTTTTATAGGTCACATGCAGGCCATAATAATTAAATCGCATACATTTTATAAATTGCTAGCAACAAATTATGTTATCTATCTCTGTATTTTTTGTCGGTCTGTTTGTCTCTGGCATCTTCGTTGTTTGGTTTTTCTTATCTATTGTCTCTATGATTTGAACCGCAATATATTTATCGTCTCTTCTGTTGTCTCTATAGTTTATTTCGTCTCTATCGTCTCTGTTATTTTTATCACTGTTGTTATTTACGTCATCTCTGTCATCTCCAGCATCTTTGTCATTGTTTTTGCTTTTTTTTATCTGATATTTATTATTCTTATTATTCCTGCTTTTTTCTCATCTTTGGTGCCTCTATCGCCTCTGTCGTTTCTATTACCCATGTCATCCCTCCGTTGTTTTTATCATTTGTCGTCATTGTTATCGCTGTCATTTAGGTCCTTCCTGTCGCCTCTATTACCCCTGTCGTCTTTGCCATCTCATCACCCTATTATCTCTTTCATCTGTTATCTGTCATCTCTACCATCTCTGCCGTCTTTATCACTTCTATTATCTATGTCATCTCTGTCATCTCTATGATATGTTATCGCTGTCGTCTTTATCACATCTGTTATCTTCGTCACGTTTGCCATTTATATCATCTCTATCATCTTTGTCATATTTGCCTCTATCGTCTCTATCACCTAAATTGTGCCACTTCGTGGCAGTGCAAGAAATTCAGAGGTTCGATTACTTAGGACATCGACTCAAAAGATGCAGAACATGCATCAAACGAAGTTTATATTCTTTGTTAGGATATTTTCGCATTGAAAAAGTACAATAAGAACAAAAGCGTCGAAACCGCACTTAACCTCCAAAAAAATTTGTCCTATCATCTTCATTATCAGGAACACTAAATCTCATACATGAAAGCTCAAGCTCATCTAAGATGGGATTTTAAGGTCTGATTTGGCGCTCCATAGTCTTCATGGTCTCCATATTTGAAAACTTTTATTATTATAATGTTAAAACGCTTGAGCAACAACTTTCAAAGTTCCAGTTAATACACTTGTAGTGGTTGTGGACAGTACTGTCTAATTAAATAATCTTTTGTTTTCGAACTTGTAAAACAATGCATGCAATGGGATTTTTACGTATCAAAGCTCGATACTACACTACCTGCTACTTTAATACACCATATATGTCATCGTCAGCCTTAGCTCTTCTTTTGGTATCCATATTTAGCTTTCCAATTATTGAATCCAAGTCCCTATGTCTTCTTAGTGGAGTTCTTTTGTACTGATTGCAGAAGAATTCTTCTTAGAATCATCTTACAACTAACTGGGAGGCAAACCAAATACAATGGGTGTAGTCAACGTGTCTGTCACTTGGAATGCAGTCCTCCTACTAGTTAATAATTACTGAAAAGAAAAGGTTGTTTTATGGCATGCAGTTTAATCTTTGGGTGCAGAATCAGAACTGCTCGTAAAACGTGAAATCAAAAGTGGTGAAACGCACAGCTCTGCGTATCGAATCGGAACGTGCTGGTTGGAGGTTTATTGCAGTAACTTTGTCGGCAACTGCTCGAGCAGCACAAAATTTATTTTTTATAACACCAGTGCCCGGTTAACCTTCGCCGCATTGATTGTCTTTGAACTTCACTAACTTTATATTAGTTATATAAAGCATGCCTGAACGATCAATCGCAAGCAGAACGTTTATTTTCTACTTTTTATTTTAGAAAATCATTTTAGTAACATCTTTGCAGTTTTTTAGATATTCCAGTTAATAACAATTATATTGCACAGTAAACATAACAAAATCAACAAATCATTTTATGTAAACTTTAAAAAGTAATCACGATAAAGGACGGACGAGCATCTATTGCATATAACTTCGTATCACCTTGGTTAATATCTTTTTTATAATTTTTGCAAATTAAGTATCATTAGGAATTTATTTAGCCATTGTAACATAGAAGGAACGTAGATGTAAATTTAACGGATCGGCTTCTATCGGCTCGGTTCGATTAAGCACGATTTGGCTCGGGTCGGCTCGGCGCAGTTCGATTCTGCGCAGATCATCCGGCTTATCTTAAGTTGATTTTCTCTATCATTTAATGAAGAAGCAATAGAACCTATTTATAATGTGTGAGTTAGAGAGTTAACTAAGAAGTTCCCTCATTTTCGCTGCCATTTGGGTTTCTCTATGGGTTTTGACGAATAAGTCCGAGGATCAAAAAAGAACTTGTAAAAAACAAACGACGAGAAGTTTTAAAAAAAATACTGATTAATATCATTATCGCCAAAGTGATAAAATTGTTTAATGCCCCTACTAGAAGGAACCATTAATACCAAAATCACCTAGTCAAAATTATGTCAATGATCTCTCTTCAATGTTGACATTGAAGTTAGAAAGCATCGAAACTTAGAAAATAAGGATTTGATAGAAACACTGCAACGCATCTAATTTACGATGTGTGTTTACATTGTATAAATTGCTTGCAACATATTATATTATCTATTTCTGTTTTTCTTATCCTTACCATTTTGTATTTAATTTTTGTTTCAACAAAAGACATTTGTGAACAATTATATATCCTACACCATCTCTGTTGTTTGCTTCAGCATTTGTCATTTCTATTACTATCTCTTGATTTTAGATCGTCGCTTTGGTTGTTTAATTACTTCTATTTCTTCTCTCGTTGTCATTTTGCTTCTATTTTATCTATCATCTAAATTGTTTTTTCACTTATACTTTTATCTCATCTCCAATTTTTATTATTTGTCGCTTTTATCATCTCCGAGTTGGTATTGTTTCTTTTATCCCTATTATCTCTGACCACTCTATTATCTCCGTCGCATCTATTGCTTTTGTTACTCTTTTCATCTGTCATCTTTGTTGTCTCTATCAAAAATAAAAAAAATTGTATTATTGCGATCTTTTTTGTCAGCTCTGTCACCCCTATCATACCTATATAATTTGGTATTTTTATTGCTCGTCATTTATATTATCTGTAGTTTCTATTGCTTATGTTGTCTCTATCGTTTCTATAATCTCTTTCGCATTGTTTCTGTTGCTTTTTTCGCCTCTGTCGTTGTTATCGAATGTGTTTGTGAATTATTATTCCGGCATGTTCAGCAAGCTCAACAATTTTATTCATTGGCTTCGTTTTGCCCTTCTCCTGTTTTTAATGGCATTTAGATCCAACATTTTCATTAAAGTTGGGTCATCTATTAAACGTTGTTCTTTTTCTCTTTTTCCATAGATTATTGAAGGTTAAAAATGTATGTTAATGGCATTATTGATTTGAAGGAATATAATTTAATATTCAAACTATTAATATGTACTCTTTTCCATCAACAAAGATTGCTCAAATGGTTATACAATTTTCTTAACTAACAAGGCGTAAAGGTCATAAGCGACTTTAACATCTTAACGCAATCATCGGATGTGCCATTTATTATTTTTGTTGTTCCCTATGGCACCATTAGTTGAATTGGAAAGCATCATGTAAGAACACATTTTACAACAAGATCAGACATTACTTTTCTGTCTTTAATATGAGTTCTATGTCCTTTTCTTGTAGGCAGGACTTTCCAAGAGAGTTGGATTATTACTAAAATAACTCCAACTTTTCTTACAATCGTATTAGCTGTTATCTGTAAATGTCAGCTCAACTCAACTCGGTTTATCTTGACTCAACTCGGCTCTGTTTGGCTCAGCTCGGCTCAGCTCGGGTCAGCTCGGCTCAGCTCGGCTCCATTCAAACTCAACCCAAATAGACTCCATTTAACTTGACCGATTACTGAACTAACAGCATAACGATAGTTTCTAAAACAGATAAATATTTGGCATCTAATAAAAAAAAATTAATCAAGTTTGCTGGTACAAAAGCGATTCGCAGCTGCGAAACCTATTTTTATTCATTGTTTCTGATGCTCTAAAACAGCAGCTCAATACACTGAGTAGTGTCTATAATTTTAAGGCCTCTGGATTGCTTTTTATTGTTATGTTAAGGCACTTGGGCAAAACTTTCAAGATTCCTACTGATAGAGATGCAGTGGCCTTGAAGAAGACCATCTGCTTTTTTTGAGTTTGTAAGACAATGCCCGATTCTAGATTATCTTCTACTTTAGATATGCCATGTATGTTACAATTGCTCAGATACCCCCTCAGTTCATTTTTTGAATAAAACTAGAACCCTATAAAAGTTATCTCTGCTTTATCTTTGGTAATTTAGTATCCATCCTGTGTTTCTAGGTAGGAGGTCTAGTCAACGTCACTTAATACCTCAGTTTTAATTTAATCCTTCTACTAACCAAAAAAGACTTTATAGTAGACTATAGGCGCAGCCATAAAAGTTTTCTGGTTTTCTATTTCTATACCTATCGTAACGCAAAAGAGCAGAACTCAATGATTATTATGAATTAAATCAAAATATTTTGTATGGAGCGGGTGGACTGCTTTCCAAATTGGAGTAGCAGATCCACCAAAACGAGCAAAAAAGCAATCTTACCCTTCAGTAAAAAGTCAAATACGAAGGGAAGGGTTGTTTAGTGGCATGGGGTTTAATCTTTGCATGCAGAAGCAGAACTGCCCGTAAAATGTGAAATAAAAAGTAATGAAACGCACAAGGCACTAGTGTGGAGGCTTATAATGGTAACTATGCTTGCAATACGAAGTATTTATCAATAGGGCGCTAAGTAATAGCATTTCATTATACGAGCTACCGTTCCATGTTCGGCTGTATGCTAGAGCAACACAAAATTTCATTTTCATAACATCAGAGCTCGGTTAACCTTCGTCTTATTGATTATATTTGAACTTCATTAATTTTCTATTAGTTTGACCTAAACGATCGATTGTAATTAAGCGGTGTGTTTTCAGTTCCTTATTTTAAGTTGTCTTTTAACGCTTATTGACACTTTAATAGAATTTTTGTAGCTTTTTTAAATATCCGAATTAATAAAAAATAAACAAATAATTTCTATGTAAAAGTTAAAAAGTAATTTGCGCTCAGAGACAGATGTAGCAAACTATTAGGCAGCATTTTGTATGCAATTTTAAATCTGCTGAAGTCTTTTTTGTACGTTGTGTACTGTAAGTATGATTACAAGTTTATTTGGATATTCTAATCTAGGACCTAAAGCAAACGAATGCCCGATTTGGCTTAGCTCTTGCCTTTCCTCAGCTTGCCTTTTATCAATCTTCAATGGAAAGGCAACAGAACCTGTTTTAGCATGTGTGTGGACTTTAAAGCAACCTTACTTTTAGCTAAGAATAATTAATAGTTCCATCGCCGTTTACGTTCTTCTGTTGGTTTTGATGAGTGCTTGTTGAAGCATTCTCACCTCAAGTTATCGACAATTTAGCTTTATACCGCAAAGAAACTTCCGTTTGGTTTACGTCTAGGAAGCGCCATCAGCAATTCAGTAGCTGTCAGTAATGAACACAAAATTATAAAGTCTCAGCAAGGTCGTTCCATTACAGACATCGTACAAGTATTTTCAGTACTTGACTAGTAACTTTAAGGATCTTCAAAAGAATCTTCTGTAGGAAATAAACGACGAAATATCAACGGTTTTTAAGAAAAATACTGGTTAATGTCAATATTCTTCAAAGCAGAAGGTAAAATCGGTAAAATCCAAACCCGGTTCCAGTCTCCAAAGGAGAACAGTTTTCCGTAATTTAAAAAATTATTCTGACTAATAATTAGAGGAATTAAACAGTTTAAACATTGATTACTAAATTAAAGAAATAATTAAACACTTGTTAATGATTCAACGCCAATGCCTTAATGCGTAGGTAATTTTAAGCAGTTAATTAATTTGAGTAAAGTGTCTGTTAATCAAGCCATCAACAAACGGATATTTAACCAAAGCACTGTTGTAACTCGATTTTTTTCAGAACAAACTGATTGAATAATCCCAATCAAATACTTGGTTAATCCGTTTACTACTACCAGTCGGATAACTCAAGTTGGATGCTTGCTGGGGCTAAATCATTCTGTCTCAAACAATAGTTTTGCTCAAATACTGATTACAAATTAGATAGGATAAGTAATCATTGTTAACCAGAAAATTTAGACCAACTATTTGTGCTAAATCACTTTGAGCAAGTAAAATCCGCTTATATTCATAAACCAATTGGTTTCTTAAGTGGTCTTAGTCAAATTATAGAGCCGAGTGGATAATTTTGATCAAATTCTAATTATTGTGCTCAAATTTTGAGTCAATTGCTTATTCTGGTATGAATAATTTAGCTTAATTGCTCATAACTAAACGGCCTATCCCTAAATGAATAATTTTACTTTAATCCTCATTACTCGATGGTCGATCAAACTGACCAAATGCTCATCATTTGACGTATTGCTTTGGCCTGGTATTAATAAATTATTCAAATTTTTGTCACCAAATTTGATTCGACCAAATGCTCTCACTAATTACTTAATTATGCCTAGACGTGAATCAAACGATTTATACGAAACATCTAAATGACTTTAAGCACTAGAATTTGGTCAAATTTATAAGTAATTTAGATCAAATAGCGTCTCTTAAGTGATCTAAGTCAAATTGTGACGCCGGGCTCTTAATTTTGACCAAATTATTGTGCTCAAATTTAGATCAAACAGGCAATTTATTTAAGCGTTTTACACTTAACGAACCATTTTGATATTAATCTTGATCACTCAATGAATAAATGATGCGGCGATGTTTGATTGATCAAACTGGCCAAATGCTGATCATTTGACACATCGCTTTGATCTGGTATTAGTAATTTTGTTGTTATCAAATTTGATTCGATCAAATGTGGTTATTAATTGTCACGGGATGTATAATTGAGCATAAACCAAATGGCAGACATTTCTGGAAAGATTACGCCAAATAACTTTAAGCGACCGTGTTGGGTTAACTTAATAAATAATTTAAACCAAATATAATTCAAGTTATGACGCCAGGCTGATAATGTTGTCACTTTTTAATAATTATTTTCAAAACGGACAAGTTGTTTACGCTCTTAATGCTTATCATTTTTACTTTAATCTTGATCACTCAATGAATGATACGGCAAAAATTGAAGAATTTAAGGGCGATTGATGTGAATCAAATTTCTATTACTAAATAGATAATTTCTGATTAGATTGATCATGTTGGTTAAATTCTGAACGGGATCATTTCAATTAGCCGTCAAATTAATTCGTGTCGATGACACGGATCTTATCTAAATGCCAATTACAGGAATTATTAAAGGATGGTTCCTGATTATTGATCAAATAATTTGAATAAATTGAATAGATAATTAGGACAAATTAAATTATTCATTTGATTAATTAACCAGTGCCTGGGTCCAATTTTGACTAATTTGAATTATTAAGTAATTTGCTTACTTTCTGTAGCCAAATGAGTAGTTCATAAATGAAATTTTGATTGCTGATTACTTAATTAATCAAAATTCGTGTCATTGGACGGCTAATATCTGGCACAGGGGATGCGGTGGCTCTGTCCTCTAGCCGGCGCGCACGAGTTCGAGTCTCGCTCAACCCATGGGCGTGTGTGAATGTCCTAGCATTTAAGTGCATGTTAGTGGACACAATAAGCCCTTGAGGCTGCAGTGCCTGTAAGTGAACAAAAAAAAATCTGGCACAAAATGAAACGGATCGCTCATATATTTGACCCCAAACATATTATTTAATCAAACCCCTATTGATAAGTAGTTCTGAACAAATTTCTATATCTGAATGCATACCTGATTGCTAAACAGATCATCCTGATATAATTTGATCTAATTTTAATCACAATCACTCGTTCACTAGCTAAAAACTTAATCAAAACTGTTGATTAAATCATTTTGATCCAATTGCGTAACTAAAGAGATGCAAATTTTACTCACCAAACCAATTGTCATAGATAGCTGCTCAACCAATCATTCCAATCAAATCAAAAAAGCATCTATGATTGTCTAAATCTTGATTATGAACTGATTCTGATCCCATGATCTTTGTACGCATATTTGATTACTTGTTAACTGATTTGCATCAAACTAGTTGGATAATTTTGAGCAGATTGTGAGCATCAAGAAAAGAATTCTGACCATATGTTTGTAGCCAATTAATGAATCAGTAATTTAATCATATTTGGGCAATTGCTGAATTAATGATTCACATAAGCATTTAATTTTGACCAAACCTTTGTTGTGGGCGAGATGACTTTGATCAATAAACGAATTATTTGATCGGAACCGTTAACTCAAGTTGCTATTCTTAGAGACACGATCTTGAAGGCTTCTGACTAAACATTATATCAAACTCTAACACATTTTTAAGATTGTAAACCACAATTTATTGCTCCAGTAATGATACACCAGCAAACGTCCCTATAGCTGCACCATGGCAGAGAACGTCAAGGTTATCGTGCGATGCCGGCCAATGAACAAGAAGGAAATCGAGCTGAAATGCAAGGTTTGTCTCCACCGCTTCGCCAAGCTGCGCTTGACTAACCTGCCTTTCAGTGCATCGTCCAAATGAGGAACTGCATGGTGGAAATCTGGGACCCGCATGAGGGCCCTTCCTTCCCCAAGCAGTTCACCTTCGACTCAGTGTACGACCAGGAGTCCTGCACGGAGAACATCTACAACGATATCTGCTACCCGCTGATCGAGGTAACCGCTATAGCTGCACCAAGGCCGCTAATGATTAGGAAACGATTTTAGAGCGTACTGGAAGGCTACAATGGCACGATATTCGTCTACGGGCAGACGGGGTGCGGCAAGTCCTTTAGCATGGAGGGCTCCAAGACGATGAACCCGCCCGAGAAGGGGATCATCTCGCGAGCCTTCGAGCACATCTTCGAGGCTATCTCCGTCACGTCTGGGGTGAAGTATCTCGCTCTGGTGAGCTACCTGGAGATCTACAACGAGCAAATTAGGTAACCCACTGAGTTTAATCAAATAAATAAAAATACTATAACAAACTTTATAGGGACCTCCTGATGCCAAATGAAAGCAACCTGAATCTAAAGGAGATCCCTAACGAAGGCGTCACGGTACCAGGTGCGTTTATCCAGAGCAAATCTATTTGCGTCAGAAATTCACTGGTTCGGCCGCAGGTCTGACGATCCACCCCGTGCACAACGTCGCCGAGTGCGAGGAAATGCTCAACGTGGGCTCGAAGAACAGGATCATCGGCGCCACGCTCATGAACCAGGTCAGCTCGCGCTCGCACAGCATCTTCACGATCAGCATCGAGCAGATCTCCAACGACAACGAGACCATCAGAAAAGGTAGGGCGTTCGGAGTCGCGGGCGGCAGTGACGCCATTTTCCTGCAGGGAAGCTCAACCTGGTCGACTTGGCCGGCTCGGAGCGACAAGCCAAGACGGGGGCCACGGGCGACCGCTTGAAGGAGGCGACCAAGATCAACCTCTCTCTGAGCGCCCTCGGGAACGTCATTTCGGCGCTGGTGGACGGCAAGGCCAAGCACATTCCGTACCGGGACTCGAAACTGACGAGGTTACTGCAGGTAATTTTCTATTTGAACTCTATCGCTTCATACTCTGGGTTCTCGAAGAAACCGCAAATCTAGAAGTTTAGATCGATGATACCGTGGTATCTAATCTATATCAAAAAACGAATAAAATGGTCGCTGTTAAGGCAGACAATTATTTCCTTTGCATACTTTAAGGAAAGTTCTAAATTTAAGTGAATTAGGACAAAAGACAAATTCTATTTAAATGTAAAAGGAAAAGTATGTTATTTATTTTGTCCTAATTGTACGTGCAAAATATTCCGATACACGATAGAAATTCGCCTGTGTTTCGGTCCTTTTTTATCGTCTCCACCTGCGGCTGAATATGCTCGCATGTCTGCTCTCTGTACTGCCATCATATTTGGACCCGGCGAGACCGGAAACTAGCAACATTGCGGCGTAAAATCGCATGGAGTCAAGAACGGATCTATTATCGCTGACCGCTTGTTAACGCTAGACGACATCGGTACCACCGCTCTCTACGAGAAGTAACCCCTAGAGGTTACCTTCTAAACTAATCTCCGCCGCTAAGCACCGCTCTGGACGCTCAGGGTAGGTTCTGCCGTAGAATTCCACTGCTATACGTCCGCAAGGCCTTGATCGAGTACCGCAACCGCCATGTGCCTTCTTGTAATGTGCCTACTAGTAAAGTGCTTCCCGACTACAGTAAATACAAACTTCTTTTGAGTGCTTCGTTTTCTAACGGCGCCAAAATGCCTGAAATACCTTTCAGAACACTAAATGTCTAGAATACTCCTTCAAACACTCGTGGGACACTACGGAGTTGGGATACAACAAATAGCTTAAAAATGCTTTCCACCGCTTAATCTCCTCAATTGTCTGTCTCTCAATTTATTAACATAAAAGAAGTTAAAAGTAACATTTCTAAAAGTAATTTTTAGTGATCAGGGACCACTTCTAAACAAATCAAACCGCTTATCTCTTAAATTTTGAGATAAAAGCAAAATAAGAAATGAACTTATAAGAAACGCTTAAAAGTCATGTAGTTATTGCACTTTAAAACAAAAAAGTGTGTCGCAAAATAATGATGTCGAGTTGTCAGTCTCTCATTTTTTTACTAAAGAAAACAAAGAACTTTAGAAAAATATTCTGATAGATACAAAGAATCGAACTACAACTATCTGTTAAAACAATTTTTTATAAAAGAAGACAGCAATACTGGTAATCTCTCAAATTAAAAAAAATTCTTACACTACAAATCTACCATGGCGCTTCCTATACAATAAATAAACAAAATGAAGGGAGGGGTGATTGAACCAAACATAGGAACAAAGCTACCGAGTGCTGCGATTTTTTTAATTAAAAAACTAAGAGATGGAGCTTAAAGAACTTTAAAGAGGCAATTTTAAATATAAAGGAAGATAAAGTGTTTAAACAATTTATCTCTCACCCTTGCATCACAAAAGAACAACCAAGACAATCTCTCGCATCTCTTAATTTTTTAATAGAACAGAAATGGTTTAGACACTTTTTGGTTTAAGCTGAGGGCAGACGATAGAAAAATGAAATCTGTGGTCACAAAGTCTACGAATACAGAACTAAAGAGCTCTAAAAGTGAGAGAAAACAAATTCACGTATAATAAAGCAATGAAAGACAGCTTATGTCTTACAGACTTCAAATTAAATTAACAGGTTGATGGGTTAAAATGTTAAGAAAAAAACGATAAATAATTTTGTAGTCGGATCTTCTCTTAAGAGAAACGTCTATTAGTCTTTCAAATTGTCGAATTGGTACTTAAAGCTTCAATATTAAAAAAGCTAGGCTAAAGTAACTACTGGCATTATTAAAATGATTATGATTGTGTAACTGGTTTTTAAAGAAATAAGAGAGATGTTTAGAGAGAGAAAAAACAAAAAACTTTCTTAAGTCAACCTAAGTGCATTTGCGTTGTCTGCCATTTTAGGACTCTCTAGGAGGCAACACGCGAACACTGATGATCGCCTGCGTCAGCCCGGCGAGCAGAGACTACGACGAAACGCTGTCCACGCTCCGCTACGCGAACAGGGCCAAGAACATCCACAACAAGCCGCGCATCAACGAGGTAAAACCCAGTCTCGACCTGCCCCGTTTCTGTCACACCCCACGCACTCCCGCAGGACCCGAAGGACGCGATGCTGCGCCAGTACCAGGAGGAGATAGAGCGCCTGCACCTCCTGCTGGACAACCGCCAGAGCACGCCGCTGAAGATCGAGGACGTGTCCGACGACTCGGGCTACGAGATCAACAAGAACGTGCCGCTGCCCAACAACAACAGCGACCCCAAGCGCGACCTGCTCATCCAGGAGTACCAGGAGGAGATGCAGAAGCTGAAGAGCCTGCACGAGAACGAGCGCAGCGAGAAGGAGACGATCCTGCACCAGATCGAGATGATCAAGTTCGAGTACCAGGCGCACATCGAGAAGCTGAGCCGCGAGATGGAGGAGAAGAAGCCGAAGAGCACGTCCAAGGATGAGATCCTGAGGCGCATCGAAACGCTCAAGGCCAGCATGATCGGGGGCGAAAAAGCGGGCGACAAGGAGCTGTCGGAGAGGCGGCGCCGGAAAAAGCTGGCTGCTGAAAAAAGACTAAGGTTAAATTTAACACTTGTTGTATATAGTCACTTAATGATCTTTTTACATGTAGCGCAATTGCACACGTCTTGGCTAAGATAGACATGAATGAGGATCGCGAAATTCTGCAGAATCAGTACAAGGATATCAGCCAGGAGCTCAACATGAAGACGGATGCTCTACGTCGATATAGACACAAGGTAACTTCTATACCAAATCACTTTTATGTTGGGCTAAATGATAATCTTAAAGGTCAAATCGCTAGAGAAGGAGATTGCGGACATCCAAAGCGAATTCCAGGCCGAGAGAGACGATTATTTGGAGACAATCAGGAAGCAGAACAGGACAATAAAGTTGTTGTCTCAAATCTCCGAGAAGATTGCAGGAACGCTCAAAAACGAGTGCAACTATAGGTATGTTACGGTTGCGCTGTTTAAAAGAGAAGAAAAAAAAACATTTCCACTTTGTGTGGATCTTTGTCAGGATCTTAAAATATCTCAAAAGTTAAAAACCATTCACTCTTTGGCACCTGTAGCACTTGAAATGAGATCAGTCATAACTCTCCATCTCCATCTTTATCACAAAGGCACTAGTATAAAAGCAACTACTTTAAAAAACTCTCACCAAGCTGGATATTCTGGCTATAGTGTTCGGTAAGAATACAAAATAGAAGAAAATTAAAATCCGTAAAAGTTAACCTTGCATTTTAGTAACATTGCAAACTTAAACTATAGAAGAGTAACTTGCTACTTGCCAAAACAACAATTTTGTGCCACTTTTACCAACTACAATTGGCTCCAAGTTGTTAGGAAGTATCAAGTTTCTTTATCACTGAATAGATACTGGAAAACCCTTGAGAACTATAAATATGTATTTTTATAAGAATACTAAATTTTAAAAAGTCGTCCTCCCTTCCTATGACATTAAAGCACCTACAAGACGCCACTTAATACACTACTGTTAATTTTAGACATAAACCATTCCAAATATAGGTGATGTTCTGTTTCCCCTAACCCAAAATGCGCTCAGTATTCGTTAAATCATTCAAAATATTATATGAATGGGGTTTCCTATATAATTCTATGAAGAAAAGCTATCACAAAACATTCAAACGCAGTATCGCTGAAACGTCAAAGCATAGCAAAAAAAAATCGAGCTGGAAAATGTGATCTGAAAAGCTAAGAATGAGAAGGCAAAAATTCTTACTTTTACTAAATAACCTTGGATGAATCATATTATTTATAATACATCAAAATCCAACATGGCGGAAAAAGTCTTTGGAAACAACAATTTATGAAACAGGCTAATCTAAAAAAACTGACACCCAAGAGCTTGAGCTAAAAACCAAGAGCTGAAAACAAAGAATCAAGCGCTGAAATTCAAGACCAAATGCTAAGAGCCAAGAGGTAAGAGCCAGAGTCAAGACCTAAGAGTTAAAAAGCAAGAGCCAAGAAAGAAAATCCAAGGGGGGAAAACAAAAATCTATGAACTATAAGGCAAGAAACAAGAGATGAGAATTAAGAGCCAATAGCCAGGAGACAACGGTTAAAAGCCAAGATCCAAGAGTTAATGTTTAAGTGATGGAAGTTAAGAGCCAAGAGTCAAGCTTTAAGAACCAATTGCTAAAAGTCAAGAGCCAATATACAAGAACTACGAATCAAAAATAAAACCAAGAACCAAAAATCAGAGAGACAAAACTCAAGCACTAAAAGCTAAGAGCCAAGAGCTACGAGCCGAGGGACAAGAGGTAAGGCTTAAGTACTAAATACTAAGAGTTAAGAACCAATATCCAAAAGCCAAAAACCCAAACATAAAAACCAAGAGGCAAAGAACTAAAATCCGAGAGACAAGAGTCAAGAACTAAAAGCTAAGAGCCAATAACTACGAGCCGAGAGCCAAAAGTCAAGGCCCAAGAGTTAAAAGTCAAAAGCCGAAAGCCGAACTAAAAGTTAAGAGCCGAGAGACAAGAGTTAAGGCTTAAGTACTAAATACTAAGTGTTAAGAATCAATACCCAAAAGCCAAAAACCCAAAGGTAAAAACGAGAGGCAAGAGTTAAGAACCAAAAGCTAAAAGCCTAGAGCTACGAGCCATGAGTCAAACGTGAAGAGTAAAAGACGAAAAGCTAAGATCTAAGAGACGAGAGTTAAGAGCCAAGATCCATAAAATTAATATTCAAGATACAAAAGTTAAGGACCAAGAGCCGAGTCAAGAACTAAGAATTAAGAACCAAACGCTAAGTCTTAAGAGCCAATACCCAAAAGATAAAAACCAAGAGCTAAAACTTGGGCGTAAAGAATCAAGAATCAAAATTGAAAAAAAAACGATGAAGATAAATATATTAAAAAATCTTTAAAGATCAATAGAAAGAGCATGGATAGATTGATGACCTACTTAGACATAGACTATTGTCTGCAAAAATACTTTGAGTATTCAGCAAAAAACTATTTCAAATGAGCAACTCATAGTTTAGGAAAAAAAAATGTTGGTGTGGTAGAAGGGCAAGTTCTAGAACCACTAAAATCCCTACCCAAAAAGTTTAGTCTTAGACCAAGACATTTTCTGCTAGTGCATCCAAATTTCCCATTCCAGGGACCTGGAGACAATCAAAGAGCAAGCCTTGTGGATCGAGGACTCCCAAAAGTATAAGCTACCAAACCTGATCGTGCACAGAACGAAGCTCCCCCCGGCAGGTAAGTCTCGGTCCCCAGGTACCCCCTATGTGTTCAGCCGATTTGAGGACAGCGCGACCTCCCGTAAACGATATAAAGTGGCTTCTCCGCAGGTCGCTTTTACGACAGCCAGACGGCGCCGGGGCGCCTGGAGAGCGACGGCGAGTCCGCGAACGGCGACGCTAAGCCGAACTTTCTCATGAAGGTGAACAGACTTGTGGTGGGCGTCTGCATGGCTTCTGTTCGGCAGCGTCCCGACCACCCCCTTCACCCTGACCTTACGAGAGTTTGATGCACGTGTGTTTGTTGCATGCCGCACGCGCAGGCCACAATCGGGTGCCCTCCAGCAACTCGGAGAACAGCCGGCTTAGTAGTAACCCCTCGACACCCCCCCTCGACGACGACCAGGTAACCTAGACTAGCAGTAGGCTCCCCACGCTTGGCTTCAGTGGCCTAGTCCTGTCCTGAATCCTCATTCTTTGTGTACCACAGCACTTTGGCTTGTTCGAGTTTTATGTCCCCTAGTACCCTTGCAGTTGAGAACAACCGCATTTATGCTCTCTGTAGTTTAGGGATCAAAAATATGAAAAACATTGGAAAATAAAATAATAATTCTAACTTTTACATTTTACTCCAGTTTAAAATGCATTTATGCTCTCGAATGTCTCAGTTGTACTTTATAAAGTAAAATTATGCTTGATATATTCCGAAACGTCTCCTTATTACGTAGTATTTGCCTACGTAGCAAAAATATATACATTTATGCTCTAAATTCTAAATATCGGTAGCATAAATCGTATATGTAACCTTAACATAAAACTATGCTTCGTTTATAATTTGCGGGCGTCTCTAAAGTTGTAATTACATTCGCGATAGCATAACTGCGTTTGTAATGGTGAAACAATGATAGTCATCTCTCTTACCGGTTATATTTGTGTCACAGAATGTTAAATGCGGTTATGCTTCTACTAGATAGTTTTTCGAACATCATAACGTAGTTATGCTCCCAATTGTTTTGTCTACTTAGCAAAAATATATAAAAAGTTATCATGCGATTATTCTTTTGGTATGCTTGCAGTTATGCTTCTAGCAAATTATTAACTCCAGAATCGGCCTTAAGATTTCGATTATACATTGTTTAACTATTTAAAAGAACATCATCAATTAAATTACTTATAAAGTGGTAACGTGTCATAGACTATAAGAGAGGACAGGGAAAGACAATGGCAGGTATTATAATTTTATGTGCTTGCACAGCATTGTGTTGTACTAGCATCTCCGCAACTACCAAATTGCACTTCAACTCGGTAACGACCGATGTACTGACTTGAATGTTCCTCAGAAGCTGGAGCGGACGGAAACCGAAGACATCATCGGCAACTACTTCAAGCCGCGCAGGGCGGCCGAGCTGCTGAGCCAGTCGTCGCAACTCGAGGCCACCGTGTTCAACACCTGGCGAGGTAAGTGCGCTGACAGCATATCCGCGCAGGCTAACTTAAGACCTCCGCCAAGGCGCGCTTTCCGTTCCAGATTTTGCGCGCCGCAGCAAGCCCAAGTCCTCAGAGAGCCTACCTGCTGCGCAGCGCTCGCCCAACATCCTCAGCAACTCCTTTGCCGGCTCCCACAGCAACTGGTTCAGTGGTACGTCCTGAAGTATGTCCTTTGTGTGACCGCGCCTTCTAACACCACACCATGGAGATGGTGCCTTCACTCCCACTTTCTTATAAGAAGTGTTCAACTCAATTCTATGCAATCAAATGAACTCCAAATCCACACCAAGAAGATTTCGCCCAGCAGCCAGATCCGACCATTAATTCTGCTCCATGAGTTTGTGTTCTGGTTGGGCAGAAAGCTTCTTTCACGTGGTATTGTGTCAAAGAAGCTTAAAGCTTGAAGGCACCACTTTCCGAACAACCCTCGTATTTTCATACCGGGTAGGTTAAAAAGTTTCCTTTTGCAGGGAACGGCCTGCCGGCTGACCTCAACGTGCGCCGCCCCATGCGCCTCGAGGCCCTGCCGGTGATCGAGAAGGGGAGGAAGACCACGAACTTCATAATGCCCTGGACTTAGCGCGTGCGCAAGCGCAGCCGCTTGTTCTTTTTGTGATACCACTCAAACACTTTTCGCTAACTTCATTTGCCTTGGTTTTTGGGAGAAGTACAAGTCACGATTACGGGAGGTCGCTCGAATAAGTTGCAGTCGCTTGGCTTTCAGCGTGTCTGTGTGATAATAGACCTCGCTCCGTTGACCTGTGCGATACTGTATAAAGCAAAGTCTTACTATATTTGTATTGTTTGTACATCTTAAAAGTTTATATTTTTATTCGACCGAAATAAAGATTGGTTATATTCTAAGGCCTAGTGTCAGTTATAAATGTTTTAGCATCAACCGACATACCAAATGCCCAATAAGGCGTGGGGGTGGAGACTGCGAGACGAGGGGCGGGGCTTAAGGTCAGTACGATCCAAGAATGCAAAGTCTACACCATATAGAGTCACAATGATACAACAGAGTACTGCAACTAGCTTTAAAATTTATAACGGCCCTAGGAGGCGCAAGACTGCAAACAACAAAAAGCTCTACCACTTGAGTATAGAAGGTTAATTTACCTTACAATTGTCTTGAACCCTTGGAGTAATCCTTTGGACAAAAGCTCCAATCACCCGGAGCAGTTTTACGTCTTTACAGCACACTCTTAAATCATTAACATCTAATTTATGGATGTTGCCTTACGATTCTAGAGTTTGGCGTTCATGCAGAAGAAGCTTCATTATTTTTCTTTAATTTAATTTGCACTATTTGGGGCAGGAACCTTGAAACTTCAACCAACTCAGTCGTTTGCCTTAATTACAAGGTGCTAACGCTCTTTTGTTTTTACAATACTCAAATGGCAAACAATTCTCGATACCAGCCTGTCCAACAACGATGCAACATTCCTTTTCAGACGCTTTCCTAAAGAACTGTCCGGGGTAGGGAGAGAGAGGAGCAACGTCAGCTCAACTCATCATCTGCTTTAAGAATCTTCTGTAACCATATCATCTCTCATGTTCTTGGCGCTGACCGGAGAGGCGGATTTTTGTATTATAGTTTTTGGTAAGGGATTTCACTTCAAAAACCTAAAGCACTTCATTATCCTCATCGCCTTTCTGAACACCAAATTTTGATGATAGGTAAAAGCCGTGGATCTTCAAATTTACTACTCTTTGGACTGTACGATCAAAGAGGTGGTGGGGTTTGAGAGCAAAAATATTTGGACGACTGAATGGTCTTTCAAACTTAGTGTTCAACTCTCTTAAACTATGCTCCACACCACGCCATCGTTGGCCTACAAACACCCAAAGAATTTAATTTGAGGTTTGCTAGAGCTACTCTACCAAAAGACCAGAAAAGTTGAAACCAAGTCGAGTAATACATATATTAGAAAAAGAGACTATCAAATGAAGTCTTTCCATGTTATAAAGGCATAATTTAATAATTTTGTTTGTCCCAGAAAGACTTTGGGGATGCTTCCCCATATAACCATTCAACTTCCAGTTTCTTTAATTTGACTATCAATTAAGGGCGAGCAAACTAACAGACGGGATTGCTAACCTGCACTGTCAACATTACAACTATTGTGTATTTTTCAAATCTTTCTCTATAAAAATTAGAGGAAACCTACACATTTTGGAATCGCCAAGCTCTCTCCTCAAAGAAGACCACAGTTATCTATAGTTCCAAAATTGAACGAGTGTTGCTCTCCATCTTTTCGTAAAAAGACCTTTTATTTCTGGTACTTACACTACTGACAGAAAGCTATTCCTGTCCAAAAGTTGCACTCGCCATGGTAAGTATAACAAAGTTACACCTGACAGAACCAAAGTTTAGGCCAACAAGATGGCAATCTAGACTAAGACCACAACGGTTTCGGGCCAAGCAGGTTTCCGACAACTTACTCAACTGTATCAAATAGAAGTCGGGTGTTCATCAAATCATTTAATTTGCCGTTCATCACATTTGAAGTAGACACAACTCCATAATGAAACCTTGATAAGTCTAAGACTGAATAGACTTCCACAACTGACCCTTTGAAGCCAGTTATGTATGTGGTCTTCATTTCTTCTTCAACAAGAGAATGCCCAAATTACACAAAGAACTGTGTCGATCTGAACACCAAACATCAGATGAAAGACCACAGAAATCTGTAATGACAAAAAGGCGTTTCTAAGTCTATAATCTTTGGAATCTCCTCTTACAGTCAACAGAACATTTAAGATTAATACAAAACTTTTTTTATTTGGACAATTTGGGCAAAGATTACAATATCTCCTATCGGTGCAGTCTCTTTAATATTTTTCTAAATTAAGTCTCGGTAGGACTTTGTCCATGCCTCCAATCATAATTTAAGTAAACTCTGCGATTTTTGTTGTCTTGCTATAGTATTAATCTAAAGAAGAGCAATTATATTTCACAAAATCGGTTACCTAACAGAACAAAACCTTGGCCAACACCATAGCGAAGTGCTTTTTTTATTGTATGTCGTTAACATCAACACCATCGCCGCATATAAGTTGCCACTGATTGCACAATTGAGCCATCTATATCCTCAAAACTACCTGCTTCACTATCTAAACACCACTAACATTCCTCCAACTCTTCATCACATTTCAAGCAAATAGAAGTGCTAAAGAAATTTCCATTTTTCCTGCACCACAAGAACACATATAAGAACTGCACTGCAAGAACATTTATTGGTCTCTATAATGAAGTCTGGTAGACCAAGAATTGGACATGATTTCAAAACTAACCTCAACATCTAAAAGTTTGACGGTTGGTACAGAAATTAGATCTGCCAAATCCAAAGATGGTACTTCTCATAGATGCCATGATTGCAAAGAAAGAAATGGAAAACAGGAGGAATTAAAATGCCTAGAAGCGGTTCACTTAGACTCTGCCCCTTCCTCATTTAGTGTTACATTTGTAACTCAATTCCATCTTAGGACTGTAGTTTTAAGCAAAAAGTCTGTCTTTTTCAAGTTTAAGCTGTTTTAAGCTCTGGATTTAGAACTACAACTTTGACGATTATCCAATTATTTTTTTCTAGTACTATACTATGGATGGTTCAAGAAATGTTTAAGGAAAAGGCCGTCGACTAAAGAGCAACTAAAATACAACTCTAGCTCTTTTAAATAAGGTAAAATTTTGAGCATAATGTTATTCCTATAGAGGAAAAGGTTTAGAACAAAAGCAATTCGGAATAGAGCACGTCACTGAGCAATAATCACCAATAAAATACTACTTTATTAACAAAAGGAACAGAGAGATCGTTCAATTAGTTCAATGAACAAACAAAAATCAAAGTACCAACTTACATAACCAAATTTATGAAATCTGAAACAAATTTTAGGAATTAAGATTTAACTCTCATTGTAATACTGAGAAGATTTCTAAACATTCTAGCAAAAAAGTCAGCTAGAAACTACATACTATGGAATTATCGATTTTCTTCCAACAACTATATACCAAATTGAAGAGCAATGCTCCAAAAAAAGGTGAGAAAAAGAGAACATAGTGCTCCATTAACATCAGACCATCCATTAAACTAACGACACAGGAGGAAGAGAAAGTAAGAGAGATAGAGAAACATCAATCAAAGATTTTGAAGAATATTTTTCTCTTTTTCTTTTCTCTTGCCCTTTTTGAATTCATATATCTTTTTTGGTACTATTTTATATTTATTAAAAGTTAAAACTCATCTCTTCATATCTTTTTAATGAAATTCTCCCCCAAAAAACACATCACCATAATACAAACATTTTGTTGCATTAAATCAACATTGCAAACATTTGTCTTTTCTACTTATAAAATAGAACAAATAAGTTGAGGGGGGAAAGTAAATAGCAAATAGAATGTAGTTGCTTAAAAGCGCCTGAATTAAGCTCTACAACTCTTGGGGGTTCTTCACAACGTCCAACCTTGTTTAAGTTCTTGGTGAACTATGTAACACAACAGTTAAAATACAAATTAATCGATTTTGAATGTCTCCTCTATTTGTATTGAAGACTATTGTTTATAGTATCAGGATTTCAACTTTAGGCCCTCATTACTTCAACTATCCTGGTTTCCTAAAAAAAAGTACAAAATGGTTTGTTCATTTTGCCTCTATTCGCTTCATAGGAAAGAATAAGAATCAAGGATAAGAGAAACAAAATTGAAGTCCCACGTGGTCTCAAGATGATACCTCTGTTCTTCAACGACTTTATAAAAATTTGACAGTCATAATCAATTTTGGCTTGCTTATTATACCATTATGACACACCGCAAACCAATGATTTGACGGCTCGACACTACCTGACAAGAGTTACTTGCTCTCCTAACTCCCATTATCAAAAAATTATACGGAAGAACTTTTTAATTGAGTTTACAATAAAAAAAAATTTATGATAAAAAATTTGCAACGCTGTAAAAATATATAAACTTAGTTTCCTTCATTTCACTTAAGTAGCAATTAATTGATTTAGCACTACAACATAGTTAAACATAAAAACATTAAAAAATGTAAAAATAAATTAAATGCGTTTACCTGCAATATAACGGGTTTACCTTATCTACATCTGCTTGTTTCAAAATGGGAGCTGTGGTTTGCAACTAGGATAAGCTCAGCTGACAAGGCCGTGACGTCAACCCTTATGCAGTGCTGAACCAGCAAATTTTACCCTTCAAATAAACTTATCTGCTTTATCAACTACATATGCTTTTAGGCTCATAAAACCTTTTGCAATATCGCTTTATAATTGCATTTTTAACTATAAGTTGAAATATTCGAATTTAAAACTCAGTCTAGCCAATAGTAGAAAGTTTAAAACCCCTACAACTAGGTCGTAATGGTCTATTTTTGAATTACGACGAATTCGTTATTTTACCCCCCACAGTTTGTTCAAATTAGTTTGGGCTTATGAAAATATTCAAGCCCCTGAAAGTGATATTTAGATCATTTTAGATTATTTAGCCCAAAATCATTGTTAAATTTGAATTTAGTTACTAAGGCAGCCATTTATAACGCGCACAAATTCCTAGGAAACGGTTGGCACCATCTCGTATTCGCTGTGTATTACTCAGAAGTACTTCCTGTTCATCGGTCGGATTCAAAGGAACAAATAGTTAGTGTAATTATAAAAATGGGGTAAATCGAGCGGATTGTGTATCACAGGGTGTGATTTTAGGGGATGGAAAGACGTCAGAGAGCCGGTGCGAAGAGAAGTGGTTGGAGGCGGAGGCCTGCCAGGGGCGGCGGCCGAGGTGGCGTCCCTGCCGCCGCGGAGACGGAGAGAGGCGGCACGCAGCAGCTGCACGAGAGACTGAAGCCAGAGCTGGAAGCATCCTCCCCACAAGCGGCCCTGCTGAGTTTCGAGGAAGCCATCGCCCTGATGCTTGCAGGTGCGGCTGTAGAAGTTGCAATAGAGGGCGCTGCCCATCCCCTTCTTTCCCAATTTGGGCTTGCCTTCAACATGTAGCTTATTTTAGAACACAATCTAACTGACCCGATCCTTATATATTTGGGTCTATTCATTAAGTGGTAACGGTCGACATCCGTTTAGGCAAAAATTCAACGTTTTCGTACTAAAAATGGTCAAATTTGAATTATGGACCTAATCTAATCCAACTTAAGAAAACGCAAGTTAGAATTATGAATGCAAAATTTTTGTCCGATATAAGTTTGCTTTTTTTAATGCTAAGAGAGTACTGTGTAGAAAAGAAAATGCTAACTGGCAAACGAACAATCTTTGCAATAGACTTAATAATCATTTTTTGGAAATCTGGGTTGGTTTACTTCTCTTTTTATTGCACTTCTTCAGTTTTTGAATTTCCTTGTTCCAATTTCAGATTCCCTCTTCGTTTATCAACTTCTGGTAGCCCACTTTGGATTTTTTTGCCCCTGATTCCTCTTTGACACATTTCCGGATTATTATTGTATCTTTCTTTTGCTGTCAAGTCATCTTTTATGTATATTTTTTCCATGGCTTCCTAATTTACTTTTGTTACTCATTACCATGCTATTGACTCCTCTGCTGTTTAGCTCGACCAAACAAGATTTGTGTCCTAGTTTTCTTGCTATTTTTGCTTGTAATGTGACGCCAAAGTTTTTCTCCATGAACCCTTCCATTTCTCTTTTAGCATTTTTGGATTGCTGGATTCGATTTTGGAGCACCATATTTTTTCTCCTTCCAATTTTTCTATTTTTTCATTTGCTATCCTCACATTCTGTTTTAGTCTATCAATTTCTTTCATAACGTTTTCATTGATACCCTTTAGTTGTATAATCTTCTTCTTCAAATCCCTTTGTTCATCTCTAAGCTTTCTTATCTCTTCCTGTGGTATTTTTGTTTCTTCCTTGTTATTTTGCTGATCTTTTTTAATTTCTTTTATGTCCTCCGCCAGATTTCTCATTAAATCCATCATTTCCTTTATCTGTTCTTTCATGCTATCTTTGGGATCCTCCCGTTTTGGTACGGTTCTGTGTGTAGATTTTTTTCTACATTTCTTGAAAAGCCTGTTGATTTCCTTTTTTCTCTTCCTTTCGTCAGTCAAATAGATACTCGTCCATTTTGTTCTACTGTACCGAAACAACTCAAAGGCAGGCCTGTAATCAGTTTTGCTAATGTTTTCTATGTCCGGTTTGTATTCATTTAGCCCTTTATAATTTCTTTGTATTTTGGGTTGCCTATCCAGTTGCCATTAAAATGGGTATTTTGAACCTTGAGGTTTCATTTATCTGCTCTTATCGTTCTCGGATGCAAAAATGCACCTTGATGTTAATTTCCCATAATCCCAAATAATTAATTGTGAGGGTATTTACTCAGTTTCGTCTATTGCGCTCTTTCTTCTCCTTTTCCTGCTTCTCACTATGGTTTTCTGATCGAAGAGATCTTTCCTCATAATTTTTATTCACTCCATGTGGTCCAATTTTGAACTTGAATATCGGAGTAATAACACTTACCACTTTCGCTCTCTGCACCTAATTAATCCTAATATATTTCTTATCTTACATAAAAGTTTATTAGGAAATAAAACAACTGTGTATTGTTTCAGGCAAAGGAAGTACAGCTCGGGCGGCCATGGCAGCTGAAAGCCTGAAATCTCTAGACGTAATGAGGGAGATCGCAACTAATAAACTAGTATACATTCTTAACTTTACAAAGCTTCAGATTGAAAAGATGCTTTCCGTAAGTATTAGTAGACGTATGTGTAACATTCTTCAAAAAAAATTCTTGTATTAAGCAGAGGTCTAATAAGGTTACAAGCACTGAAATAGTGGCAGCTGCTGATGCCTGCTTGTTGGCGTTGTACATAATGACTTCCCGCCGGATGCCGAAACGCGTCTACTTGGAGGACGTCATAGACTGCATCGTGCAATTTGTAAACTCCAAACTGCAGAAGACTGATGGTCACTCTGATGCTGGTGGTGCTAAAGATGATAACAATAACATAAGTCGAGGTAAGCATGCATTTTTTATTAACAAATTTCATTTGTATCATGATGACTCTTTATTACTCCTATGTTTGAAAAGTTCTGTCGAAAACATTGACGGTGATGCAATTACAATTACAACCTAATCGGCTTTCAAGACTAATCAGAATCTTAAAATACCGTCATTGATTTAATAAGACCTCTTTGGGACAAAACAGCAACTAATAAGGTAGCGTTATTGTAATACTCCAAGCACTACTTTCCTCAAGTATCTCAAATGAGAGAATTAAATTAACAGTGTTGTCGGAAGTAACCAGCGATCATTAAGTTGGATCATTTCAGTGTACATAAGGTAGTGAACGTGATTTATTCAGACATTTAATCCTCAGTTTGTGGAAACGTTCCAAGCTCCATGTTTAACAAGCAAGACACGTCCGCACACTATGACATCAAATAATAAAAATGGTGGAAAGTTGCTCTTGATCTCAAATGTCAATCACTGAATATTTGGTGTTCGTTTTTGCAACTGTAGAAGCACTCTAATTGGTTTTTAATTTAATGCATGTTGGACTAAGCAACTGAAAATCATCACTAGTTATTTCTGAAGCTGAGCTTCATCTGAAGAAAATCAAGTTTTGTATTAGTGTGTTTTTGAATGGTACAAAAAAACATCTTAGCTATTTTTCTCTAAGAAGGTAGTGATGATAAGATGATAGCGACTATAAGACAGTTTGATGAAGCTCCATAAAACTTTTTAAGAGATGAAATCTCTTCTTTATTTTCCCTCTTCTTGAATTTATTTTCCTTTGTCACCAACTGTCTTCAGTTATTATCAGAAGTTTCATTCAGTATTTTGAATAGGTTTGTCATGATTCTGTTTATTAGGACTCTTCATTGTCCAGTCTCTGTGATTGTTATTGTTACAGACAACTTTGTACTTTAACACCTAGCATTCCAAAAACAATTCATAATGGAGAAGTTTTTCTATAAATCTGCAGCATTCATAAACTTGAAGACAAATGAGAGGTAGAATTATTAAAAATAATTGTAGTGAGAGATAGAAAAGCCTTGTATATGAGAGATCAAAGAAAAGAGACAAATTGGCGTAAGGGTAGGAGTCGCTGCTAACTATATATACAACTTGCTACTTGCGTTTCTTCTTTTTCTCTTTTATTACTCAAATTTATTTTTCACAAGCAATTAAGTCTGGTGCTTGTACCAACTAATCAATCTAGAAGCTGTTGCTCCAACAGACTTGAGAACAAATAAAACCCATACTACACGAGTCATAGAATAGATACTTCTTCAGCGGTAGGGTAGAGTCGAGGGAAAATTGTTGGTGTTTCAAAACTGGAGGCCAAAGTGAACCCATTTAAAATTCTTAAACTGCTACTCTGAACTGGAAGTGAGGGTGTTGGAGTTTCTGCAGTTTCAATTGTTAGTGATTTACCTCCGTCTAATTTACAGCTAAGGCAACGTTTTTACCATTTTACATTAAATAAGTTTTGTTAGAAGTACCTATTAAGCCTACCCATAACGTGGATCATCAAAAGATATCCAAAATCTTTTTATGCTTAGATAAGCAGAGAGCTGTTTTACTAGCGACACTAAGACAAGTCATCAAGACATCCTAGAAAGAAATTTCGGCAGCAAAGTATACTTTCACCAAAAGATTAACCAAATCAAGCTGACAAGCCATGATCACTTCTGGTCAACTACCTCATCTTGGCAACTACAATTAATGATTTTTCCTAGTACTCGGAAGAGAGTCTCTCCAAATACAAATTTAGGGTTGAGCTTAAGGTTACCAGAAAGAACCAGCTTGTTAAGGAATTTCAAATTCCAACTAGGTAAATTTCAGCTAATCAGCAGTACAATTTGTCTCTATGAAGTATGACTTATCTCTCCTCTTATCAACTTTAAGGATTTTTATGTTTGCATCAATGGTTGCAATCCATTTTGAAACCATTGAAAGTCTTCGTGTTCTTAATCATCGACAATCATTATGTTACTTTGAATCGTTTAAACAGCGAAAATGGCATTAGTAATTAGTCTTTTGAAGATCCAATTAAGAAAACCGTCATTAATCTCCAACATTCCAGATTTGATCAGCATTGTATAATCTTCGGCATTTAACTCCAGAAGTGACCAGGCTGGATTTGTCAAACTAGAGATCCAGCTGTTGACTGCATAAATTAAAAAAAAAGATTTTCTATATTTGTATATGATCATTAGCCAGGCCTATATTGTATGAAGTTACTAACATCGTAAGACTCACAGCTTTAAAAAATGTTAATAGATCAACTTTGGTAAGCCAAACAATGGCATAATCTGCTTTGGTGACTCTCATCAAGGAAAGAACAGCGCAACAGGAACAGGCAAAAGGAAGTCTGAAATCCTTACTGACTTATCGATAAAAGGAAGTAGAGGAAACTTAGCTCAAAGAATTAGTCAGTTCCATTAAAAAAAAATCAGACTTTGATGATTCATTCCGTAAGTATCATAGATTTGAGGAAAATGGACACCTTTAGCCAAGAATAGGAATTATCCAAAGAAAAATGTTGATACAATTACCCTGTTTGTTATGAAGATGAAGATGCTATCTAGATATTATACATGATTGGATGTGATAATTGTATGTTGAGTTTTCGGAAATACAAATGGGTGTATGGGAAATACAGTTAAGAGCATGTGAGAAATACCTGATTTGCTAAATAATCCCACAGGGAATCAAATTGGTACCAACCAAGCAGTGTGTCCAAATCTGAAAATCAGTTAAATCAGTTAAAAGATGGTCTTAGAGTAATAATCTAGAAAAATTATTTCAACCAACTTAAGAATAAACAAAACCCATGCTACATAGGTTGCAGAGATGATTGTAGGTGTAGGTGTCTTGAACGACTTAGAAAAAAAAACGTTCAGCTAATTTTTCCGAGATTACCACTTTAGTTAAGTGGGGTATTATGGAAGTATCTTGATGCATTTAAGTTTTTAATCAATATTTTGAAGGTTGTAGAAAAATATTTGTTATTATTCAGTTTTTACTGTTTATTCGTTTCCATTATGAAGTTTGATGTACTGAGGTGTATGTTGGCAGCACTGCAATTGGTATTAAAAATGATGTGAGTTTTAAATTTCCAGATTTAAGTAAACACACATGAACTAGTTCTAAATGCCCGACTTTTTGCTATGTTATAAGGACACCCTTTAACTTTGATGCCTTTTGTACGCATTATGTGTTATGTATACAAGAGCCGAGCAGTACAAATTGCTATCAACAAGTTTTAGTTGCTTATTCACCTTTGCTCCCTAGCTCATTATTTATATTTTGCTCCTGGGTATAGTAAGTACAACGTTTTACCTCTGGCCTTTGTTTTAGCAAAGAAAAGGCGATCACAGCCCTGCGAGAGCATAAATGTCTTATATGAGAAAACGCTGGATATACTGAATCTTTTCGTGGAACTGCTGGACATCCAGATATTGCCGGAGCCTTTAATTTCAAACCTGTTGCCCCCCAGTGTTTCGTCTTTTTTTGCACAATCCGAAGCGAGATTACAGCAGGTGTCTTTAAAGCTGTTGAAAATTGTAAGTAATATTTTGGTTTAACAACGAAGAATTTTTTTTTATTATTATTTGGCGGTGTTATGAAATTTTTAATGTTCTGAAATGTATCAGGCTTTGGTTTTTATTATTTTTTTTTCTTCCGATAAACCAAATTGATGGTTTCTCAATCTGCCCAAAAATGGCGTCAAGTGTTTGTTGGATTTATATAAACTGACAAAATTTGGTCTATTTATTCTGGAGCATCTACCGACTCAACAGAACTAAGTATATGTTTAATATAAAAATGTTCTCATATTTTTCTCTTAGTGGATGATGCTTTATGTTTTGTAGTGTAATGATATACAACAAATAACGGAAACCAAAAGTTTTTTAAAGAGCAAGTTGAAATTGAAGAGGATCAGGAACTGGGAGAATGCACAAGGAAAATGAAATTTAACGAGATTTGATAATTTTCAACCTTGAGCTCTGGCTATAAAACTGGTGGGAGGTTTTAGTACCGGCTCAGAGATATTAAGATCGCAACTAAGGAAAAAAGTGCTCGTACATCCCAGAAACCGAAGCCTCTCCGAGATATTCACCAAACTTGTGTTGACAACTTTTCTGGGGCCATGAACAATGAACCGTCACTATGCCAAAGAAAAACCAAATCCTAGAGGGTTGCAAAATTTTGCTTGTGCAGCTTCTGATAATCGACCTGTTAATTTTTTTTTAACAAAAAATGTATAAAGCGCCCCCTGAAAGGTCGAGTTTATTTAACCATGGTATTATTAGAGGGCAGCCCATGAGATCATATATAATGCTATGGAGGAATAAAAACTTGGGGATTATCCATTGAACATCAGCAGAATGTACCTGCAGAGGGGGGAGTAACCTGTAGTTTCCAGTGTTGTATTATATTTTGAAGTTATTGGTATGCCAGGATGGCATAGACTATGCACTATATAATTAAAATTGTTTATACAAAGCCGTTTGATGAGTATATGTAAAAGTAGATGGATAAATGTGCAACAATGAATGTCTGTTGCATTATTAAATAATTGGTGGACACCTGGGAGATCATTAGGTTCATCAGCAGGTGGGCTATCATCACAGGTGTGCCTAGATAAACTTCCACTCCGATCTCACCACCATATAGCACAAAGTATTGTGTTTGGTAATAAGATCAAATTTTGCTTGTAGTGTTATATGCCAGCAATGCACAGCACCAATGACTGGAATCCGCAATGCCCATTTCCCTCTTGAGTTTGGAAGCACTGAACAATACCTCTAAATCACCCTTCAACCCATTTGACTGTTGTTCTTGTAACAGGAACTCACAAATCACTCAAGATTCATACACTCTCCAAGGTGTTTTTCAAATACCTTGACCAACACAGTCAGCTACTTACAACATTAAGAATGTATGTTAATAGATTGGACGTCCCATAACCCGATTTTTGATACAGGCTGCTCCTCTACCTAGAATACATGTGATCTTCACTTATTAGGAGTATCTCCACCGATGTTTCTATGTGAGAGTTGCTCATTGCCACTACTACTATAAAGGTTTTTCCATAGGCTGAGTAGACATGCCATTATAGTTTCTCAGGAAATAATATACATTGTATGATACTTATGCTATGAATTTTTTTTCTTGTTATCAAAGAAGGCGTTGAGCATATGGAGAAAATCGAAATCAAAGGTTAACTGTCTGTGATTCCATTTTTTGGTCATTTGTGATGAAAAAATCATTTCTACACGTCAATGTAAAACCCCCAAACAAAAGAAAACCACCCTAAGCCTAATAAAATCATTTGTAGCAACTTCTCCCTCTTTAATACACTCTTATATTTATTTTATCACTCTTTCATCGGTTTTATTAGTCCCACAAATTATTTGGTTCTTTTGTGTAAATTACACTAATGAGTGGTGACAATTAAATCTGACAGCTCTTTTATTGAATGTAGAATAGAATTGTTACATAGCTGCACTCTTTTTTTAGATCTTCGTAAGATACAAAGAACAGCGCTGGTGTATGATGAGCAACATAGTAAAGACGCTTTCTATAAAGTCTGATGGTAGCACGCAAATAACTAACCCAGCCACGGGATTTCTCCAGCTATTTCAGGGATTTGTTGAGATTGGGGCTGATTTCGACAAGGCAAGTATTACGAACTCGAAACTGTCTCCGTGACCTCAAACGATTCAAAATGTTGACACTTCCAGAGCGAAAGAAGCAGCTGGTTCACCGAGAACTACGAAAGAGTGATGATGCTCGGGGGCATGTTCTTGACGTTCCTGCGGCACGAGTGTGGCAGTAGAGCAAAGAGCTCCGAAAACTTCGACATCCGGAACTTGATCAAAAGCTTCGTCGTCGAACTGCTGGCGGTATTAAGCAAGCCCGAGTACCCAGCTACGCAGCTGATGCTCATGATGTCGGGCAGGCTGTGCGTGAATACCTTTTCAAACAAGCAAGTCGACGGCGACCTGCGCATTTTCTTTCTGGAGTGCCTGTGCCTCATTATGGAGCACATGCAGAGGAGCCGCTCCAGCGCTGAGCGCGAGAAGGACGTGATCCGCAAGGTGGTCGAGAGCTGCAGGCGAGGAGGGGGCTGCGCGAGCGCGTTTCACGAGCCGGGTGGTCTTGCCTGCTTGCGAGATGTGCTGTTGAATTTCTTGACGCACTCTGTTGCTAGGGGGGAGATGCCAGTGAGCGCTCGAAACTTCTACATTCTGGAGCAGTACATGGAGCAAACTGCACCAGATTGTGCGAAAAATCAAAAGAATAGAAGAAAGAAGAGTAAAAAGTTGATCATGGAAGAAATTAGGGTAGAGCATCTGGTGAATCGCCTCCAACAGGGTTTGGTTTCAAGCGGAGATGTGGATATCAGCTATGGAAGTGCTGCACATATTAAGGTGTATTTGATGGCTAAAATACACTTCCAGAAATGGTTTCAGCTGTATTTGCTGAAGGTAAGTTTTTTGCTATAGATTATGAAAACAATTATGTCATGGCGTTGCCTTGGAAATAATGTCGAACCAAACTCTGCAAATTGGGGATTTATTTTTGTATTTCTTTTTTAAATACCCCCATGAAAACAAAGTTTGGCACTGTTATTATAAAATATCAGTCTCTCTGGAATAATGTGCCTAAGAAAATAGTGCGTGTGTAGTTTCAGAAATAAAAAAGTAACTTTATTGGCCTTCTGAAAAGAATATAAACATTGCATCATCTAATAAATTTCTCTTTGCGTTTTATTATCCTTCAACCATCCATGGGCAGCATTTATCTAGGATTTAACAAAATTTTCGATTGCTTCTCTTTCATTTGGAACTTTCCCTCTGTAAAAAGACAAATAGACACCTACCTTTTATCTATTTTTTGATTCATTAAGCGTTCTAATTAAAAACTTGGATATTGTCATTCAACCATATCATAGATGCACAAAAAAAAAGGATGACTGACCTAAAACTTAGGAATGTAGTAAATCTTATTAAATCAGAAAGAATGGATATAGTACAACATTTCTGGGTATTTAAAAACATCAGATTCGAGAGCTATAGGTAAAAAGAAACTGGAAAAAGCAGTTGGCTTTAATGACCTATACAGCTAATTTGTGTTATGTTAGCCAAAACGTTTTACATTTATGGCCATGCCAATATCGAGTCCCCCCACCCCAAAAAAAAAAAAAAAATTTTTATTATTAAAAGCTATATGTTTAGTACCTAACCTAATTATTACCCCAGATATTTTTTAAATGCATTTCCTTCGCCTACAAAATAGTCTGCAACTTGTATTGCTACCCCTTCTATACAGATGTATGAGTTTTAGATATCTGTAACAACCATGAATTTAAATTTTGAATAATAAAAGTATCAATTTCAATTTACTCTTTTATCTAATGTACATATTAATACCGAAATCAAAGCTGAAACTCCATACTTCCAGGAATTGATAGTTTGGCACACGTGGTAGGTGTTTATTGTGCATTACAATAAGGTGCTATTTAAAACAAAAACAAAAACCAATGCTTGTTCAATCAAAGCGTCATGGCTGCTGAAAGCTGTAAGTGCCCCATCTGATGGGCCAAACCAGCAAATGTTCTATTTGTCAATTATTAATCAATCGTTCATGCCACGAAGGTTGTGCGAGTGAACCAGAAAAAGAGTAAACTATTCCATGCTTAAAGTATGAAGTTAGATTAGTAATCATATCAAAAATGTTAAAGGCGCCAATCGACCTTTTTGCATCAAAATATTGTGAGAACAACAATTGGGAGTGGAGGGAGGTAAGCACACGGACGTTGAAACTTCTGTGTGACTGTCAAAGCCTAAGCTAATGCTGTTCATAGATAACTAACAAACAAAAGAAATATGAAGATATAAAAGCTAGAAGTACTATCTATCACCTTTTCAGCAAGAGAAAAATCCAAGAAGAGAAATTATCAAAAGGTTTTTTGAAGCATAAACAAGTACTCCTCGTTTCTAAGAGCGATTTTCCAAATGTCGGTGATGGATTGATTCCCTCGCTTGATTAACTGAAAAACTAAAACAATTTTTGAACATAAGAACACAAAGCATTAATTAACTCTGACAAAAGTAAGCCATGAAAATAATGGGTCAATGAGAAGACTACGATTGATAAACACATACCGAGAGAAAACTAAAACAAGATGAAAAGAAAGTATAATTATAGCCTCTGGCGAAGCAAAAATATTTTTCAATATCTGATATGACCTTGAATTAACGACAAGAACTTTCCCAAAGTATAGAAGAAAAGACAACCCAATGGCATCTCTCAAAATGGGGAGATCACAATGTTCTAGGAGTTAACTCAGAAAATTTCAACTTCATTCAATAGTTAAGTCTGGAACTGATTGTTATAAAAATGTTATTCAATCACAGTAATAATAAGATGAACGACTATAGAGAAAAAAGAAATCAAATATTCTATCAAATCAGCAAACGCATATATAGTGGCTGGGTTGGATCATTTTAGTCAGACGTGAAAGACGAAACGGAGGTGATACTAAGTGGAAGATTGCGATCAATGAAAAGAGACGAGGTTAAAGAAAATATACAATCCGAAAACAGGGGTGGTTATTAAAAAATAACAAAACCAAATGATATAAATAGGGGAGGTCGTTTTAACAGTACTAGAGAATTCAAAGCATCTAATCTTGTGAGGGGAGAATTTGGGTATATATAATGGATTATTTTGTTACAATAGTTTCAGAATCTTATTTGACCCCAGGTTTCGGAGGGGGGAGGTAATTTGACGATAAGAGAGGGGATGGTATCCTCGAGTAAAATGAAATTCTAGAAGACAAAAAAAGGAAAAAGTTACTCAGAGTGAGCTTAAAAAATCAAACCCAAACGATTGGAAGAAAGAAACGTAAATATGTGGAGCAAATTAATGTAAAAAAGAAATCAGCATACCTAACCATTTCCCTTTGAAAATTATAAAATTCTTTGATACCAACTATTTAGAACAAGAAGAGTTTTTAGAAAACTGTGAAATAGCAAAAACAACTAAACTCAAACGAATAGCTGTAACGTACAGACTTTTGGGCTTCTTGAAGATTAAGAAAACGCCAATTCCCGGCAAACATAACCAAATAAGCGGGTGGACCACCAAAATTTCAGTAGTCCTGCGTAGACACCATTAATAAGTTACTAGACCGAAACGCTGTGCGTGCTCATTGTACTGGACGTTGAAAATCGTTAACCTAGAGTGTTACAAAACTGCCTATGGGATACTGAATGGTGGTAGTGGGCGACGAAACAATAAATTTAAACTGTGAGGTTCCAATTTCTACAGAAACTTGTACAATAACGATTTATTGAGAGCGAGATGTCACAAAATATACATTTCATTGATAATTAGGGACGGAACATCGGTGAACAAAATGGAAGAAGAAAGACATGGTCCTCAGATCTAAAGTTTTGAGATTAAGACAAAAAGACAATTAGGTGGATAGATATGTATATAAACATGTGAAGGATTACTGGCTATGTACAGGCATTTTAAAAGTCAAGAAAAAAGAACAAATAATGAACAGCAACAGGAAAAAGGGAAGAAGACGCTGAAGTAATGCCACTGTGGTTTTGAAGGATTAAATAGCTTTAATGGAATAAAAGAACAAGTGAAGTACTTTCAGAGCTTTCTTCCGTTTCTTAAAAGAAAAATTATTGTACGTTAAGTGATGCTATGGTTTGGTATGGTACATATAGCAATACCATATTACATGACTTTACGGTACAATACATTATGGTGCACCAAATCACATATCGTTATATAAATTATATTGTATATAATCATATATATATAAGTATATATATATATATATATAAATAAGTATATAATATAATTGCATAAATATTGTACTTTTTTTGCAAATTATCTACAGCTTGCCTTTAAGGTTTAAGATTTGAATCTCTAAAGCTTAGAAAGCAGACACTTGGTATAACTCTCTCCCCATCTTTTTCCCTTTCTCTCCCGTTCCCCCCCCCCCTCTCCAGTTTAGGTATTTCCCCAACTACTTAGTCGAACCTTCACAGTAGCAGAATACATTCCAGGGTTTTGTATTTCTCGTGACAAAACCTGCACAGGCTCCTATTTATAATTTGATTGCAAGTTTTCTAGAATCTGGCCTAATGATTGAAATTTAACAAGCCAAAGGCAAATGCCTGACATACTCCGAAAGTATCAGATTTTCTTCACAGACTGTGATCACTGGGAAAAAAATCATTTCTTCATTATGATCTTATGAACAAATGACTCGATTGGAGTATCTATGTAGAATATTTTGTTTTAGGTTCTAATACTCGCAAAAGACTCCTCATTAAACATACGAATAAAAGCCGTGCGGTGCATTGGGACCCTTGTAGAGCAGGACTTTTCGCTGCTGACCCTAAGCCAGGTGTCAATCAGCCTTAAGTACATGTTGCTCGACGAAGCACCTATGGTGCGGGAAGCAATCGTCGACCTCCTCAAACTTGCCATCGTGAAGCAACCAGAGCTGCTGGACGACTATTACGAGCAGCTGTCCAATCGCATTCTTGATACAAGCGCCGGCGTACGGAAGGCCGTGATCCGAGTCATGCGGAACATCTGCATTGAGCATCCAGAGCATCCACTGGTCCCCCAGATGTGCGTGAGATTGGTCCGTAGGTTAAACGATGAGGAGAGCACGCAGAAGCTTGTGACTGAAACCTTCATGGCCATGTGGTTCACGCCTGGCAATGAAGACGGAAACCAAAAAGCCAGAAATATTGTGAGCGTCGTAACCACCTGTTATAACACTGAAATGAAATGGTTTGAACAACTAATCCGCAATGTAAGTTCTTTTCCGATGTCCACATACATTTTTAGAGTTACATTCTATTTGTAGATCTTTCATATGGCACATGACAAGAAAACATCGTCATCGCTCAATCAGGTGTGCAGGGAAATAATCGACGCCCTAATAGTCATCGCCGACGAATCCAATAAAACCCAATTCCTACAGAGGTCAGCTATGTGCTTTGTAGCGATTCGGGTCCTTGCCAGTGTCCGCCCACAATTCATAATTCGACACGTTGATCTGCTGCAGTCTTACTTGGACATGCACCAGCAGACCAACCAGTACGCTCTGACAATCTCAAATATAGTCGAAATATTCAAACTGATTATACCCAACTTGAAAACATACCACAAAGTGTTCCTGTCCAAGCTGGAACGTACCTTAATGCAACTGGTGTTTAATAGCGACCGCCACCTAGTGGCAGCATGCATTGCATGTTTGGCATCCATCTTGAATGAAGCTACGCATTACTATGCTATCATAAGGGATTGTCTGAAAAAGTACCATGACTTCCTAAAAAAAATTAAACTATTCATTTCGTCATCTCACAAAAACGCCAAGACTCTGAAGGACGTTCACTATGAGCGCTACTTCAGGCGTGCTGTTTTTGTTATCGGGTTGCTGTTTAGATATTTTGACTTTACTGTGAAGGAAGTTTATGGCGATCTAGGGGTGAGTAAGCTAGGAGGCTATCGCAGAAAAGTATTATTGATGAACACATTTTTTGCAGGAAAATATAAAAGAAGAGGTGTTTCAGCTGCTGTTGTTCTTTTTGAAGGAACAGCATGATAACATCAAGGTCAATGTACTACAAGCTATAGGGTCGATTTGCCTGGGGAATAGTATGTTCATGATGAACGATGACTTAAAAAATTGCTACCATGAAACGCTGATGGTACAGTCATCCTCTGTGGATTTAAAATTGAGAGTTCTGCTCAATATTGAGGCCTATCTGTTGCTGGAGATCGACCAAGCGTCGCCGGATGTTTTTAAAGGTGAACTTGTAGCTGGTGCGAGTGTAATATTACAAATTCATTTGCAGGTTCAAAAGATTTGCTCGCTTTGGATAGGAGTGATGACGATTTGCCCTTGCAAATAATGAACACAGTAGTTCAGCATTATTTGAATGAGATTCTGCAGTTGTACCTCCATTTTGATATGCAAATCCGGAAAACTGTGGCCAGAATTGTGCAACTGGTTTTGGAACAGGGCCAAGTCTCTTCTGTCCAGGTATATCTCTTTAGTTGTATCTCCATTTTATGATCTCAGTATGAACACCATGTGTATAATACGAAAAATCCAAATTGTCTTGGATAAACCAGCAAGGTCTCGATGTTCTCAATTATTGTATAAAATAGAATTATATTAATTTTTTGGGCCCAACTCATGTATGAGTCCTGCTATAATCATTATGCTCTACAGCATGGTGAAGGGCTTATCTTTTTATCTAGTGTAATTTCAAAGAAGTTTTTGAATCATCATCTTCACACAGCCATTGGTGTCCACTGCAGGATGTAGGCCTCCCTTGAATTTTGCAGTTCTGCGATTCAATGGGGATTTAGCAACTAAACGCCATGCTTGCTGGGCGGGTTGGCGAGTGGATAGGGTGTATGGAGGATAAGAGTATGTAGATTATGGATAGGACTAAGGTTGGGACACGGCTTTTCCCCGGTGTTAGGAGATGGGGAAGAGTCGAGGCTCGCGTGGGCAGGGTCGCCTCCCTGAAGTAGATCTATCCTCTATCGGGGTCATAGAGGAGTACCTACTCACTACCCAATGTTTTATGAATACCCTGTATAAAAGTATAATTCCTTAAAAATGTCACAACATCCAGACTTATCTCCGGCTCGCACCCACTTTCATATCTTACAATCAAAAACGCTATTTTGATCGATCATTCCAAACTACCATGTTTCTATCTGCAACGCTTTCCAAGATCTGAAGACAGATTTTTGGGGGCCTATTTGACCCTACGTGGGGATAAGAAGTAACCACTAAAGGTCCCATTATTCTATTTCTTGTAGTTCAGAAGATATCGCCGGAAAACAAAAATTTCACCGTTTTACCCCCGTTTTGACTCTAGGGAAGTGACGGAAAACCACATATTGTCTTGCACTTTTTAACCCTCTTTACCAGATCTACATTTTTGTCCTGAGTTTGAAATCGATATCTACAATAACTGGTTTCGCCTTAGACTCCAAATTGAGCCTCCCTTGGCCATCCGATTTTACTTACAATCTCTCCCAAGATAAAAGTCTAGAGAGGCTTCCTCTGGAAGTAGCAGAACCAAAACATTTTTGACATTTTGGGTGCGACTTCTGACGCACCCCGTATATTTTGCCGATCAAACCGGTAGCATCGGGTAGTTAGAAACGCTTCCAATTATCGAACACTGCATGCTGCTATCTATTATGGTTTTCGAGATATAACAGAAATGTTTCAAGCTTTAACAGCTACTTTGATCATGGAGTGGAGGGGGGAATTGGTCTATCATCGCTATCCTACTTTTTCCTGAACTATCGCTAAAATGATGGCGAGGTTAAAAAAATTAATTTAATTTTAGACGAGGAAAATATATGACCACTGACAATTGAGTCGACGTTTGCTTTGAATGGTGAATTTAAATTAAATCTCCTTTTTTTGCCTATTCCTTCAAGTTGCATCTCACATACATATCAAGAAATGTTGACAAATAAACGACCACCCACAGGAGATTGGGGAAAAGATGAGGGTTAAAAACAAGCAAACCTTTGACCTCTTGGGGGTTTCGAACTTTTTTCTACCACCACGAAAGTTATTAATGAAATCCGTTCTTTTCGGAGAACCCAGACTGCCAATCGAGTAAGGAAAGATAACATTCAAAGTCTATTATTTGTTTGTTCACTGCTTGTCCCATTCAAAAACGGCCGGAAAATGATCAGCTTACCCCCTGCCCCTCCATTCAACTCTTAAGCTCTATCCCATCTTCTTTGGTAAATAATAGAATTTGGAATTTTTATACTTTAAGAGTTCTTTACTTCTCGATAGCTGGTTTTCAACTCGGAGTTACATAATATTACAATGACGGTTTTAAAAACTTAAAACTCTGCACGCTTGGAGAAGTTACAGAGCATGAGAGTGGGGAAAGCAACTATGGTACAGATTTCAAAAATTCATTAACTGCCTTGAAGGCCTTAAATAATGTTACAATATTCATTAACATACCAAAATACCAGCTCTAGCTATATCAAAACTTGTGTTTCAATATTAGACAAAATGGGACGAGAAGTTGCTTATGAAGATATGTGCTAACTTAGATGTTTACCAGACGCGGGTTGGGGGGGATAGCAGACGCCCTTGTGTAACAGTTGACTATTGGCATTATTACACTCATATATCGACCTATCCTTAGGATCAACCTTTGATCTAATCTAACCTGTACTCGATCTCTCCAACTTCTGGTGCCTTTTTTAGATTATACCGTACCTTATCAGTATGAGCGCTGACGACGAGGAAGTGATATCACTAACAGCGAAGAAGCACCTGCTGCGCCTTCACGGCCTGTTTCCCAACTTCATAGGGTCCAGAGCGCTCGCCGGGATGAAGCTAACATTCCAGCTGCAGAAACTACTCCCAAGCGTAGAAGTCGTCCGTGGGTTTCGGATTAGGCACCAGAAGGGGCATCCCGCGGCACTCAACGACGTGGTCTATTCCATTCTCCGCAGGCACACCCAGCAGAGGCGAGCCCTGGTCAAGGGCATCTTAAGGCATTTTAATGAGAAGGTAAGAAGCCTCTCAGTTTTTCCAGAGCTACAACTATAAAGAGAACCTTAGTTTTCAATTTTTAATAGACCAACATTCGACTTATTATCTAATCTTTTGATACTCTTTAGGTGATTTCTTAAAATAGTTGGTCTGTTCTCATCAGAGTGTTTCCGATTAAAAGATCTTAAAGATTCGAACTAGTTTCCTACTTATTTGATACCACCAGTCATCAACAGGAGATATGGTATGAGCTAGACTTTGTACTAAGGTCGTGATTGTTGTACAGAAGTCAGGACTCCATCTGACGGGATTTTTAAGCCCTGTTTTATGATAGCATATCCCAGATGGGCAAGATTAGGGTGCTGGGGATTGACTTAGTAATCTGAGGAGCCAAAAATTAGTGTTCGCAGGCCACCAGGCTCTAACCAAAGAATAAGTGAAGGTATAGTGAAACTTGAAGTTGGTGCTGAGCTGGAATTGACATCGTCATCCTATCATCTAATGTTACAAAAGGCGATTTCTTGATGAGATTAGAGCCTTATAGTGTTGATCCAAAACTTTTATTGAACATAAAGGATTAAATTGGTAGAAGACTATCAGTATCTTGACACCCATTTCTCACACTCTGCCAAAAACCTTGATTAACTTTGGAATTAAATTTTGCCGAGATCTTTTCCATTACCCAAAGAAAGTGAAGTGTCTAAATCCCAAGTGGTTTCTCCAGAATCTTGATATGTTTATTGTGTATAGACCAATGCAGCATGTGCAAGGCTTTCTTAATGTTCATACCCATCGCAGTTTTTCACTCATTTATGACTGAAGATCTGAGCAGTTACAAGCAGTTTTTGCTTTTATTTTTGCTGCTGTCTTCCGAGTTATTCTTTGCATTTCCAATTACAAAAACTGGTAAATATTTTCATTCTCATTCAAAAAATAATGCCTGCGACGTCATGCGAAAAGAAAGTTGTAATTGGCCGTGCCACAGGTATTATTGCTGTTTTAAGCTAGAAACTGCTTTGATCAAATACTTATTTGTTACCTTCCCTCATACTAATTGCAGTGCCTTCTGGTTTTCCCCTTCAGTTTCTTTTAGCATGGTCGTGTTTAATTTTAATGCTTCCTATACTTGACTTCCTTTGTTTACTGTTTCAATTTCAATGACTTTTTGATGTTTCCTCTTTGACGCTATTTCATCTCATCTTTTTGGAGTCATAAAGGAAGAGTTTACCATAATGATGATTAGCTTTGAGATGTAAGAAGTTTAAGAATCACCCATAAGAGTGACAGTAAATATCCGACTAGAGTTCTACAAGCTTGAATCTATTACACAGGCGAGTGAACTATCTGAAGCCTACAGTTGTCATTATATGTTGGTGTTATAGACTTGTATTCTTTTTTCTGGCAAAACGTCAAATCCGCACTGTTTTCGTTTTCCTAATGTGGAATCTCCAGTTAAATACCTTGGCCCTTTCAGAGGTCTTTTACCTTCTTTATGAAGAAAATCGCCAAACTTTTCTTAGGCTTTGTACTTATCACTCATATCAGTCTGATTTTGCTATGACTGTCTTAGGAATTATCAGATGTTAAATGGATTTTTAAGGTACTCGGGCAATTAGCCAACCAAAGAAAAGATCAGATTAGCTCAGCTACCGTCTCATGCGTATATGCTAGGGATGGTGGTGGGGGTGGATTATGTACAATTAAAGGAACTTAAAACTAAACATTTGTTTAAAGTGTTTTTAATGTTGGCAGTCGAACCTGGACTACCTTGTCTTCCTAGCCGACAATCTGGCGCATTTCTCGTACGCAACACAAGATGAGCTCCTGTTCTTGCTCTACAGCATCGATGTGATCGTCTCCGAATCCGGCGACAACCTTCTACAGGTTTTCAAGAAGGTACACACTTCTAGTTTCTTTATTAAATCCGTCTCTCTACTCTCGAATGTATAGGAGTTACACACAGGCGAGAACGAGGACCTCGACCTCACCGACGAAGAGGATGACTTTGCAGAGATAATGTCGCGCCTGTCGAAGGACACCAAACGCCTGAGGTTGTGCTTCACTTCCTTGCACTGCTGCTCATTGTTGCTGACGTTACGGGAATACCTAATGAAAGCCTACCATATCACAGACCAGTAAGTCACATTACAAATCAGTTCCTCAAATTAACTTGGCCACATTGAAGCATGGTGCAGCAGTATTCACTGGTAAAGACGTTGAAGCAGCACGACAAACCTGTCAAGATCTGCACCAGCGCGCCTTTTGATCCCGTGGCCACGATTGACGTGCTCAAAGAGCGGATATCATTTAACCAGCCGGAAGATAACAAGAAACTAGTCAAAGAGTATCTACATGTAATTATGACTACATTTATAATTCACATTCGCTTGATGATGGCCTGTTTACATTTCAGTTTAAGAAACTAATGCTTCATGATGAGCCACGTCGTGCACATGTGTCGTCGCACAATAATGAGCAGAAAAGTAAAGTGGGTAAAAGGAAGCGGAACCAAAAGGCACAGGATAGTAGTGGTAGTGATGACAGCAACTGATTAGAATAGATTGTTACACCCAAGTTCCTAGTATAAGCCAAAAGCAGTGTTTTGATATTATTTTATTACAATCAAATGTTTTAAAGTTATATGTAAGAATAAAGTTTCATTTAACTTTGTAAGATATGGCGCTTACTTTATTAGTCTAATATCGTTTGAGTGGATATCATGCAATTGGAAAAAATTATCTTTGGAAGTGAGAGATAGGTTGCAGGACAAAAAGGCCAACTATGCACGTAATGTTTGGTGGGCCTGAAGTGGATGGGATGAGCCATAAGGTCACCTCTACTATATAAGATGGCTTTCATTTAGGCGTATATTGCTATAAAATCGGAGGTACCCAATTAAGTCTCTTAGAATCCACTTGATGACATCATTGACAATCTTGTAGATTAAGGGCTTTCAAAATTGCAATAATCTTAGTTTAATTTAAAAATATATTAAGATCCATATGTTGAGTTGACTTGCATGCAGTATCAACAAACAACAAGGCCAACTGCTACAAGCTAATTACGGATTGCTTTGCAGAGACAGTCGACAAAACGTTGTTCAAGAATGTAAACACGAAGATCTAGAAAGGAACAAAAACAGGCCAATTTCCACGATACAATGAATTTTAAAGAACATGTAACTGAAAAAATTGGTGATGAGCTTAATCAGTTCCTTGGTACATATTTTATATGTTGCCCTTAGAAAAAGACAAATCAGTGTTTGGTTAACCAGCCTCAGTTGAATGAGCAGCTCTTGCCAATCCAAGCAATGAATACGGATGATGTAGTCCTTAAACAATTCTTCAAAAAAAAAAGCAAGATGCAACAACATCCGTACATGAGAGCCATTACTATCTGTGATAACGATTTGGAGTTCAATTTCTTCTAACACATTGTCGTGTTTTTCATATGTTTCTACACAGGCCACGTCTTACAGTAAGACAGGTATGTGTCTGTTCACGATGATGCCATTCAAATATGAATGACACCACAGTGTATTTTAAATGGGGAATCTCGACCGAACATAATATAAATGTTGGTTCAAGAAAAAATGGAAAGATAAACGTTTACTGGTGTAAGGTACACAAACTACGTGTTTTCGCTAATAGGATATTTATTTCTTACTTATTTTGATCATATAAAACTTGTGGTTACATAAAAAATAGAAAAAGTTTATTTTTTTCTCATTGAAACATAATAAAAACACATTTATGGTTGCTTAATAACAACTGGTATCTGTTATGTTATGTTTCTGCCGGTACATCTTTTTGTAAGCCACTAGGTCCAGTAAGAAGGAAGAACTTGTGTCTTCCAGCATACTCACTCCAAACACTTGAAATCGGCATTTCTGTCTTCTTGATTTTGGTCTCATCTTCAGCCTCTTCCAAGGCTAAATCTTGAAGAACGTCTTCAATGTTTTCATATGGTTCTACTTCTATCTCTCCATCAGATGACTCAACTGAGTCAGCTGTGTTGTCTGGGGCGAAATGGGAATCCCTCAAAAAGCCTAGGTCAATTTCAGATACTATCTTCTCCAGTTCCGCCCGAGTTAAAATTCGACGACGTTTGGACATAATTTCGAGGATGCGGTTCACTTTTAGAAAACAGTATTTCAATTTTCAGTTATCAAAATCTGCAAATAAAAAGAAATCAATGAATAAAATGCGTCATACATATTTGAAAGACGTGGCCTCAGACAGAAAAATTTTTTTTCGTGCAAGGCCACGTCTTTCATAAATGAAAGACACCAAAAAAGTCAAATAAAATAGAAGTAAAACACAAAAAAAGTTTAAAAATAGTTAATTTCAGTACAAAATACATACAAATAAGGTAAAATAACAGTTTGGCCCACAGCGTTAATTCTCTGATGACACCTTGGCAAGCAATGTGTGAGTAAACAGTTCTGCTACTGGCCTGATCTAGAAACTAATGTGAAAGAGAAAATTTGCTATACTACAGTTCATAATGAAGATTCCCATTCGTGTAGGATGGTCATTACTTGACAAGATCAGCCTGTACTGCCTGAATGTTAATCTGAAAAAATGGAACTTTAGAACATCATCTAGGTTTGCCTTCACCTTTCAGTGGAATAAATGGTCAATGGTCAAGTAATCCTCTTCTTCCTTCAAGAATTTTTGTCAGTGAGGAAGTATAAACACTCTGGTTATCTCTGGTAATAAGAAAATAAAATTTCAAATATTTGAATGTAGTTAAATACTGACGTTTTGATTAGAAAAAATGAAATACATATGACCTTAAAGATGGTGACCATTAGCTCCTATCCTGACTCGTCGTTAACTATCAGGCAAAAGAAAGCAAACATATGAAAGCCTTAACCTCTCAGTTTGCAGGCTATGCTCCGACTGGGGCCTAAAGCCTTCCCATTATTATTTTATTAATCTCACCTCATTCCTGACCTGAGAATTCTTCAATGAGCTCTATCCAAGTAGCTTAGTTCCATTGGTTAAAAAAGAACAACACCAAACTTATCAGGATGGTAAAGTCTTACAGCGAAGACAGTATTTCAATTTTAAAACCTGCACCTCCGTGGTGATGTGATTCTTCCTCCATTTCCTGACGTAAAGAACATTCTGGTCCTTTAATTCTATTTTTGTACCTTTCAGCATGTGGCTATTAAGCAATCTTCCTCATTTTCACTTTGAAATCACCTGGTATCAATATTCTGCCTTTTTTTTTACTTATGTCCATTACATACCTTTGCTCCTTCAATTACACCAGCACTTTAACCTGGCACCTTCTGCAGATTTAGGAAGATGTAATGAGGCCTTTCCAACAGCCTTCAGAATAATATTTTCAGTCGCTTAATTTCTTCTTAGCTGGCTACGAGCTAATGGAAGAAGGAAGAGTATAAAAGATATTTAAGTGAATGATATTTACCTTGTTTGTTGCGTTGTTCCAAGCAGAAACTCGCTTTTTTCCATGGTCCTATACGATGTGAAGTCTTGTTATTCCTTTGATCAACTCTGATATTTTCCCACTAGGCACCTAACATTCAGGTGTTTAGGGCTTTTGGTCAATCTTACCCGTACAGTGGCCTGCTGTGTAACTTTGAAAGAGCCATTGGTATTATATCTGTTTTCTATTGTGCATCAGGTTAACAACTTGGGATGAAAACTAAAGAGTACTAGAAAGTAAACACAACTGAGATATTTGAGAGCTTTGTACAGTGTGATCCAAATTGGACTTCAGTGTTTTTCTTGTTTTTCCTTTTATAACTCTTTATCCAAAAATTTTCTATAAGATAATGGTTCCTCTTACCAGAATTAGTTTATCATTTTTCTACTTCCGACTTGCTGTCCTTCATGTTGCTTCCAACTTGCTTTTGAATCTGCAGAGTTGGCCTAAAACAAAAAAATACAATGTCTTCTGTAAGTATACTTCATTTTGAAAGTCCAAAATCACAGACCAGATATAGAGATTGAGACATTTGAGATTAATTTTATCCTTAACCATGCATCTGTGGGTTTGCATTGTAACGTTAGTGTATATATAGCAAATGAGAAAACAATCACAGAGGTGATTAAAAAAGTTCCTTAATTTATTATGGCTATCATTTGGCTTTTAACAATTAACACATACAATATATCTAAAAACATATTACGTCAACCAACTATACAAAACAAATGTCATTTCTTTCCATGCAACGTAGCAAACAGGGCTTTTGCAATCTCTCGTCCTAATGCAGTGCCGAGCGGTGGAGGAACGGCATTGCCGACCTGCCGATGTTTATCCAAAATGCTACCATAGAATTGGTAACGGTCGGGAAAACCCTGTGAGCGTGCACATTCACGCACGCTCACCACTCGGTGCTGCTCTGGATGCAGCACTAGAAATCATTCAATATAACTCAAATTCTCTCATCTCAGGCTCAACTCGAATACCTCTGCCTTGTTTACCCATAGGTTCTGGGTTGGTAACGGTGGTGCTAAAAAAGCCGTCCCAGTCGAGACGGCCGTACAACCCAGCCCAGTTGTTATGCCGGTCAGCAGTGTGCGGCAGGCACCACGGGATCAGCGTGTTGAACTGGCGATCGGCTGGGTCGCACAGCTTGCCCATGGCACACTGGCATACTCCTCGAGGTGGGTCGCTTTTCTTCTGCTTATTGGATCTGCCAACATTACAGTTAATCACAAATTGCAAACAGATATTACACTCGAATATACTTGTAAGGATATCGCAGCACATTGGTGAAGGTCCCGTCGCTTAGCCGGATGCGTATGTTGGGTAGATCTCGCCAGTCTGCACCGGCATAAAGCGGAATGTGTGACATGCGCCCTTCCACCAGCGGCGCCATCTCCTTGCAGATGTGGTCCTTAACTAGGCTGGACGGATCCCTGCCACGCATCATCCTTTGGAAGTGCGACAGAGCCTCCCCGTCATATGGCATCTCCTTGAGGTTGCAGCCATTCTTAATGTCAGGCAGGTCGGACATGGCATCTCGGACTGTTATCGTTCGGTAGGGGGCGCTGCCGCTCCACCGCATACCTGGAAAATCATAAAGTCAATTAGTGATTAGTATTTACTGCTAAATCCGTAGGTCTTAAAAGATTCTTTTCCACCATTTCACCTACATGGGGTGTCAAAACCACTAGTTATTGAGCATAGAATAATGGACCATTAGGTAACCCAAGTCTAAGTCAAAACATGATAGATGGGGTCTACCCATCTCACCATACCAATTAACAAAGGGTAGATGATAGCCTGCCAATTCCACTGACAAATCAGAACATCTGCTGAGAATTATCGTTTGAAGTGTTCCAGAGACTATTCCGAAAGAGGGAAAAAGAGAGATCTTGAAAAAACTAAATTATTGGAGGTTTGCTCATCAAATAAATCGAAGAAGGTAGAGATGAATTTGGAAAGGGGAATAATAGAAATCTTTAAGTACTCAACGTGATCATCGGTAATTTTTCAGACACATAGTAGAACAAAAGTGAATGAAGCCATCATTCTCATGACTTCCAAAATATACAGTTGACCTCCTGTACTAGTAGAAACTTCCATCCAACCAACTGTCTAGGATGACTACAGGAATTCTCAACCTTGCAGGGATGGATCAGCATAACTAAGATATCAATCATGACAATGCAGACAGCTATCAAGGCTGCAGCACCTTTTAAGATGTTTTCATCTTTCTGTTACATAACAGAAATGACTAAATTACTAATCTCTTGACATGTACCTAAAATAATGCCAGCCTAGCCACATTCAAAAAACAGAATGACCAGGGTAGAATTGATATTTTGACGCCTATTCAAGCCCACTACTTAGAATAACCATGGATTTTGATGCCCTCTAATTCTTCCATGAAAGTCTATTTTGACACCCTCCATTGTGGCCTGCATCCAGTACTAAGACACTAAAAACAAGAAATGGAGACAAAAGGATGCTAAAGTCACATCAGCCTCCTTCACCAGTCCACCCTTGACGAGTCATTTCTATAGTTAGCTACAAAATGAGAAATTAACTAGGCTTGAGACCAATCTTCTTTAACTTCCAGGACTATAGTCACCAACTAAAACGTACTGATCAAATCACAGTTAGATGTAACAAAGCAATATTGAACTGGCGTGATTAATAAGTCCAAAGCCTTCTTTGAAAAATTGACCAAATCTAGATGAAAAAAGAGAGTAGATGGTCCTGCAAAGTGGTTGTTTGCTGTCATTAGGAAATCCAGTTAAAGCCTCTACATAAAAATGCATATAAAGTTCATCTACAATGACGATATGAATGCTTCATCACTACTGCAGATGTTTGAGATTACAAGACAGTCACTTACTCCCAAACTTGTGATACTTTCCTGCAACATTTCACAATCAGCCATAAGAATCTATTGGTGTGGTTTGAACTTTGTTAAACGTCTCCTTTGACACCACAGACTCATTCTAAACTGAATTACAGCTTTACTAGCCTGGGGACTCACTCAAGTAATCATTTTATAGCCATTACAAGAGAATCCGTTTTCCTTGATGTATCAGCTTTGCCACTACGGGACTATACTAACTGTTGCACATTTGTCTGCCATACTATGTCCTCTACATATTTCTTTCATCTCTATTGTTTGACTTCATAGAATAATGAAGTGCCATTTTTGCCGACCCCCTGCCATAATCATGTATTTTGCATCCTCTATATTATCAGCCATTTGTAAGGCATTGTTGTGTTCACTAAATAACATGCACATTGAATGATTACAGGTATTGTGATAGTCTCTGTGCACTTCTTTCAATCCCTTTCTTGTTTGACCTCATTAAAGAAGAAAACAAACAGTTGCTTTTCAAAGAAAAGAAATAACTAGGTAAGCTAAAGTACCTTACCATAATTAATGACATGAAACAATACAATAGCAAGCCAAAAGTGTCTTATCAATATCAAAAATGAATGCATAGAGGAAGAATAAATGAAAATCTGTCAACCCGCACATACTACCTGCCTAAGATGGTAATTATTCAGTATCAGTCAGGACTTGTGAATTACAGAGTGAACGGAGACATTGTCATAATCATTGACTTTGGCAAGCATGGTTATTGCTTCAAGCCAAGAATGTAGTTGTAAATTTTCAACAAAGCTGAAAGGTACAAAAAACGCTGCTTGCAAGAATCTGTTCTATAATGGTTTGAGTTATCACAAACTATTCATTTAGTTAAACTATTACGTAGTTACTGCCTTGTGTCTTCCTCTTCACCAATCATATTGTTCTCAAGCTTACTCCAAAACCATCTCATAAGATTGCAGCTGTTTGTCTCCCCCTTATGCCATTTCTATTGTTTTCATCTGTTTTATTGGAGTGTGGAACAAGATTTCACAAATTTAACAAAATACAGTTGCTATGGATTTATTAAGCTTGCATTTTCATACTGAACTCAAATCAAATATTTCTGACAATCCAAAACTACAGCAATGTCAGCTTATTCCTCAAGCTTTTTATTATACTTAAGCGACTACAAATTTCAGAGACTCCATTGTTAGCATAAAAAATGTCACAAGTTTAATTTATTGATTTTTCCGTTGCTGATTTGTTTACATATTTCCATACTAACTTGCTTATTAATCTCTCTCAGTTCGCTCCCTCCCTCTACTTCCCTCAAAAACTTAACATTATGGAAATTGCACTGCAGAAACATTAGGCCACCAACAAAACGTATTTTTGTTCAATTATATATTAATTGCATATCAATCTTTCAAATCTTCATCTGGTCATTATTTGATATCATTTTACTTAAGTAATTTCCTCATGTTCACAAAACTTTCAACTTTAAAGGCATAAAACAAAAGGAAAAAATTCCTCCCACCTAAAATAATTTAAAATTTATTCGATACACAAAACGTACCCGTGCTGTACTTATGATTATCCACGGGAACTGAAAGCTGGCATGCCAGTTTGTTGAAGCAATGCTGAGGGTCCGGGTACCTGGGCAGGATGTAGCCTGGTGCTGCAGCCATAATTATAAGCCGGCGACGCGTTTGCGGAACTCCATAGTTGCCTGCCTGCAGCACCCCAAACGTGACCTGGTACCCAATTGCCAACAAGCAGCGTAGCGTCAGCTTTAACACCATGCTCCGCTTGAACGACACAAAGTTGCGTACGTTCTCCAGTATAAAATAATGGGGCCTGAAAACAACTCTCATTAACACATTCGCCTTTTGCACCCAAATTTTACCTCACCTATAATAATCACAATAGCTGAGATAAGAAACAATAAGCGAGTTTTTGAAGAGCGAATACTGGCCCGCGTTGAATCGGTTCATCCCCGAGAACCCTTGACAGGGCGGGCCACCAACCAGCATCTCAACCTCCCCTTTCTGCGGCAACCTCTTCCCATTGCACTCTTCGCCGGACATAGAAATGCGGAGCAGCTCGTTGCAGTCGTTCGTGTAAACAATAGCATCCGGGTTGTTCAGCTTGAAGGCCTGTGCTGCTGCTGGCTCTTTCTCAATCTACAAACCCAAATTATAACCTCTCGTAGTTCCCACAAGATTACTACATACAGCCCATTTGGTACTGACAATTCCGGCTTGATGCAGTCCCTCGGAGAGTCCTCCACAACCCGCAAAGACATCCATGCACTTTAGTGGATTTTTAATTGATTCCCATACAGGGGGAGTTTCGCATGCGACTTCGGATTTGTTCGATTTTCCTTTACCTTTACCTATAAACCACAAATGACAGTAAAAAAATCTGTAACTGTTTTGACGATTTGTTACCTTTTCCTTTTCTTGATATACCAATTTTAGTAGCTTCTACAGGAACATCTGTGTATGTTTTCTTCATGCAATCATAAGCTTGGGTGAAATAAAACCTGTAAGGACCCATTTCAGTCCATTCTGCAACAGGAACGTCTAATGAATCTCCAAATGCTAGATAGCACTTCCCAACTACTTGTTCAACCCGAACCTCACGTACTAAGAAAGTAATTAATTATAAATAAACAATTAAAATGTAAATTGAATGAATACCTTCGTCAGACCAATATATCAAATTCAAATCCTTCTCAAATGAGATAAACACACCATTTTGTGTATTTTCCGGGCGATAAAATTTTCGCACCTTGAGCATGATGGTTTTATCCTTCTTATATATGTCTTCGATCATTCCAATTGCAAATGGATCAGGAGTTTCCACGTTGGAGCCCTTTTGGCTATCAATAGGTTTCCGATGAAATTCTGGATACACACTGGAGTCAACATTTTCTTTCTGTAAGCATTTTTGGTTATTAATTAATTAAATTTCACTACTGTAAGCCATGGTACTTTAATGAACTGATCAATAGATGGCGCAGTTTTGTAGTTGAATGTGCCTGGCTTCAGGAACACCCCATTGCCAAATCTGTAAACATCACCCATCCACTGCAGACTTCCATCCTTCAACTGGACCACCTTGTACTTATCTGAATTTATTATGCGGTGCCTAAAAATGCCCAATTTAGTGGCGATAGACAGTTGCATTAGCAAACACCAAACCTGCAACAAGGGCAGGGCGTGTTTGGCAGGGACTTGCCGACACTTCGGACATCGTCCTCAACAACGTCTTCAAACCTGCTACAGGTACTATCGTAGCGTTTATTGTAGAAGAAGGTTTGGCCATTGTCCTCCAGCTGTGTGGGGAGCCTGTCGAGGCCGCCGTTCATCGCCCAGTTCTTCGGAACTTTTTTATACTGCACCTTTAAAATTTTTAAAAATGAAATTCTACCTTTCGGTGGATTTTAGTGCCTAATTATTTTTCTCCAAGTAAAATCCCCGTCTCTTTAAAAATTAATGCAAGCCATAAAAGGCTTCAAGAAGAATAAAATACAATATAAGAAAGGAATTCTACGTTTATCTCTCATTCTCACTTATTTTTTTCTCTATCCCTTAAGTTATCTATTTTTCCCACTCGTTTCTTTCTCTCCCCTTACTCATCTGTCTGTCTGTCCCACCCATTTTTCCTCTCCTTGCTGATCTCTCTGACTATAGAGGGTAATACTTAATGTTAAGAATTGCGTTAATAGGGAATCTTGTAAACAACTTAAAGTCTATGAAACAGATTAGGAAAAGAACATTCAATATGTCAAATTAAACAAAACGCAATGGATAAATGAACATGAATGTGGAATCAGCAAAATCAATTTAAAAGAAACAGAATAGAGGTGACACCTACTGTAATCTAAGGTGGCCAACTTTGGGCCAAAAACTGCATTTTCTTGTGTTGCTCTATAAAAATAGGAAGGACAATTATACTGTTATGCACCCAACAATAGTTACTGTTGTATGGAGTTTATGTTGAAGGTTGCATAAAAGCTATTTTCTTCTGTGTCAAATCCTAATTGTTGCCTAAACTGGTCAAGATCTAGTCGAGATCGCAGGAAACTATTAATTTCTATACGAATAAATCACTTCTGGGTATGAAAAAATATTTCAATACAACCCACTAATAAAAATACGATGAAAAATAAGGGGAAATGTTAATACACTAAGACATTTGATACCAAAAATAAACAAAACATTCAACAATCAAGATTAACACAACATGATGCAAGCCTATAAAGAATTAAATAAATTTATACCAAGTATAAAAAGTACAGTTGATATTCTAAAGTATTTTAAACAACTGCAACATCTTCCCCACTCATTTAACGAAACCCAACTAATATCTTAGGATAACAACACTCCCATATATAAAGCAAAATATCCGAAAGCTTTCAAAAATTCCAATTAAACTAAGATAAAATTGCACTTACATCAGCCTTGCGTACGATACTGCCTAATGGGCAATTCTCGCACTTATTGACCATGAACAGCTCCCTTGGATCAGAAGTCTCGCCAAGCACCGTGTTGGCCCCTCGACAAAACATGTGGGCATGAAACATAGCATTCCCAAACTGGTCCTTCCATATATACACAATCTGCGCGATAAGCAGCGGCTTATTCGGCACCGTTGAGTTGAGCATCACATAATCATAAGGCTCCACTTCAATATCACCTACAAACAAACAAAATCCAATCAGTACCTTAGATAATGAACCACCTTCGAAAGTATTCACCAACTCTAGCTGCATCATAGTAGGCACGTGAATCAAAATCGGCAATCAGCTCCCCGATCCATTCCACCTCGTGGATTATGCGCTTTGAGCAGGGCAGTGAGTCAGTGTCGATATGCATCGTCTGCTCACTAACAAAGGAATCAGAGTCTGAATCAGACTCCTCATCTGCTCCTTGAATAGCCATATTAGGGCACCTGCATTACATTACACTCTGTTGGATGTAGCAATTTGTTGTATAAAAAAATAATTACCTGCGCATCTGACAGGCCTGCTTGCTGCGCCCAGTCCCACCAAACTTCAGCATGTCGCGGCAGTGCACGCATTTGCCACAATCCGGCGTCTGGCACGGCTCGCACACGCCACACCGTTTGCGGCGTGGGCCCTTATCATCCTTCTCCTTGGTATTGTCAATTTGGTCCACAAAGAACGTCTCGAAGACTTCGCGCACCAGAGTTGTGGTTGTGGCCTTGCTCCACTTAGTGCTGCTGCGCTTTATGCCCTGTAGAGATGGTTTGATTTTAGTTTGATTGAACACACTCTTTAAAAGATGTAAATGTATGTGTATTATATGAAGTCAAAAAACAAAAAACAAATGCACTTTAATAAACATCATCTTCCTGTTTTCTTGTTTTTCTATGACCAATACATTCAGATTGATCAACACCCTGCATCTTAACTCAGAAATGTAGTCTACAATAATAAAAAGTAAATTCATATGATTAAAGCAACTACTCTAAAGATTGCCCAAATGCAATGCTATAAAGTTTTAAGTAAATTAATTGAATGATTAAAATGTGTATTATACATTCATTATTCAGGGTAAGTCAAATAAAATTGTCAACTTTTTCCTCTACTTCAAAAAATAACCCCAAACCACAAAGAGAACTGACAAAATGCAAGCCCAGAAGATAGTAGAGCCTCGATATTTGATTGAACGTAAGCTTAAGCAAAGAGTGAGTTAGATTAGCTAGCCTCTACTTCGTTGCAAAAGTAGAAATCTAAAGAGCATGAATAAGACTCATTTTAACAAACCTAATCTGTAAAATTTATAAAACTGGTAGTTTAGCTACTGCATAGGTACCTTTAAACAAAAAAAAAATTGTAAGATTAATTTACCTTTGTTTCCAACTTCCTCATTTTCCGCCTCTTTTGGAAAGTGACACCGGCCATCTTAACGAGTGCCCGCATGCACGGAGCTGTAATCAGTTGGTCCTCCTCACTGGCAGCCGTTAGATCAAAGCTAGTCACCTACAAACCAACAATTACAATCGACCTACAACTCTATCTTACAACTCAACCTGATCACAGACAAACTGTGCATGACGTAGCAGAGCTTCTTCGCTGAGCTCGGGGTCACCTGTGGCCTCAAGCCTCTGTAGCAGGTCCTCATAAGTTGGTTTCTGCCAGCCCTCATCTAATAAGAACTCGATGACCAGCTTCGTCAAATAGATTTTCTTCTGTACAGGCCTCATTATAGGGGCATACTCCGTAGACGGTTCCTGCAGGTAATATTCCGCATACGCTGTCGAGACCCCCACGATGGCCTTTTCACCTCCGTCAAACCCTGATATGTACCTACATAACAATCCGTCAATTTTGTGCCACGTAAGTGAGTAACATGCACCATTCATTGATAGGCCCCATGTCTTTTGTTGCAATTCCATTCTTTACAGATGTGTCCTCCTCATAGACAGGTTTCATGTAACCCGAGAAGTAGAGCAATTTGTTCCCCTCGATCAACCCCCCATCAAATGGGCACAGGTGGCCATTCTTGTCGTAAACACTAAAATAAGTTACCTAAAAAAACATATATGAGAGATGTCCGGTGATGTCGGCGACGTACTTTGTGTATCGGCCGCTCATCGTACTCGTGCAGGCTAGACTCGTTGCCTGTAAAGATCAACAGCCGCTCGTCAGTCAGGGCTACATACTCTTCGACGGAGTTGTTCGGGTGGCCGTTATACAGCAACACTTCGTCCAAGTACTGTCTGCAGATACCGCATCGCTCGGCTTTCACCTTCGGCGTAAGAACTGCAATGTCCTTCTTCCCTTCCTCCGCGTCCTGCAGCTTGAGCTTCTTCTTCGGATTTTCATCGTCCACGACATGCAGCTGCACCTCATTCATTCTCTGCAATGCCTAAAATCTAACTCCGCGCACACATCAATTATAAACACGGTTTAAAACCCCGAGCCATCAAAACAATAAAATAAACACAACCTGCATGCACATCGCGAGCGCGGGAAAATGACTGGCGGGAACCGCCACTAGTGAGGTTATGTTTTCTCACTTTGCTTTAATTCTGTTACACTTCTAATAGAATTTTATCTTTGATTTAGTTTTTAAATTTATTTTACATTACAAGTTTTGTAACAATTAAATTAATTACTTTAATATTTTTAAATTACTAATAAAGGGAATGCGCACGTGCAAACAATTATACAAGGTATTTTCAATATATAGAGATTTGATGCTGTAATGTAAACTTGTTCTACCATATAATAAATTATTAAAAAATAATATCACAACAAAATTAAAATTACGCTAGCTTTGGAATGCTTTCCAAGATGGAGCAATTTAAAACTAAAAATGTATGGATGCATTTATGCCGAATAAGTGGGAGACACCTGGCTGCATGCATTTATCAACTCGGAAGCGAACAGCTCAAACATCTGCATGGAAACATCCTTATTAATTCTATGACTTTGTAAAGATGTCAGGAACAGCTTGATGCCAGCCTCAATAGTAACTTCCCCTAAGAGTACCTTTATGGATTCTGCAATTCCATGCATAAAAATTCAGCGTTAGCTAAGGCTAAGAATCTTACTTGGAAAGGCTTCCATGCAAATTTGGACGAGCTCGCCCAGCTTAAGCGACATCACCTCCTGGCTGATGTTTTCGGGCAGCTTCCCGACAAATTTGTTTGCTGTATGCAGGAGGCTGTCCGACTGTTTTGTGACGAGTTCCTCGATGTAGTTGCCCACCAAGAGCAGCAGCGTCTTGATAACGGACTCCTGAAGCAGGTAGGTGTCGCTGTCGCCAATCAGCTCGCTTGCCACATCCACCAGAGCCTTTGTTATTGGCACTTGCAAGTCGAATTCGTCTAGTTCATCTATTAGAAGATTTAGTAATCAAATAAAAGCCGCTGAATAGATTAAACTGGATGAACATTAGCATAAAAAGGAAATCAAGACCACCCTACCATGTTCTTCACCTTTAAATACAAGAAGACTTGGAAAAAATTGCAACACAAATTATATACTTTATAAAAAAACTAATATTACCATCGAACTGAGCTGGCACAGCACTCCAGGATGCTAAGTCGGGCTGATCAATTGTTTCCAAAGAGTCTATCGCCTCGTAAGCTGTGTCAACTGTACAGAACGCGCGCCGTTCTGACAGCAACTTTTTCATGCGAGAATGGAAATTATCATTCTGAAACAACAAAACAATCTGCTTAAAGAGCTTTTACTGCAATAAAAGCCCTAAGAGTTTCTAAGATTTGCGTTCTACAAAACAAATGTTCTGTTTATTTGGATACAAACTTCTGCTACCAGAAACAAATGCCTGGTTCCAAGCTTAAAGATTTTGCCAAGTTTGTCTGAGACTAACAACTCATCAGTCTTATAGATATTGCACCTGGTTACCAATGGGCCTATAGCTACTCTACCTTCATATACTTCTTTTTTGGATAATGAGAATTGTTGAAAGCTTCGCCAAGAGTGTATCAGTGCAATCTCTCCACAAAGTTTGAGGCCAGGCTAGTTCCACCACTTAACCTTTAGCTCAACTTTCGTTTTCACTCACGTTAATGTTTGGATGGTTCAAACGTCCAGAACATCTTTCATTCCCGCAGAATCAATAACTCAAGCCCTTGCTTACTTGTCTCCTTTTGATGCAGGCTTTTGATTCCCCTAAATCTCTATTGCATTATCACTGATTTATAGCAAAAATGTATGGTCCAAGTCAAAACAATACAATTAGATATTCGTATTTTAACCCTCCTAGTAAAATCGATATTATCAGACTATCCAACACTACCAAGGCGCTAGGTATCTAAAAATTATATCAAAAACTTCATTTTGTATAACAGAAATGTCACCATTACTAAACCACATGATCACCAGGACACTCTTGTAGTTACCATTCAAGTCTATTGTTGAGAAAAGTGTAGTTTGAGATCTTGGAGCTTTATAGAAATCTTTAAAATAGAGTTAGATAAGTGTCATTGATTTTAAGAAACAAAATGTATGCAAATTAAGTTGACCATGAAACCCCAGCATAAAGTAGAGATGGAAGACAAAACAAGATAGTCAGGAAGTATAATTAAACCACAATGGCACAGCCATTTGCTCCTTCTTGCCAAGCAGTCCATTAACAAGAACAGAAATTCGTGAATACCTTCTACCTTTATTGTGGATACAAACCATCATTTAAATTTTTTTTCTTCAAACAGTAAATACTGTACAAAAATATACAAGTTTTGTCAGGTTTTTTAATGATCCCTGAACCAGCAATAAATCAGTTCATAACGCAACATATAAATCACCTTCCTACTTGCAATAAAGATGTGAATGCTATTTATTTGAAAATTCTCAAGATGGATGATGGCAATCTTCTGTACCCTACAATGCTCAACTTGGTTCAGACAATGAAATACACCACAGTAGATTAATCTACCTTGGAAAGCATCACTTAAATCCAAAAATTCTATTAAAGTTCTCTTGGGAACGTTCCAGAAAAAGTTGAAAAGCAGCACTCAGATGAAGGAATGTACAATACTATTAAAGAACAGTGTCTCAATCACCTACTAAAGATTAAAAACCAAAAATTCGGTATCATAGTGGAGTTAAATATCTTAAAAGTAGCAATAATTAGTAAGAATTAGAAAAGTTGCTATTTACAGTGGAATCTGCCTCTATGAATGTCCAATCATCCACGTTGCTGCGGATACTGCTGCTGGCAGCCTCATTCACATTGCCGGGCAAGGCAGTCTTAATCGTGTTCAGCGTGTTCTGGAACACCCCTGTGGCCGTGCGAGCGCACAGCTTGTACAAGCTCGGCATGGCGCCGTCAACCTTCGTTAAGTCAGCAGGCGGCGGGTCTGCTGGCGTCTTCGAGATGTCATCTTGAGGTCTGCAGCAATAGAAGTAACAAAAGAGGCGCTCGATAAATCCTAACTGAACTTACAGGGGGCTCAAAGCTGGAGTGGTGAAGCCTGACTCCGAAGACTTCTGCTGCAAGAGTGTCCTCAGCTTGGCAATTGTGCTGGCAAAGTCTTGCGGCTCTTCGTATTCCAAATCAGGGCTGTCCTCCGCTAAAATCTCCTTGGTGATCAAGGGGATTTCTTGCACAGGCCTCGGGGCAAAATCGACACTGTCTTTGGGTTTGTGCATTTCGACAATGCTGGAATTGGAAACCGAATCTGGAGTTCTCTCCTGCAAAAAATTAGTTCCTAATGATTAAATGCACTAATTACATTAATGTTAAGTTGGTTTATAATTATAACTGATGTTAGCTGAGGTGATTTAAAGCAAATTCCAGATACGCTCACTAATAATGAGTGATGTAATGGTAAAATGAAAACAAAGGAATTATAACACGCTATAAGCCTGACAAGTTAAAAGTTTCAATTCAATCAAAACTTGGTTTTGTACAATTCATCAGGTGGTGAGGATGCAACCTATAAGACTAATATCATGAAAATCAGGCCATTGTTGCATTGTAGAACAGAAGAGCATCAGGCTATCAGTTGAGGAGATCCAATGGACTTGTATGAGTTTTAATTACAGAATTACGATGTTTGAAAGAAATGGCCTAATGACAGCGCTACCCACATTGTGGCAAGAATTTGGAAGTGACCGATTTATAGTGGTTTTAAAAGACAGAAATGGATAAACTCCAGTGTTCAGTCAAAATTTCTCTAAATAAATCTCCAGCAAGAGTCTACAGAATTGATCACCATGTTACAAATGAAATTGAACTAAATTCCTGCAGGTGTCAACCACAAATTAGTAATGTGTTCATGAAGGCATAGGGTGTGATATTGGTAAAGGGAGGAAAATTTGTTTTGATTACCAATTCCCTTATCCTCGAGTGTTTTTTTTTTGAGGGGTTAATGTAAAAGTTGGTTAAAGTTTCTTAATGGCCAAATTTTCACTCCTTTAATAATTTTATTAGATAAAAGTTGCCTAAACCCCTTTCAGCAGTTCTAATCAGTCACAACTTGTACCCTTTAGACCTGATATAAGGTTCGCGCCAGTTTTCTGTTGCAATCCACTTATGTGAGGCAACTAAAAACAATACTGGGGCTTTCATTAATCTGTTTATTGATTGATAAATGTATTATGGATCACATCTGCTGCTTGTTGTTGTTATGCTCCATCTTTTTCCTTTGAAAAGCTACAAAATAGATTACTTGAATTAGAAATCCAGAGGTAATCTCATAAATCTTGAGGATGCTCGTCAGTGTGCATTTCTCATCCTCTGAGGTTTAACCTTGAACAGTTCTTTCAGAGTTTTGGGCTTTAATATGACTCTCAAAAAGGGGCAACTTAGCTTCCCTTCTCATTTTCTTCTATTTATTGTTACTAAAAATGACTTCCTGAATTTAGTTCTAGCAATAGAACTAACTGTAGTAGCTACATGAAGGGTGATATCTAGGACATTTTATGGACAGTAATGTTTAGTCTAGAAATAAATACGTAGCTACATACATAGTCTTGGCTAATTTAAAATGATCTCTAAGTACACAATGGGACATGTGTTCATTGCTTTTGTTTTATCTAAGCATACAAGTCTTTCTTTGGTCTCAAGACACCACAATGGTTGATACTGCAACATATGATAATAAAGTTGATGTTTAAGTCCCAATTTTTATTTTCTTTTTAAAAAGGGATTATTTCATCAAAGAAGCATCGAAAGTCTCTATAGAGGGCGTGAAAAAGGAACTCTTTTAATCCTCTATTAGATGCACCATTAATTGACCTCCCAAGTAACATGCCTAAAACAGGCTGGCTTACCTTTAAAAATAAAGTCCTGAAGAATTATTTCCTCCAAGAAATCTCCAAGAGGTGCAAGTTCAAATAAACAACAATATAAGTTTAGGAGAGGTCCAAAAAAAAATTTAAAATCAAAACAGAAGAAATGAAGTTGGGAATAATTCACCAAGAATATTCCAAGGTTTTCCTTATATCTATCTGAATGGTAGAGGTCCAGGAAAGTATAAAAGAAAGTTATTACAAAACAAGGAGGGAAGGACAAGAGAAACTACAAATTTAACCTAACTCCATCAAACTAAAGGGAAGAAAGAATAAATAAATGACAGAGATAATCTGCACGTACCGGTCTTTCTATTAGAAAGGTCTCAATTTCTAAATATCAACCCTCTAAACCTAAAACTTTTAGACTACACCTCATTAATTAAGTACAATAAGTAAAAACTCTTCCTCTTTTGAAGAAACATTAATCAATTAGATTAGAGTTGTTTCAAGTATTCTCATGCAAACCTTCATGACATTGTATTTGTCCCGGAATCATAAAACATTTTAAAGACTTTTTACTTCTGGTTTAAATAATAAAGTGAATAATCCAATACCCACAGACCACTCAAACACAACATCATAAAAACCCTATAAGTCTATGACACTTTTCTCTTCCTCTGCCAGAATCTATTAAAGAAAATTCCTATGTTTAGCTGTTAAACCTCAAACAAACAAATTTCTTCATTGAAATAACAAACCAAATTCAAAGCAAATCCAGATCAACCAAAATAGGCAGATGTTACATATGTTTAATCTCAGAATAAAACAGAATATGCAGAACGCACCAGCAAGATGTGCCCATCGAAGCTCGGTGAATCCACAGCCAGCTGGTTTATCCACACGGACTCTTCGGAGTCGCTGCTGCTCTGCACCTGCTCCACCTTGTCCTCCGACGCAACATGCGGTGTCTTGATTAGCTTGGCGGCGCTCTTGCTCTTCGCGTCAGCGATCGTCTTGGCATCCTTCTCAGCTTTCGAGGCTTCCATACCCTTCGCGGACCTCTGCGCGTCCGGTCTCTGGAACTCGCTCTTGGCCTTCTGAGCCAACTCCGAGAAGTTCTCCTGCAGCCCCGTTAGTCGCAAACCCTTGCGCAGGCCGGCCATTCCAAAGTCGAAGATTCCCTCGACCACGCCTGCTGCTTCGTCCTACAGAAAAATAGTTGATTAACACGATTTAGACATGAGTATTATTAGCACAATTTTAGTGAGTACAGGAGTTTCATATAGCGTGACTACACTTTAGGTAACCAAAAAGTGCACATTCATTTTTATATTCTTTTGAAGCAACCCTAGACGTCTTCAATCATCAGCAAAGATTTTTAATATTGCATTAACTAGATCCATCTTTCCAAGAAGCTTTCAGATTCTGATCACCGATGAGCAAGTGTATTAATCATTTCCTCTATGTGCAAGATGACTGACGAACTTTGAAAGTTCATTGCAAACCCCTCTCTCTATCGCATAGTGGACTTCAAAATGCTAAAATATGCTAAAGTTTATGAACAAAGGTTTTTGGATCTACAGTGAGGTACATCATTACCAGAATAGACTAGAATAACCTTAAAATAACTATTGTATAATCTGCAAATAGAAACAGCATCACAGGGCTCACTTTATACAGATATTCTGAACTTAGATGTAGGGTAGTGCTAAGAAGACACACTCTTCAATGATTTCATGCAACCAAACTTGATCTTCCTCTCCGGAACAGAAAGTTCTGTCCATCATTGCTTAAAATGGAGGCAATAAAGTGGAGCTTCGCTTCCTTAATGTCTTTCCTATGATCATAAAGAATATTGTGAAGTACTTTATCTGTGGGTACACCAACTTCCTCTAGTTTTCTAACATTTTCTGTACAAGCTTCCTCCAAATGTTCCTTTTAGTAATAAAAAAAGACCAAATTAAATAAAAGAGGGGGGATCATTCACATTATATAGCTTTCCAAGAGCTCTTCTTATGAGAGATCTTCCACTATTGAAAAAGGGGGCCAATTCTAAACGGTCTAATTCCAATTTCATGATTATATATAGTCTGGATATAATTATGCTTCGGTTTTCATTAGGCTCTTGAAACCAATTAAACTTGCAGCTTTAGTCAAAAATAAAAACAAACCTATTAACACAATGCTTCTCAGTTCAACTTATGGTGTATCCAAGTTGGAATTTATGGTACTTCACAGGTACATCAAAAGATAAGCTGATGTGCTCATTTTGGTTACCTAACATCGGCTAAGCATATCAACTGTTAACACTACTTTAGTGACTAAGTATAACATGACCTAGGGGATGAAATTATGTTAATTGGTGAACAATGTACTGGGGTGATAATATTCAAAACATTTTAAAAGCAGTACCTTCTTACTGTCTGTTAGTGGAGTCTCTGTTAAAGTCTACAAATAAAAATGCTCATCAAATATGTGGCATCGTGTTTTAAAAAGGCAGAGGGAGCAGGCCCCAACATGCTGTATCTCAAAATGATTGGCAGCTTTCAAAATAATTGCAGTTAGGGCCTGCTCTATTACATATTTCGATTATATGTGGCAGAATTAATCGTGCAGCAATTGAAACTAAATTTTTGATAATTAAAAAACTGTTGAAGCAGAACTTCCATTTGTAGACACCTCTTGTGTCTCATCACAGCTTCTGTAAGTTATAAGGAATAGTTGTATTCCATAAGATTGCTACTCTGGACCAAACTTGCTGCCCACGCAACATTAACCTATCATAATGATTTTTGGAGCTGTGCTAATGCAGAGCATGTTCCTTTCTATTTTTATTTTATTGAGAGAATCAAAAGACAATCATCATAGAGGAAGCAGGATGCTCTGCAGACAGTTGGAGTTGCATTTGTTGCCAAAATAAATTAGTGCACATAAAACATAAGTGTACATAATAGTGGCATTTGACATTCTATAAAATAGTTCAAGATAAAGAAGGGGAGAAAAGCCAGATCCATTATTATAAGGATTAAATGAAGTGTTCCAGTAGAAGATAGTTGTAATACCAACAAATAATAAGATGGTTTATAATGTCAGACAATTGACAGAAGGTTTACTGCAATGGAATGAAAGAAGAAAACAGTCAAATGCATCCTTTCCTTAAACTCAGGCACTTTGTCCTTCTCTATTCGACGGTTCACTCAACTATAAAATGTCTTTTCGGAAGTTACCTACCACAGTAATGATGCACCACCCTAAGAGGGTTTTGAAACCAATTATCTACTATACCCCCCGCCCCTGTAAATAATGATCTATGTTGGTCATCCAACTGTAAATTCAATATAAACTCCAAAAACATAACAAGTAACTCTCAAGAATGAAATTTCAATTTTTATATTACCCCTAGCCTTGAACATGCAGACCCAGTTTAGAGTCCAATAGGAATGTAACAAGGAAGTAATAACCAGCTTTTTTTTAATTTTTCTAAAAATCTACAAAGAAATCTCGATATTATCAAACGTTTAGCACAGTATGTTGGGAATTGAATTTAGTTAGCTGGTCTTTCTTGAAAACCAACAAAAAATTGAAAAAATTTCTAGAAGAGTAAAGTAAGACTCATGGTGTATGGCTAATAAGTACTCTGTGGAGAAGATATGCAACAAATTCTTTCCAACGCCATCAATTAACCTAAAAATGGTGCTGTGCACGTTTCCAGAAAATATTTACTATCTGCATCAACATCTCAAAAAAGCCTAAAGAAAATAATTAGATTCATTAATCAATTTTTCAAAATTCACCAACGTTCATTCAGTTTATAAATGTCTATTAGGAAAGATTGGGTACCATCAAAGATCAGCAGAGATTGAAAAAAATTAGAAGATACTATTCTTTACCAGAAGATTCATATAAATTCTTTAGATAATTTAAAGCACCTTAATAGGTACCCAAAAATACTAAAATACCCTTAGCATCTAGCTGGTTTTTAGAGCGCCACTCACATACTACTCCCTTTAAGATGAGGACTTCAGCACTAAAACGACAATAAGCTCTCTACTATCTCTAAACTCAAGTAATAAGAAAAAAAGAAGAAAGAATCTTCAACAGTCGACAGCCATGACTACAAACATAAAACAAAAACTCATCACAAATTTTTTTTTTTTAAATTCACGTAATTCCGCCACATTGAAGTAATTAGGGCATAAACCACGGCAGTAACTCACCTGCAAGTCTCCAATTTTATGCATTGCATTGGTTGTAGCTTGCGACATCGGTTTGACCACAGTGTTGACCGTATTTACTGTAGTCTGCTGCAATTCCTTCATGTTATGCAAGGTGCTTGCCGTCACGTTACCTGAAAAGCTACATACAGCTGTGCTTGATGCAATGGTAACTGTTTACCGATGGGTTTAATGGTGTTCGTGATGTAAGACGCAGTGTTTGCTGTTGACTTCAGATAACTCTGAAAGTGAGATGGCGGGGAAGCGTCCACAGCATCAACGACCTCTTCCTCTTTATACCACGACTCCGGAATGTCCCACATAGCAGTCGCCTTGTCGTCTTCAACTGGATCTAAAAACAACTGAACATCACATTGCGACCAATGCAGCCGCACTCAAACAAAACCTGTGCTATCTTTCCACAATTTTTTCTCTATCAGTTCCTGTATTTGAGAGTCTGGATCGTTGAATTCCTGAAACGCGAGCAAGTCCTGGCCCAAGGAGATGCACTCGAGGTCGCTGGAGTTGCGCCACGTTTTGCTGGCCGACTTTGACTCATATATTTTCACCGGCTCGCTCGCTTTGGGTCTCAACTCCACTTTTGGCGTTGCTGTGTCTGCTGATCTCTGAAAATTATTTATTTTAGTAACACCACTATGCATCATTAACCTAGTTGTTTACCTTTGAAGGCGTAACTTTAGGGTCTTTGCTTGTGGTGCCATCTGGAAGGCTGGGAAGATCCGCCACTTTAGGGTTTTTGCCCGAATCTACCGCATCAAACTGCTTCCCGTCAACATAATCCGGAGTTACGATCTTCCTAGCAACCTTCCGGGGCGTCAACGTCGGCGTGCTGCTATCTTCAATCTTCAGGCTTTTTATGTCTTTTTCTTTTACTTCGCCAGAGGGTTGCTGCTGCAGCTGCTTCAGGCTCCCGGCGTGATCGACGTCCGAAACGCTGATAAACGAATACCTGTCCAGCTTCAATTTCTCTCTTGTGGCCTCCGCGGCGCACATCTGCACGATCTTGTAGTTCAGGAACCCTGGAGACGAAATGTAGGTCAAAATGTAGGCGGTGAACCTCCTGGAGAGCACCAAAACCAACGCGCGGCAGGGGAGGGAGCTCCACAGTTCCCAGTTGATGAACTGGCGCAGCACGTTCGTGGTAAGGTGGAAGACGAAGTGGTCGGTGGCCTTGGCGGATTTACTGCCCGTGTGCGAGTATCTAGAATAGAAAAGTGTAAGCGCCAGTGTTTTATTGACTTTAGCCACTGCAACCAAATTTATCTTTCGATCTTATCCTACATTTTTATAGCGCATATTTTCCCATAAATGAGCCACTACAAGAGCTCGAAGTCTTCCTAGTCAACCTGGCAGTTAGTATCCTCAATAAGAGGCATCGTTCACTAGCATCTGAGGACAGTCGTCGAAGACCTGGAACCGATCCCAGGAAATTACTTTGGCTTCTGTTCTGAGAACTCTATCATCATCAGCTTCTTCAGGCTTCCAGGGTTCCAAAATCACCGGCGCAATATTCCTTGACGTAGCCAAGGCCTTAATCAACAGGCTCATCTCCAAGATGACCGCAGCGACTATCCCACTGCCGATGGTACGACTGATCCGGTTCTTCCTGGATGGCGTCCAGGATATGCTGTGTATTACTTCCGAAAAATATCCAAAATTCTATGATAATGAAATAGAGGGTCCTACACCATCCTCCTGCGTAAATGTTGCCGACAAATAAACGAAGTGAACCCTTTTAGGAGTCAAAGGTTAAAATCGCGCAAGCGAAACCCCCGCCACTCGGACAAAGAAGAGTGAGCGCTCAAAATTAAAACACCAACAACTACGATGTCAGACAGGAAAGAATGGACGATGAGGAACCGCGTGTCAAGGGTTCGCTCATTGTCCTCTTGGATTCCCAACACTGGAAGGCAATCACAGCCAGTTTAAAAAAAAAGAGCCAAGAATCAGAGCCAGTCCGTTACAAATTTTACGTGCATAGAAAATAATCAAGAGAGCAAGACCAAAGAGATGGAAACAGATCCGAAAAGCCCCTGCATGCTGTACTCCGAGAGATGAAGATATCAATGAGAAACTGGCCAACCAAGGTATCTCAATTTCCTCCATAGAGGAACAATGTGCCAGTGGCCTTATTTTCGTAGTGGTTGATAGAACGAAAAACGAAATCTTAACATTAGGCAGATTGACCAAGTGCTCAGTCAAACCATTGAGCTACCACTGCCAAAAGTCAGATATGCCCATCGCACTTCTCACTAGTGGAAAGTTCATTAACAATAAATACAAATACCTAACCCTAGAATTTAATTTATGTCTGGGACGCTACAATTACACAAAAATAGAAAAGACTGAAACTTCCCAAATTGGAATTAAAGACTATAGTACAATCCACACTAATGAAACGACCCATTAATCTGTTAACATGTAAAGATGAATATCTAGGGCATCCCGTTTAGTTTGTGTCATAAATATACTGCAGTTTCTCACGTTTAGTACTGAAAACTCTTCTAAAGCACAGTAATAAAAAGACCTCTTTCAACTGTACTTTAAAGTTCACCAACAATAGATAAAAGCAACTGTAAAAAATCGAGCGCAAGCAACATAAAGGCAGGAGAGTCCACAGATTACCAAATTTGATAGTAAACTCTTCCAAGTCACCATATGTCACACTAATGAGAAGACGGGAAAAATTCTGAATTTTCCTTCATGTAATATTCGATTTTTGCCTTACACCTTCATAAAATAAAAAAGCCTTCAGCTTTCCATAGAGCTAGCCAGAGGTTGCAAATCCTCAAAAATAAAGTTAGAAACTTACCTATATAACTCTTCAATCGCCCCATCATTCCTCTGACTCCGCTTGACAGCTTTGCGAAACTCCTTCACATGCTTCAGAAACACCACAATGCAGCCGTACATCAGCTTCCGGCTGTCCACCTGCACTATCACCTGCAGGAACCTCCGCACAATCTCATCCAGCAAAACTTTGCACTCCGAAGGGAAGGTGGGGTCATTACTAATGTGCACATACCACTTCAATATGAACCGCGCCTCTATATCTCTGACAAACTCGTCTATCCGGTCATCAATGTTTTTGGCTTGCCTTTTCTCCACTTTCAGCGGTGCCTGAAACACCTTGCTGTCGGGCACATCCACGCACTGACCCGAGTCGCCTGCAGGCTTCGCGCTTTCATTGCTTTCGAAACCCTGCGATTCCTTATCGTACAGGTATTGGTAGAGTTTCACTGCATACTTAAGGAAGGCGTTCTTTTCAAGGTCGTACTTGAAAGGCTTGTTGTGTTGGAGAAGATTTTGCAGGCATATGAACGTGATCCACGTGGTGGCGACGATGATGAAGATCAGGTAAGCAATGAGGTACACCCCGTGGAAGGGCAAGACTGTGAACTTGTAATCGAGGCCCAGAATCACGCATATGGAGCAGGCAGACGCAATAACGACCTTTTCGCACCAGGAAGTCGAGTTGCCGATCGCAAACATGTCTAGAATGCGGCGTCAGTGACTAAAATGCCTCTACGGCTATTTGAGTCTACATTTTAAGTTTTTGGTGGGTTTGATCAATACATTTTTAAATACAGCTGGTGCTTGACGTTTGACACCTGTAGGCGACGTTGCCAATTTTTTTATTATTAAAAGTTTAAGTTTTCGCAAATTTTTATTTTTGTGTATTTTGTAGATTGCAGTAGGTTACACTGATTGAAGAAATTAAGAAAGGTGCAATTAATGCTGAATTGATGCTTTATTTAATCTAATCTTAAGTAGCCTCAGCGACGTAGCCATGCCATTATTATGACTATATACTGGGTGTTGCAAATCTTATTCGGATTTTGACCCATGCACTTTTATAAATTCCTTGGTGATCTATTTATATATTTTTTCTTTTAATTCGTCCGCAATGAAAACCTCGCTGATAAGTTTAAGGTGTTCGGGCCTATTGACTTTTTATATATATAGCCTTATCAAGCTTCTAAAGCCCACACATCAACAAGGAAAATTAATATAACGACACCATTAACATTATTTATGTATTTACTTTTTTTTTTTTTTATTTGGCATTGTGTGCCTGCTGTTAAAACTAGTCTATAGGACTAACCATTAACTTTCATCTGAGATCTTAAACTAGGTATTTGTCTATACTAGAGTCCATCCAATGATGTCTTCTAGGCTTCTTCTGTTTTGCGTACTTCACTGCACTCGCGCACTGTGCTCTGCTTTTATACACAACACACTACACAAGGTCACGTGGTTTTCTTCTCTTCAGTCTTCGGACTTGATGTTGGTTATCCAGCAGTTGAAGAGCTTCTGCGTTGACATGGAGGTGAAGTCTAGCTTCATGCTTTTCAGCAAACCTCTTGATCTCATTCTCAACGGTTGGAATTCGTAGATCTCTGTGAAGATCGGAATTTCGGATATACCAGGGGGCATTTACTATGTTTCGTAGAACTTTATTCTGAAATGTTTGGATACACTTGATGTTAAAATCACTGGCACAGCCCCAGAGCTGTATGCCATAAAGCCACACTGGTTTCAGTATCTGATTGTAAATCAGTAGTTTATTGGAGATTGAAAGTTTGGAGTTTCTTCCAATCAACCAATAATATTGTCTATATTTTAGGGCTAGTTCTGCTCGTTTCTTCTTCACATGCTCTTATGTATTTACTGATACTCATGGGTGTGATAGGATAGAACCTTGTAAGGCACTAGTTCAGAATTATCTCTCCAATGACTTCTTACTATGAGAGTCTTGTTAACAAATGCCAAAATTTCTGTTTATGGTCTTTCTTGGTCTCAAAAAGTGGTAAAGGTGAATAGCATTAGTGATGGTGCAGTCAATCCTCCGCTTTTGGGACCTTAAACGTGCAATTTAGGTTTTTATCAGATTCTACATTTAAATAAATTAAATTTTACCTCCACGAGCGTCTGCAAAGCAATTAATGTAATTAAAATCACTGACGAATCACCTTCCAACTTGTACAGAACCATCAAAGGCAAAATAAAAAAAAACAATTTATTGGAACATACCATCGAACACAATTATAAAGCTACCCTTACACTTTAATACTTATGCGGTAGAGAAATATATCAATTCAATATCACAAAGCATTCTATCAGTCTGTTCCATTCCGTAACTCTAAGTGCGTGCTGCGGACATCTCCTGCAAAATATTCATCAAAGAGTGGAAGCGCGCCTTAATCTGCGGCGCTGATCGATTGGACAACGCCTTTGCAATGCTTTCATACGTCTCCTCTGAGTCGCCCCCCTTCTGCAACATTTGCAGGATAATCCTGTCTTCGGCGCGCGTCCATGAGCTTTCCAGGAAGTTGCCTTCACTCTGGTTATTCAAAGGCGTCGGGCAAGACAGCTCGTCTGGGTTGTTAGAGGTGGCGTTGTCTAACTGATCTGCTACTATGGCGCTAGAAGCACTGAAGCGCCGTGACCCTTCCAAGGAGTTGCTTTCGCTCTGATTGCTCAAAGGCGCTGGAGAAGGCAGCTTGTCTGGGTTGTCCAGGATAGTGCCTTCTAACTGATCTGCTACTATCGCGCTTGGAGAGCTGAAGCACCTCATTTTCTTCTTCTTCTGTGTCGACTTCAGGACCTTCTTGCGTTTCTGACTCCGCTTAGCTTTGATCTCCTTACAACCTTGCTTGGGAAGCTACAAAGAAATTGTATATTTAATGACAAATGGTAAAGGGGTGGGCCAGTTTACGTTCTCTTGCTTTGGTGGAGCTTCTTCCATTGATGTGGTTTGGTTGGAGTTAGGGCTGCTCGATAAGGATGAGCATGCGCTTTCATGACAAACTTGCGTTTGCTGAAGCTGAACAGTAGCGTGCGTCCACGACCCTTCCAAGGAGTTGTTTTTGTTCTGGTTGTTCAAAGGCGTCGAGGAAGGCAACTTGTCTGGGTTGCTTGGGTTGTCAGGAGCGGCGCTATCTAACTGATCTGTTACTATGGCGCTTGGAGCATTAAAGCGCCGTGACTTTCTCAAGGAGTTGCTTTCGCTCTGGTTGCTTAAAGGCGTCAGGGAAAGCAATTTGTCTGGGTAGTCCGGGGCAGCACCTTCTAACTGATCTGCTACTATCGCGCTTGGAGGGCTGGAACGCCTCATCTTCTTCTGCCTCGACTTCAGGACTTTCTTGCATTTCTGACTGTGCTTAGCTTTGGTCTCCTTACAACCTTGCATAGGAAGCTACAAAAAAGTGGTGTATTTAAATGTCAAATAGTAAAGGGGCGGGTCAGTTTACGTTCTCTTGCTTTGGTGGAGCTTCTTCCATTGGTGTGGTTTGGTTGGAGTTAGGGCTGCTTGATAAGGATGAGCATGCGCTTTCATGACAAACTTGCGTTTGCTGAAGCTGAAAAGTAGCATGCGTCCACGACCCTTCCAAGGAGTTGCTTTTGTTCTGGTTGTTCAAAGGCGTCGAGGAAGGCAACTTGTCTGGGTTGCCTGGGTTGTCAGGGGCGGCGCTATCTAACTGATCTGTTACTATGGCGCTTGGAGCATTAAAGCGCCGTGACTTTTCCAAGGAGTTGCTTTCGCTCTGGTTGCTTAAAGGCGTCAGGGAAAGGAATTTGTCTGGGTAGTCCGGGGCAGCACCTTCTAACTGATCTGCTACTATCGCGCTTGGAGGGCTGGAACGCCTCGACTTCAGGACTTTCTTGCATTTCTGACTGTGCTTAGCTTTGGTCTCCTTACAACCTTGCATAGGAAGCTACAAAAAAGTGGTGTATTTAAATGACAAATAGTAAAGGGGCGGGTCAGTTTACGTTCTCTTGCTTTGGTGGAGCTTCTTCCATTGGTGTGGTTTGGTTGGAGTTAGGGCTGCTTGATAAGGATGAGCATGCGCTTTCATGATAAACTTGCATTTGCTGGGGCTGAAAAGCAGCGCACTTCCACGACCCTTCCAAGGAGTTGCTTTCGCTCTGGTTGCTCAGAGGCGCCGCCAAAGACAACTTATCCGGGTTGTCAGGGGCAGCGCCGTCTAACTGATCTGCTGTGACGGCGCTCAGAGCGCTAGAACGCCTCATCCTCTTCTGCTGCGTCGACTTCAAAACTTTCTTGCATTTCTGATTGCGCTTAGCTTTGGTCTGTTTACATTCTCGCCGGGGAGGCTACAAAGACCTTGTGTATTTAAATGACAAATGGTAAGGGGGGGGGTTACCTTTTCTTGCTTTGGTGGAGTTTTCGTTGGTGTGGATTGGGTGGAGTTGAAGCTGCTTGATAAAGACGAGCATGCGCTCTCATGACAGACTTGCGTCTTCTGGAGTTGTAGAGCAGAAATTTTACTTTGCTGAAATTCAGATCAATTCCTTTTTTCCCTATTTAATTGTTAACCGTCCAACAATGTATAGGTAATGCAAGCTAATTTTAATCACATTTCTAAATGGTGGTTAATTAGGTATGATATTTATATTACATAAACAACCCTCTGAGGGGAATACTTATTAAAACCTTCTTCACTAAATTAGACAGATAAATAACACTGTAAAGTAGACGTGCTTGGGTATAGACAAACAAGTGCATTCATCTCAATCTGCAAAGCTTGCTTAGCAAGATCATTTGTAACAGAAGAGATAATTGGATGGATTTGTTTAATGAGTTCGGTGGATAACCAATCACTTCTCAAATATATTCTTTTGGTACTTTATCAAATGCAAAACACTAGTTGAAGAAGAGCCTAGCAAAGAACCCAAAACTCATCTGTAGTGCAGAATTTGATGAGTTTAGTAACTTTGCATATCTTCTTATCCTTTCCTATTTGGTCATTACAAAATACTCAGAGTAATAGCAATCCAATTCTTAGAAAATCTAAGTGTAAGTGTTGGATTTTTGTGCTACAGTCCACACAAATACTGCAATTGCCAGTGATATTTTAAGGCCATCTTGACAGCTTTTGTTTAAATACCAAGACCAAAGCTTGGAAAAATAATAGAAAAATTGTTTTCATTATATATCAGACCATTTTTTAAAAATCAATCTCAAGGATGAGACTTTTTAGCTTTAATAAAAACCATAGCTCTGGTCATCAACAGCTTCGGTGAATTTAACTAAGGTTTGTTGAGCTCCAAGACTCTTAAGCTGATCCTTTCTGGTATGGAGGCGGATGAGGTGCTAACCAACTTCATCTGACCTCCTTTCAATCCGAATTTCCATATTGTAATAAAGATAATAATAATTTCTTTGGTAAACTCGTTATTAACAAACTCAAACTATCTTTTGGTTTCTAAGGTTCATAAAATTATAACTCTTCCAAATCCCCTGCCTAGGAATACAAACATTGAAACTCAGAATGAACAGCAGTAGCAGAATACACAGAGCTATTTGAGATGCTGGTTCCTAACATAATTCTAATTTGCCTCTTCCTTTTGATACATTTTTGCAAAAATTAAAAACCCACAGTGGGATTGTTCCTATTATGCAAATTGACAAATTTACTCTTTCTCCTTAACCTTATCGCGCCATATCTAACACCAATAACAAGAGTTTAAACAGGCAAAAGTTGATCAAGCAAAGGAATGAAGAGTTCTGTAATTATTTGATTTGATGGCTTAGTTAAAATTTAAAATTTAACCATTCACAGATAAATTTTTTATAGCAGAGTTTGATTACAAAGTTTTCAACTTCAATGAAGAAAAATAATTAGGAAGTGTTGGAATATGCAAGGGGATATGGGTCATCATCACACATTGGAAGTTTATTACCCATAGTCGATATGTTAATAATATTATGATTGCTCAACACTACCCCCCACTCCCACTTGAAGTTTTTAAATTTCGTTGGATACTAAGGGCTGCTTCTAGCAATCGTAAAGATACTACATAATTCTGCCTAACTCAGCTAATTTCCAGAAGTAACACAAGCCTTGAACCATAAGTTTTGAGCCGTGTCCTCAACTTAAAAAATTCTTTTATCAATTTCAAAGATACGGAGTTCAACTCACACTCAAACTCATGAAACTATGAATCTCAAGTTATCACAATCATCTGCTTTATAGTAGTGTTAAAGCAAATAAAGTTAAATAGCGTCATTAACTGTGACATTTCCCGATGCCTCCGCCAAGATAAAGTAAGTCTCGGTAATCTTTCATGAGAAAAAATCAGAGCGGTTTCTACTGTGAGTAATGTAAACATTCTACCATAATGAGAGCACTTGGAAGCAGAGGACTGCTACAAGTTACCACTCAAAGTCAGAAGAATGCCAAAACCTTGGTATTCATAAATTGAGCAAAGAAAAAAGATTCCCTCAACTTTGCTCTTCATTCTTTCTTTCTATTATTATAAACAAATTTAGAAAAAAAAAAGAAAATGGCCAAACCTTGGTGCCAAACAACTTCTAAACTTCTATTGTGCCAAATGTGACTTACCAATAGACATGTGTAGGTAAAAATAAATATAACAGCTTTAATAAGACATAAAAATAAATCAAACCAAGATCAAAGATGGCCATTAGCCCACCTAATTTATAGGCTTTGTGAAGTATCCAGGACATCTTAATCAAAGCACAGTCCTATATAAAGAATTTCAAGCTTGCACTAGGGTAACAAAAATGTGAGTATAAAAAAAACAAAATAATGCTGTCGCTCCCTTTCTGTAGAAAACCAGGGCTCAACCAAAACAACTGTAAAGACCGCAAATTTACAGATTCTCAAATTATTACAGGATTATTTGTAATAAAATAATTAAAATAGACACTGCGATAAATAATTAAAATCAATAAAAGTTACCTTACCGTATCATAACATGGTGAGCATGAAGAGGAGTGAAATTTAAACTCTAGATTCTCCCTCTGATGACAATTGCAAATGCAGGCCACCTCAGTCTTGGCGTCATTGGCACATTCACAATCCCCACTTAATACCCTAATAAGAGCATCACAAACCAGTCAGTCAGTTTATGTAAATTCAAAAACGCACCTGGCCGACGGCAACTCGCAAGGAAAAATCTGCCGAAACCAGTCTTCCAGAAGGCTCTTGCCTTTCAGAAGGGGTAAGACCACTTCCTTGCTCCGTTGAATGCAAGCAAACATATTAGCCAAGCTGCGATGAATTTTGTGCAACTTGGCCGGTTGCTCTTTAAAGGCAGCCCCCAGCTTCAGCAAGAATAGCGGCAACGAGGCCAACTTTCCCATGCTCTTCGCCTGATTAGGCGTCACCGATGTGAGGAACTTCCCAAAAGCGTCCCGTCGATGCGGGGCGAAAGCTGCTTCCACATGCTTGAACAACTCCGATATCTGCATGATACTTCTACCAAAATTGTTTAAGATGTCGGTGATTTTCTTCAAGTCAATCGGATTGAAATCTTCATTACCTAAATGAATAAAATTAAATTAACTACTGCTAACAAATCAATCAAATTACTTACATTGAGCTATTATCGAAGAAAAATTTTTTGCACCTCCTTCTATGGCTGAAGATTCTTTTCGAGACTAAAATAAAATCATTTGTTAGATTGCTAATTTATACTTCATAATGAATTACCTTTTCAGGTGTATTTTGTTGGTTATCCCTTTCTACAATAGTGCTGTCCGCTGCTTCAACAGTGCAACTCGTGTCCGTCAAATCGATCTCAGATATGTCAGGTTCACTGATGCTCCTGGCAAACAGTGCACCAATGGCCGGCATGTTGGAAGAGGAGTCCACGCACTCCTTGGCGCGCAGCTTTTGAAAGATGGATGAGTTGAATTTGAAGCAACGTATGCAGGATTCGGTCTTGTCCTGCATGCTGGGAAGCTTCGGCGAGTGAAAGTAGTGCTCCAGCTTCTTCAGGTTGGCATGGTTGCTGCCATGCTTTGGCGTCGAGCTGCAAAAGCCTCTGTTTGGCCGGTGTGATGATCTTGAATTGGGTATTCGGAGCGAGGCTGCCACTGTGGGCTTCGCAAGAATCTTCCTCGGCGAGCTCTTTGCAAAGCTCTTGTTGTAAACCGGTGGCTTTGGTACTTTCGTGATGGAGGTAGGCACTGGCTGCTTAGACGCAGATGCATTCTGTATAACAAAGAAAATTGCTTTATAAGAAAAACCAGCAAGTAAAGTGCCTTCATTCTTTGTTTGGCGGGCAGTACCTTAATAACTAGCACAACTCTAACTTAATGATTCCAATTGTAATATTGAGTTTTATTTCGATTAGATTATTGAGGTATCTCCAGAAGAACAGTTGCATAACTTTTGAATTGTAACCAATATGAAGTTTTAAATAAACTGCAAGCATATCAAAAACACATCAAATAAGTACTTATACGAAGATAGACAATAAGTGATTACTTTCAACCTGCTTTTAAACAGAGTTGATTAGTATAATGTTAGTGATACAAATGATTAAAGAACTATAAGAGTTTTAGCATTTATACGCCTGTGATACACCTGACGTAAATGATCATATGGATATAGAAAGGAAGAAGGGCTTTGGTTCAAAAGTTCTCATCCATCAAGTCAAGCAACAAATCTTCACTTCAGTTGCGATGTTCATAAGATGTTCTCGTCTCTGTATACACACCTCATTTTCATCAGGATACACATACTGGCGCCATTGGTATGGCAACAACTCCTTGCTGCGCTTGCAGGGCGGAACGATCCCAAACTCCTTCAAATCCCTAACGTAATGCACCGTAACGGGGGCCTTCTTCATCTGAAAGTAGTACTTGATGGGGTTAGTTTCGGCACGGGGCTGCTTGCTGTTGAAGATATGGCAGTACAGCTTGGTCACGTCTCTCACAGGCATCATGTACTGCACAATCATGTGAGCCAAGTTCTTCAGCTTTACTTGGCCATGGCAAGTCAGGTTGTAGGGGTCCTGAGACAAGTACGGAACAAACTGCTCCAAGCCCAGAGCTATGAGTCTGCAGAAATATAAGCTTATTTTCAGCAAGTAAACTAAGAGTATGCACTCACTCATCTTCAGATCGCAGATAGAACGTTGTATTTTTGCTAAACAATCGTGGTGACTTGAAGGGAATCAGAGGCAGCAGATTGGGGTAGATAAACACATCGCTCTTGGATATAGTTTCCAAAATCAGCTTGGGAAAAGTGGGGATGTAAGTTATCCCCACTGCTTTCTGTTGTATGCTGCAGAATTTGCACTCATAGTAAAGCATTGTTACACCATTAGGATCAATTTGTACTTACGATTCACTAATGACCTGAGAGACGTGCCTAGAAAATATAAATTGATAATGTCATCTAAATTTTTACAAAAACTTACAGCATCATAGCTTTGACTTCATCAGTGTTCTGTTGCACTAGCTGCTCCCAGCTCTCGACCAGCTTCAAAGCGCCCTCAAGGTTGCACGCCTTAAAGTATGTGTAATCTTTCTCGTTAGTCAGGTACTTCATGCTGACCTGAAAAGCGAGTTATAGATTGAGAAAAGAGATGCAGAACATCGCCTTACCAGATGTTCTTTGAATATGTTGGAAGAGTCGTGAAACTCTGGGTGCTGGTAAGTCAGTAGGAAATGCTGCGTGAGTAGCTGCATGTGCTGTCGCATCTGTTGCTCCAGCAGCTGCTTTTGTTCCCATGTGAATAAGTCATTGGAAGTAGATTCGTCCGCAGATTTATTTGCAGAGGCGCTTTCGTTCAGTGTCGTATTGTCGCTGGCGCTCTCTGAGGTATTCTAAAAGAATTAACTTTTGTAAATAATCAACATAAAGATATAGACATAGACAAGAAGATGACAGTATAGCATCACCAAAAAAAGCAAAGCAAAGCGGCTCTAATAATCAACAGCCCAGCAAGTATGCGACTGATTGTCTGGGTCTATGATCATGCAATGTCAAAGCAAAATCATGATTAACCTTATGTTAACAATAGATACTATCATAAATTGAGAAAGCTTAAGCACTCAAATCAAGGCTGTAAAGCTGCATTTTACAACATATGAACACAACTATATAAACCACTGAACATAATTTCATACTCGTTGGAGCATGAGCAGTTCAGTTAGATTCAATCAGTACTAGCCTATGTCACCATTTATGAGATTTTTTTAAGGAAATATCAACTGCAACAGCCAACTTTCCACAATCGACTTGTACTTTCACATTCATTAAGCAAGCTTTTCACATCTGTGAAATTTATGGCCAGAACTTAGTTTGTTCAAAGTATAGGAAATTTGAACAAACATTTTAATAATATTACAAACAAAATCTTTTCAACAACTTCAAGATTATGAATTGTTAAAAAAAATCTCTATTATCGCCCTAGAACCACCAGAAAGCAATTTAAAGCCTTTAGACCTTGACTACACAAGTTTAACACCTATATTATATATCTAACTCATGTCAACAGCACGAAAACAAAAGACTAACAGCTGGTAATTATAATTAAACTCACAAGAACAATCTTTAACTCTGCAATTAGATTATGGCTTACAATTAAGTATGACCTACTGACCTGCAACTGTTCACCTTCAGTGATACTAACTTGTGTTTCAACAGTGGAAGAGTCCGACTTGGAATTATTACCCATCTCACATAAGAAGGCGTTTTCACACTCAAACAGCTCCGCTATCAACTCGTTCAGCTCCTTCTTGGTAATCTTCACTGCCTTATCAGCACGCAACTCCTCAGTATCCACTATAAATGATCAACAATTAATCATGCAACTTCCCAAAAGAAAATCAAAACAACCTTCATCAATCTCCTCGTCCGCAAGGATGTTGTATTCAGGATCGTGGTCTTCGTCCTCTGTTGCCTTCGTTATTTCGTCCAGTGGGCGAGTGAATTTCTTGAGGAAGTCGCGCCAGTCATCATCGTCGCAGTCCATGTCGTACATGTCGGTCGTTATGTCAGGAGGAATAAAAGCCTCTTCAATGACTTCGAGCGGCGTCGAACTGAGGCAGAGCTTGGAGCGAGTGCGCAATGCAATGTTGGCTTCCTCTTCTTCCTTGTCCTTGGGCTTCGCAGGTGGGATCTTAAAAACGCCATCATCTGTCCACTGCACCTCTCCTGGAGACTCCGGGACATGAGTAGGAGTCACAGCTGGCGAGGTCAACTGCAAATCTGGTTCGCTAGTTGAACAGCTGTCGCGGTCATCCTCGCTCTACAAATTAGAAAATTTCACTTCTCAATTCGCGTTGAAATTAATCCAGCACCTCTTCCTCTACAGGCACGTACTCATCGCCGGACGAGTCCTCATCCAAGTCATCGTTGATCAACTGTTGTACTTCGGATGATGACTTCAAAGGCCATGGCAACACCGGCATCGATTTTGATGTTAACAACTCTCTACAAAAGAAATTTATGCAAGATAGTCTTATGTAAATTCGCGATATTACTTGGCTTTCGCCCTTGTCAATTTCGGCTGGAAGGAGGGCTCTGCGGGGGGTTCTGCGCTTTCAGTCTGCCGAACCAGGGCCAAGACGTGCTCGTTAGTCACCACCTCGCGCAAGAGAGACTTCACGTTTTGCGCCGTAAGGTTGCTTTGGAGAGCCTTCTTCTCCAAGGAGTCTTCTAGTTGCTGCTCGATGCCTTCTATTATTTGCTTGTCTGCCGACTCCATGTTGAAAGCAGCGCGGGGCTTCTTCGAAGTTTTGCGCTTGGGACTGTCCACCACAATCTTTAAACCGTCGTCGGACGCCTCGCCTTCCGATAAATCGGCCACCAACTCATCCATCCTACGGCACTATTTACAAAGACTATGCCATAACCTCACAATTCCTGCTACCAGTGTTGTCATATCTTATCATTTAAAAAATATCGATCTCAATAAGGCGGGAAATTTAAATAAAACAACTTTTAATTAAACTAAATCCATTGCTCATTACCAGACTAACACAACAATTCTGCTTGATTTAGCATTCGTAGTTTTGTTATCAATAGGCGGCTTATTTTATATATAAAAATAACGTAATAAGCATAATAATCAATAAACTCAACCAATCTAATATAGACTGCTTAATCAATCGTAATTTACAATTTACAGAATACAAGTGTTGTCAGGTAAAAAGTCCCCAAAGGCAAAAGTACTTCTCGAGGCACTTTGGCACTTAAATAAAAACTATTGCAATTGTTTTTTGTATTCACACAAGAACTAGTAGACAAGTGTGCTACATGGATGTAGGAGACCAGAAATTTAGCTCCCTAAACTCGGAAGGCTTTGCCTTGAACTCTTTGACCTTCTTTTCAAGCTTCGGCTCGTTGATGCGCAGAGCGGACTTTGTTCTCTCCAACTCCTCCTTTGTGCTCTCTTCCGCTATATACCCGACAGACTGCGAAATGTCCCTTCGGCTCAAAAGCCCCTGCAAGATCCAGCTGCTGCCCTGGCTGTCGTTGTCAACAAACGGCCCCGTAAAGTACCGATTCGCCAAGCGGCGCTGGCTTTTGGGCGAGCCCTGGGGTGAAGAAATAGGAGTCACCGGCAGAGATTTGCTACCCCTCCTCTTTAAGGGGTCGAAGCTCCGAGGTTTCAATGGATCCTCATCAACTGGATTGTTGGTGGTCAGTTTACCCGAGATAATCTGGTGCGCCACCCGTATAACCGAGCTGCCGCATGCCGCACCCTCGCCCTTGAAGCCATCGTCCGTACCGGGTGACTTAGTCTTCAAATCGGCTACAGCAATACTCGGCTGATCTGCAGAAAGAAAAGAGAGTTAGCATTCAAAGTACAGCAACACGAAGCGGAGCTGTTCCTTACAGCCAGGCTTTATAATGTACTGCTTACAGGGCGCCGTGTGGTTGGCCAGGTCCGTGTCCAGCTTACCCATGACTACAGATGGGACTGGGTTCGAGTTTGAGTTCCTGCGAGAGGCCACGGGAGATCTCAGCTTCTTCGCCAGTGAGGGTGGGTAGCGGATGTAGAGGAAGCTGTCATCGTTTTCGGGAGGGGAGAAGGCACTTTCGTCAAATCCCAATCTAAAAAAATTAAAATTACAATTTTGGGGGGCGGTTAAGCAAGTCTAATTTTGGCTTCAAGATGGGAAAATGAAAGGCATTTTTTATGAGAAAACAAACCACTGAGATCGGGAAGTTAAAACTGTGGACACATGAGTGTATTATGCTCTACTTTTATGTTTTTATTAAGCAGTGGCTCTCTAGTTTCATTACAAATTATCTTTGTAAATACCATATAAATGATCACAATGGTAAGAATCAAATATACGAAAACATTCATCAAAAGTTAAATAGAAATGCTGCAATAAAAGAAAAAAGAGATATGGAACGGTGAGATCGGAGAAACCTACTTTTGGGGCACCCTATGCAATTATGGTAACTTTTACGACGTCTCCGCCTAAATTACCTGCAAATCAAGAATTTAATTATCACGTCCGCTACCAGGCACGAGCACGTCAGCACTTCGATTGCTGTTATTCAGCCTAATTAGACATGTAAAACTGGCGGCTATCTACAGATCACAGGCCAGCGCCGTACAAACACGTGCGCGCCGGCACAAAGCCAAACTGCGACCCCCCGTAGCCCATTCGAGTAATTTCCGTCTCGTTCACGTCTCGTTCACGCCTCGTGCCCCAGTAAAAGCATAAAAAATAAATAAACTTCGCGCAGTCCCAAAGAGGACTAAGGAATGGATGTCAAAGTACAGAAGATAAAAGCATTTTTTAATTCAACAACATTATATAACATCCGTTCTTTGCGCCTAGAACTATAAAAGGTCCAGGAATTCACTGGGATGTCAGTTTGGTTACATAACTTTGATAATTACTAAAACTAACGTTCATTTGTTTTGGATATCTGAACATCTATAACGGGAACAATTGATGGGGAAACGCTTACTTTAACCTTAAGTCAGATAAAAGTAATGCAACGACCTTAATTTCCCCAGCGACCTACCGAGGAGCTTTGGTACCACTTAACATAACAATACGAGTCTGAATTGGGTCGAAGCGCATAAATCAAAGGCGCAATAAAAAAAAAATGCTGTACAATAAGCCTTCACCTTCAACGCTTTCGCGTTGGAATGGAGTAGTCCGATCGCTATTGTTTGCCCAAGTAATACAAAGGCTGCAATTTGAACAATAAAAACAAACCCACCACTGATTTTGATTTTGTTGCATCTATGACTAAATACGTAGACAATAATGTACTCGCAATTAACATTGGTTGTGTTCAACAAAAACTGATCGGTAACCTTTATCTAGACACATTCAGTGCTACATTCAAAAAATGACTTAATCTAACCTGACCCGACCTAACCTGACCTGACCTAGCCTAATTTCACTTAATCCTTTTTGTGGCCGAGGCGAAAAACGCCTATGTGTCAAGTTCGGTTTTTAACGTGTAATTCAACGCCACTTACCTACTTTCCACCTTATCTTTTGATTACTCCCTCTATCGAGACCTCTGTTGTTGTCTTTCCCTCCTATTATCCTTGTGACGTTTTTTCTGTTTCCTTCCATTTTTCCGTTCTAACCGACATCTCTGATGGATGTATTTGGCTCTTTTTCATCGTTCTTCTGGCTTCGATCCACCCCAGACACTCAAAAGAAAATTCCTCGCGTTGGTACTGTCAACCACGTTCTTATGCTCTTATTTATTATAGCATTTATTATATTGTTGTATTTAAAATAATCCTACTATACGGATTGTAGAAGGGCATTTAATGTTAAACACAGAGGTTTTATTAACTTCATCTAACCTAATATAACGTGATCTGTCCTGACCTACCCTAACCTAACTCAACCTGACTCAACTAAACTCAACCCGACCTGACTTAATCTAACGTAACCCTCTTTTGTGGGGGGAGGGGGGTTAGGAAAGTCTTTGAAAGACATCCCTGCAATCTGCAGGGTAATGTAGGATTCGCTTTTAAGGTTTTCTTTTAATGTAGTTTGTGTCTGATATCTCTTCTATTTTTGGTCCATCTGATGCGCTCAGTCTTATGCTGAGAAGTTTCCTCTTCCTCACAGTAGATGCAAGTACTGCTCTTTGCAATTCCCATCAATTTTAGATAATTTCCGAAACAGTCGACCCTAGTAAGAAATTGTATTAGGTAATAATTCTCTCCCCCACCTCCCTCCCTTATTTTCTTTTTCCTGCTACAGGATAGTGCTTGTCAGTTGGCTTTCCATTGAGAGATCTACAAGTTCCTCTTCTTTAGGGTGTCTCCCACTATTAAATTAGTTTTAGTTGCTTTTACTTCTCATCCTGAATGGTAGAATGGTGTACTGAGTTACTGAGTTCTCAACTGAATCTAAAGTATCCCTGCTTGCGCTGTGTCCCAATCAAGTTAAATAGAAGCACTTTTTTTCATTTTTTGGACATGGAAACCATACTAATACATCTGTGGGTGTGCCTTAGCCTTGCTGTCTTCTTGGTTCGAAGGTCTTTTGCTTACATTCTTATTTATATGATTTCTGTCAAAAATCCCTTGTTTGTATCCTCACGTTTCGATAGCTATCACATACATCTTCTAAATGATTTCGTCAAAGTTCCCTTTCAGGTTGTCGAGCGTCACCACCACTTGGAACTCGCGATCTTTATTGGTTTCTTCGTTATTATGCTTCCGATGTCTGCAACTCTCTTGCAGATATTCCCTTCTTTCATGTGAAAAGTACGGTTTTACCATTGTGTTTTTGTTCAGTCTTTCTTATTCTCTATCGGAATGAGTTCACCACCTGTGGCCATTTCTTTCGCGAGAGCGACGGTTTTTAGTTTAACCTTCATCTACTTCCAGATGCCCGTTTTAGTACTTTACCCTACATTCTTTGTTCGTTTGCATACCCATACCTTAGTCAGTTTTCCAGATATACTAGTAGGTCTTCCCTGATGACTATAGACTTGCACGCTATATTTTAATCTTCTATGACTTCTGAATTGGTCTGAATTTGGTCCCGTTCCTAATGAAACTTTAACTAAATTATCAGAGAAAGAATTTGATAATTTGATGATAACAAAAAATTGATAGAAGGCTACATATTGTAATCAGTATGAAAAGAGTATAAATGCTGTTGTGTGTATCAAGTCGAAAATCTCAAAAATTGAACCACACCAAGACCTGCTTGAAAGCAAAACATCACACCATCCAAATGTTTTTAATCCCTCCACCTCACCCCCGATTTCTTTACGTTTAGAACACAATTATATCAAAATCTTATTAAATTACCACAAAAACAAGATTTCATTAAACCACATTAGACCACTTAAATAATTTTTTAGAAAATCTATGCTTTTGCCCTTGTTTCTTAACCTCCTGACCTCAAAAACGAACATAGTGACCTCAAGTTTCAACAAAATCTAAAATGTTACTCTTTTTCACTTGCCCTGGGGTCAACTTTCTTCAAAATACTCGTTTTCGACTGCAATTAAATGCAATGACCTCAGGGGTAACCATAAATCAAATCGCAAAACTTGCCCACCCCTCTCCTCCCACACAGATGTATTTGTTACATCCTACTTGCAAATTTTAGAAAAAAAATACTTTTATTTCTTTCTTCTAGGCTTCTCTCTTCAAAATATCATTTTTCTGACCAAAGCACCTCAATTATAATTTTAAAGTGCATTCATAAAAACCTCTCCAAATTGTGGGTTAAAGAAGGGAAAGCTAAAGAGAAGAAGAACGTTTTGATAATTATTATTATTATATTATGTTCTAAGACTTCTAGGACAAATGTTTTTCAATTTTGCATAAATTGTAATACTGGAATGTCTCCCTATATTGGATTTTGACCCCAGAAACGAAAAGATTGGAGAGCAAGCGATAAGGAAACATCAAAATTCCCCACTCTAAGAAATCTTAAGCACTTCGAGGGAACTTTTGATTTTGTAACATTTTAGCCATGGGTGCTTTTACCATCGTTTGGAAAGGGAGGGAACATCATGCAAAAGAAGCAAGAAGAGCGTTTGAAATTGACATATTCATGACTCTTCTTCGGAACTGGATGGGTTCAAATAAGAGCCTTTTTTGAGGTCCACATTTCACACATTACTATACACAAACAAGACAAATTGTTTCCAAAATAACTTTGCATTTTCCGAGGCAAGAAAAAGATTAACCGTTTTACAATAGATTTTCTCGGAAAAATGAGTTTGGGATCCAATTAGGGTAAGTTTGAAGCTCAACGTTCCGACTAGAAAAATAGGAGAGTAACCTTCTGTGTGGGGTAGGGGTAATCGTGAGAGTTGACTGCTGACGTCAACTATTACTACACCCCATCTCCCCGAAAAAGAAAACGTTCTAAATAAAATTGAAGCAAAATAACCTTCGACTTGTTAACTATTTCGTATTCTCCAATTAAAAGCTCGACAAACGACACACCCCTAACACGCTACCCCCAAGCCGACAGAATCGTACCCTTTTTAATTTCAAGTTGCAACTTTGAAGATTTTTTTAACGTGGAAGTAGGAGAAAGCATCTATCAATTAAAGTTCCAAAAAGTGTTATAAGAGATACACGGTTAATTGTGGAGAAAGAGTTACCGCACCTACCTGGCTTCTATAACCATCAACAGCTCAACACAACTGAGACGCTTAGCATTGCACTCGCACTCGGCGCGCCAGCCGGTGCATCGCCTCCCGACCAAAATAGTCTGGGGCCTCGCGTGAGCCTGACATCAGCGGCCCATTCAATAACACGACGCCTTGATCGAATTATGCCGGGGGCGAGCAGGGCGGGCGGGCTTACCTGGTGTCGCCGATCCTGCTCTTCATCCACTGGGGTATGGAGATGCCGGAGCTCAGCGGCTTGTTGTCTCCGTCGGCGCTCATGGCCCGGCTGTTGAATGGCGGCTCTTCAAGACCCCATCGGCCCCACGGCGGCCTTTGGCCCTTTGGAAGCGCAGAGGCCTGAAAATAAGCACGCACGTGATGCGCCACGCAATGCGGAATGCGGAGCGCAGCCTTGCCATCCGCGACAACTCGTCACTCGGCGCGGTTTCTCCGTATCTAGCATAAAAAGCGCCAGCATTTATAGATGGCCTTTATTTTGGCATAAACACGTACGTCGAATTGTTGTCGTGAACTTTAGGAAACACAAATAGGTGCAAGGCGACGCGTAACCAACGGGCTATCGAAAACAATTCAGATGACTCTAAAACTTACTTATACGAACTTTGTTAGAGATCGAACTAGTCTAGTGAGACAACACACAATAATGCACACAGTCACAGATGCAAATATAGACACAGGCACACAGACTCGAGCGCTACCGCTGACGAGCACGAGCTTAGACATGAGATACAGACTCTGCTACAGGACACAGACACAACCAAATGGAAGTAGAACAGTTACAGACAGGCACACACGTAGACATAAACACAGACATTCACATAGACACAAACACAAGCACACATTTGGAAACGGAGCGAGACACGAAAGCGTAGACAAAGGACCGATATAAACACACACATAGGCATACAAACGACGGAAATAAAGATACACATACACAAAAACATGTATATAAGTACAACACAGGACGCAGAAATCGAAACAAATATGCACAGGCATATACAAATACAATCATGCAATCATGCATGAAGGTATAAGCATGGACATAACAAACCGACAAAGGCAGTGGTCTACGTTTAGAGGCACAGCTGTAGACACAGACATGTGGATAACTACAGTTACGGACATAAGAATAGGTGTAAACACAGTACACAGGAAACTCGGATGCAAATATGTGTAGGCAAAAGCACAGGTACATTACATGTACATATGCAAGCAAATATTGGCACGGGCAAAACGACGCAGACCTACACACAAAAACGTAGATGCAAAACACAAAGACAATATGTTCAAACAAATAAGTAAAAATACAAACGTTCTTGTGAACGTAGAGTCAAGCGCATACATCGACATAAGAGCAGGTACAATCACAAACACAAGCATAGGCATAAACGCAGATATACATATACACATACCTAAGTACTGAAACTGACACAAACAGATACACATAAATATAAACAAATAAATACAGGCGCAGAAAAATGCAGATGCATGGATGTAGACACAAAGGCACAGGCTTAGGTAAAACCACAAATAAAAACACACATAGGCATAGACACTGATAAAATACAAAACAACTCAGACAGACTGAAACACGTGTTTAAGAACAAGTAAAATCATGCAGGTAGTAGGAGCAGTGCCCAAAGGCGCTGCCTCCCTTACGCACATACAGAAAGGGAACAGAGCGGAAAAACGAGAAGAACACAAATACAGAGATAGACACATACAAAGACAGCAAAGACAGATGCAAACCCATACTTTACCATTGATAGTGCCACAGGCAACAGCACCAACACGAGAAAAATTACAAGCGCAAGCTTAGGCACAGCACAGGTTCACGGACAAACACTCAAATGCGGGTAAAGGCGCACTTTTACAAAAACACAGGCACAAACACGAGCAAAAATAGACTCAGGTACACACGCAGATACGCATAGGCATCTACACACACAAAAATAGATATGGTCACACCAGCACGGGAAGTATAGGTAGAGTACGGGTAGAAACAAACATATAGATGCAGAGACCAGTAATAGTAATGTTCTTGTGAACGCAAATACAAACAGACGCCAACAGTAGAAGCACGGACACATGTACATAGTGTAAGAGCAAAAGTGTAGATATAAACACAAACAAGCACAAGTACAGACGTAAGAGACGCAGATATGCAAGTAAACTCAAACACGGGCAACAAAGACAAAAGCGCAAGAGGAGACATATATAACCATAACGCGAACCCGAACATAAGCACACACATAGACACAGAAATTAGAATAAATATGCTGGTAACAGCATACATCGCCACTGATACAGTGGCTAGTATTTATATCAGTACGTGAGACAGGGGTAGAGGAAGGAAAAGGTGCGCAGAAAGGGGAGAAACGGAAATAAACAGAAAGGAGCATACAATGAAAAAGCAGATACAGACGCAGACACTGGCATAGACAAAGGCATAAAAATGTAAACACACATACAGATGTAGACTCGCACAAATGTAGACACTCAAATACACACATATACATGGCTATTGATAGTAGCATTACTAATAGCACCGACACAGGAAAAATTATAAGCGCAAGCATAGGCAAGCACAGGTAATAACACAATCACACATAAATAGAGAAACACTCATACAAAGACGTAGAAAGAAACAAAAGCAAATATACACGCAGACTTACACACAATCACATGCTTAATTACGGACACACACGTAGGTACAGGCACAAATAATCATAGACTCAAATAGAGTCATATACAACAGGTATTAGCATAAATGTGGACATAAGCGTAAACATGAACATGTACATATATACACACAAATGTAGTCACACACATAAGTATGGTCACACAAAAATAAAAACACAGACACAGGAACATAGGCGACAAACATAAAGAGAGATATAAGCATACAAATACGTATAAGCAGAAGCATACAAATGCAAAAAGCAAACAAACGCAGATTCAGAAATAAGTATCAGTACATACATGAGCACACAAACATGCAAGCACTGCGTTCGGACACAGATAGGTACAAACACAAGCGTTATTGCGAACGCAAGCTCGGGCAAAAACATTAATTAAATTACAGGCACAAATTCAGGTATAAACACACCCAAAAGGGTGTACGCAGGCATAAAGGCATAGAATCACACCCAAAGACGCTAGCACAATAACACAAATACAGGCAATATGTTCAAATAATAGGTAAAAACGCAGACTCAAGCGCAACTCATGGACGTAAAAACAGGTATAAATACAAAATAGGCATAGGCACAAGCACAGATAAACATACACGCAAACCTAAGCATTGGCAGCAGCACAATCAAACACAAATATATACCAACACATATATACTGACAGCAAGAAAGAGCATAAACATCCACACGCAGAAGTGAAAATACAGGCACAAAGACACAGGCGTAAACAAATAAAAGTACAAACACAAATACAGACACAAATCAACACAGGCATATACACAGAAAGAGAGGGGAGGAAGGAAGGAAACGATGAGGATAGAAAGGAGAAACAAAACCAAACAAAAAAAGACATACTCTGAATCAGCAGATACAGATTAAGGTACTGGCACAGACACAGGCACAAATACAGATATAAACACACACAAAAACGAGCAAAAACAGATGTAGATACAAACGCATACATTACCATTGATAGTGTAATAATAATAATGGTAAAGCTCTAACGCGCCGCGTAGGAGCACGGCCTGCGAACTGAGAGGTTAAAGCTCTTATATGTTCGCTCTCTCTGTCCGGTCGTCGCGCACCAAGTCTGATGCGGGGCGATGTGGCAAGCACCGCCATTGTTACCCCTTGTTCGAGTGAACGCAGGTACTCATCACAGCCCGTCCGTCAACCACGGGACCACGATGACTTTGCCATTAATAAAATCATTGGCAATAGCACACGCAGACGATCCCAGGTATAGTTACAAACGCAGATTCGCATAAACAGAAAAACATAGGCAACTACGCCGACCCAAGCAGGAACAGACAAATAAAATCGCAAACAGATATAAACACATAGAGATAAGACAAGGCAGGTATAGGCACAAAAGCATAGATTAGATACAAACAAAACATAGGCACACATATACATAGCTAAACATAGACGCAACCACATATGCAGAGAAACAACAGGTGTACATAAAGACGTAAATAGACGAGTAAACAAGGATAGGAGCAGACATGAGCACAAACACAGACACAAGACCACATAAATAAAAACAGACACAAGCATGCATACACAAAGAAGCAGAAACAAATGGAAGCACATCAATCAAATTGGCAATTGGCAACACAGGCGCATCGATAGATATCTATACACAGATACAGATACAAATATAAACACATATTTGTAGTGATATAGACGCAATCGCCTACAATAAAAACAAAAAATAGAAAGTGTCACTTAAATTGCTTAAATAATAACAAACGAATAAAAACAAAACAAAACACAACAAGAAAAAAACCTTTAAAAACTAACTTTCTGCGTGCTCCCGGTATAAATCCGGCACCTACTGAAGTTCTGGGTCAATATTTTGAAGATCATCGCTTGGTTATCGAACACAACAAAGCACTGCCGCCTTAAATGCATTATCGGTGTGTTGCTAAGAGGTGTGTAATGAGATCGGCAAATATATTTGCATTTCACGTTAGATACAAATCGTTTCGTTGTTCGGAGTTTATTTTTAAAAAGGAGATTACGACAATTCAACTCGGTGGCCTTCATCGCAATCTGCACCTCCACCACGAACGATAATGGTTTATAGAAGGTGATCAGAACGAAACTTATCGAAAATCTAGCATCTATAGGGTGTCCGAAAAGATGTGGGAATCTCATTAAAGAATTTTTTTGCCAATATGCAGCCATTATATGATATCATTGATCAATGCATATATTATTATACTGACCGAGTTTCTTCTCCCTAAATGATAATATAGCTTTTATAGAAGAAGCCATTGAAACAAGATGTCATTAATAAGACTAAAAACAAATACAGAAAGAAAACATTCAAACCTAATGACGTTCACACCACTTATTAATTGCAGAAGTCCATAGATCTATCTGGGAAGATCCATAGACACTTTAGTACCCTTAACTCGAGCAGAAACTGCCAAATAGCGCTCTTCCAGTCTTTCTCGCCTTCTGAAGAAGCATAACAAAGATCTGAGTTACTTTTCTCTTTTCTTCAAGCAAAGAGTCATACCTTTGTTAATCAGAAACAAGATCTGTGACAGAGATCCAAACTGATCTTCTCATTTAGTCTAAAATCATCAGACACCGCTCGATTTCAGGTTCTTCTCTTTAAATTTAAATTTTCGTTTTTCCTTCTGAAAATCAGATATATACAGGTTGGTAGTTTTAGTCTTCCCCACTTATAGAAGGTGACAATCAAAAAGAAATCAGGGAGACAGAAATATCTAAAAAGCAGAGAAAACCTGTGGACTCTCGACCATATTTTATTGGGGATCTTTTTGAGAAAATTATTTTGACCAATAGGTCGCCCAAAATGGAGCCTACAACAGGCTAGAGAAAATGAAAATTATAAGAGAAGACATTGTACGAGAAAAACCCACAAATGTGTGATAGATAACTCAGAAGAAACAACAAGCGGCCGCTAAACGCCATAACTTGTTGATACAAGCACTGGAAGCAAATTAGTCAAAACCTCTGTTGATTTGGAAAATATTTTAATCAACAAATCCCTCTACAATGAACCTTACGAGGCGTAAAAAGGTTGGGAGAATTATAAAAGGTGGCGTCACTTTTCCCCCCAGCAAAGACAGACCTTTGGCCTCCGGAATCCTCAACAAGCGACCAAAAAACTCAACAATTAATACGAGTACTAAAAGCAAACTTGTCAAAGATTCCGTTTATTTGGTTAGTAATCCTTGGTTTTGGTTTTTGATTAAAAATTAGAGAAGACGACATCATGGGGAATAAAACGTCACAAATTTGTGATAGTACCACATAGGAGGGACGGACATCCTTCCTGTCATCGGCTCCTCATAAAGCAAATTTCGCCATTAGAAATGTTATTAAATGGTAATATAATGTTTCTCTTGAAGTATTTATTTAGATCTTCAGATCTTATACTGAAAGAAATTTACCCTCGAAAAGATAAAATCAGATCTCTTATCTATAAATTTAAATAAAGCTACGTGCGTTGTGGGCGAAACGCTATTCTAGATACTTAAAGGCCAACGTAGAAGAAAAAACTACTATTAAAACTTAATTTTTGTGTTACCTCAAGTTAGAGATGTTGAATTACGTAGCGTTTAGTCATAGCGTCGCCACATCAAGCACAAGAGCACCAAAACCCTCCAAAGCCGGTTACTATCTGGAGGCACTCGCGTTTCTGCGCATCCAAGGCCGAACACCTCTTATCACTTATCGCGGCTTGTTAGGAAACTTTTCGGCGAATTATACGTGTGCGCAAACGGATTATCGTTCAGCAAGACAATGAAGTTAAGCGATAAGCGCACATCTCGCCACCTGACATCAGCAAAATGTTATTCAAAAATTTACCTTTCAAGATATCATTCATAGAATCAGTAACAAAATTGTTGAATTGGCTGCAGTTGATACTAAGTTCAACAAGAAATGAGCATGATTGTAAAGCAAAATTCAAAATGTCGAAGATTTAAAGATTCAACTGTTGACGCCAAGTTTATCTTAAATATGAAAATAAAACCACTAAATCTTCAAGGTCAAAATTCAAGTTGAAAGAATAAAATCAACTGTTGGTGAACTCTCTGCAGGTTGTTCAACGACAGTTTTCATTTGCAAAAACACATAAAGCATATCTCAAAAGTAGTCAAAGTATTTAATTGAAATACAGCAATTCAACTGTTGATGAGCTCGACATGACGTACTGCTTGCATACAAACACAAAATTCTCTACAAATTATTCAATAAATTCGTCAAAAACGTATAATTTAAAAATCCAAAATTCAAAACCTAACTCAATCAATATGGTCAACTACTGATCAAGCAAATATAAATTGTTGCCTATAACCTATACTAGATCTATTATAAACTATTATGGACTACAAAATAACTAATAACTCAAAAATATCAAATACAGTCGAGTCTTGTAGGTGTAAAATCAACTGTTGATAAGATCATCATAAACCACGGCCTACAATCTACACAAAATTCAATAAAATAACTCAGTGTAACTATGAATTGCACAGAAAGAACAATAAAGTTAAAAACGTAGTTAGAAATCCTAATTCAAAAGCGTTGACTCAACTGTTGACAAGATCGATGAGCTATCCGCAACCCAAACTCAATGTAAATATTCAAGTAAAACTGCTCAAACTTCCTAGGGAGAAAATCAAAATTTTTAATTCAAAGATATCAATCAACATTTGATTAAATAAAAAAGTACTAGCTATGCCTGTTTTGAAATAAAACAGCGACACGTTAAGCACACGCTATAACCATTTTTTGGTCAAAACTGCGAATAAATAAAACAAAAATTCAAAAACTACCAATAATCAACTGTTGATAGGGTCAACATAAAGAATAATCCCGCAATTTTTGCTGGTTTAACATAAATCCGTTAAAACCGTGCGGAAAATAAACACAACAATAGCAAAGAACAAAAATCAACTGTATATGTCGACAAATATCGTAATCTAAACGTAACTAATCAACTGTTGATGACATCAACAACATATGCCAAATTAAAATATTCGGCAATACTAATAAAACTCCACGGAAGAATATATAAAAGACGTCAAAAACTGTAAGTAGATGTTAAATCAACTGTTGATAAGATTAGTATATATAAAACTGCCTGTAACATATATCAAACTTAATATAAATAAATCTAATAACCACATAAAAAACAAAAAATGTAATCGAAACAACTATTGATAAGATCGCGATTAAAGGACCTTCGCAACTGCTTTCAAATACAACACAAATTATTCACAAAAAAAGTTTTCAGACTCTATATGAACTGAATCAACTGTTGATACAATCAACACAAAACTTCATATTTAATCTGTCCTATTTGGCGTAAAATACTTATTAAAGTTATTAAAATTACACAAAAATGAGAAGGTGCAGACAGTCCCATACATTAATGATATTAATCAACTATTGATCAGTAGAGTATGATGACTGTTATTCCGTCTAAATAAAGCTGCTCAAGCTGTATGAATAAATGTAAAACAAAAATCGCCCCTAAAATACCAATTCGAAAGTATCAAATCAACTGTTGATGATACAAATTTGAAGTGCTTTGCGACCTGTACTGGACAGAACAATTATTCAGCAAAATTATTAAGCAAAATTAAAATCCTAGAAAATCAAAGAAATCGAAAAGATTGTAATGTAAAAATACTAGATCAACTGTTGACGAAATCAAGTGGTAATAATCTTTGTCAAACCCAACGCCGATTACTTCGTAAAACTAGTGCTGATCCACCAGTTAATTTATAATCAAAAGTAGTAAAAAATTTAAAGCGCTTGATCAACTGTTGATATGGCCTAATTTCAGTACTGTCACCAATCGAAAACAGATTTCACATAAATTATTTTAAAAATAGAACTAAAGTACAAAAGTTGCCATTTATGGAAGTCCAAAAATATCAAATCAACTGTTGATAAAATTATCAGTTATCCACAACCCATAACAAATCCATATATATTTTGCCACGAAAACTAATCCGGCAAAAAATACAAGCACAAAAATGTCGAAAATTGCTATTTTAAGATACCAAATCAACCGTTGATTGGATGAAATTAGGTCAAAATGAAATTCAACGTACATTATCTGGGAAAACTATTAATGTTGCATGTAAACAAAGATAAAATAACCAAATTATTACCAAGAGTCTCAATTTAAAAATACCAAATCAACAGTTGATATCGTCGAATTAGATTTTTGTTTGTAGTTGTTAGTAGATCCGACAAAAACAATTTTAAAATAATACACACGTAAAAAAAGCAATTTTAAGTTACCAAATCAACTGTTGATAAGATCAAATTCCACTGCTGTCCTTTGATTATGCCAGATTTGATACAAATTATCTAACAGGAATAGCAATGTGCCATATAGATAATGATAAAATTACCAAAATGTTTGTCGTCGTCTCGATTTAAGCATGTCAAATCAACTGATGATGATCAAAAGACGTTACCCACAAGCACGTTGATTTTAAGTCAAATTATTCAAACAAAATGTCTTAAAAACGAGAATAACAAAGAAAATATCGCAAATATATTGATTAAGGACATCAAATCAACTGTTGATAAAATAAAATGTTAATTTTATACCAGATTCGATACGACTTATCTAACAGAACTAGTAATATTTCATGTAATATAATAACCAAAATTTTGGCAAAAGTCTCAATTTTAACAAACCAAATCAACTTTTGATGGTCCAAAAACACTACCCACAACTAATTTAAGTTAAAGTATTCAGAAAAATTGCCACAAAAGCAACAATAAAAATGCAAACAATCTCAAAGATTTTAAGGCATGCTTGAATCAACTGTTAATAAGGTTAAGTGCAACATAAATTATTCAGTAAAATCTATGCTAGATAAAAATAAACATCTATTTGTAGCTTCTTCCAGAAGATTCAAAAATGCAATTGGGCTACAAACATGTTTACCCTTGTCAACTTTCCAAGTATATTTGATGTTGGATCTGACTTGTATCAACAGTTAATTTGGTATCCTAAGTTTAGGTCTTTGGTGGTATCTTTATCATTGTTAGAATATATATATATATTTTTTTTGTAATTCAGATGTAACTTACAAAGAGCATTTTTAATCCATCAACAGTTGATTTCGTACTATTTGCGACAATTTTAGTTATTTTATTTTTGTTTCTGTGGGGCCTTAAATGTTCTTCCAGATGTGTGTTGAATCTGATAAAAGTAAAATTTGATCCCATCAACAGTTGAGCTGGTACTTATCATAAAATTATCATTTCTGGCGATTTTTTGAAGGTGTCGATAGTTTTTTTAGAGAAAACCGATCTCTGATCTGAGTATCCTCGATGCCACACGACCAAAGGAGTCGCCCCCCCCCTTCTGCAATTTTGTTTTTCCCTATGGTTTGAAGCAATTTTCATCTAAAATTAGTCGCCACCTGTATATTTCAGTTTAAAAGATGACAAAATAAAAAATCTCGAAGCAAGACTATTAAAGTACAGTTACAAGACTACAAACAATGCCCGTAGGTGGTGCTAGTAACCAAGGTCAAACAAGCAGCGCGGCCAAATCTCAAAACTTTATTTACTGACGCGCTATTTCGCGACATTGTCAACAAAAAATTTGCATTAACTAATAGGAACAATAATTAGAATGAAATTAATTTTGTAATGAAAACTGAGGTTATGATTTTCAAATCTACCTAACCGTCCGCAATTTCTTAATTTAAAAATTTGCGTAACCCTAAATTCCTTAAAGCAGCGATTTTAAGGCCCAGCAACGCTTACCTCAAAATTGCAGGCGTAAATTACACAAAACACCCATGCACTGCTCATAAAACGTTAAATTTAGCATCAATTGCGCGTTGCTCGCCCACACTTTGTTATGATTACGTCACCACAATGGGACAGGGCCGGACTCGCCCAATTACCCAAAATGTATTCATTTGGCTATTATTATACATTAAGAGTGTACGTTGCGACGATCTCCAAGCTGAATCTTTAAATTTGAAAAAAATTACAAAAACATCTTTTGTCACACTCATCTTGTCTGTTTATCTATAATTTTGTTGTCTATCCGTACACGAGATAGCTAAAAAACAGCTTGACCTATTAAGACAGGATTTCGTACAGAGATAGTTGATATTACGTAAAGTGAAAATTTTGTACTTTACTCTCTTACCCCCCCCCCCCTTAGAATATTACACAAATAAAACTAAGGTTATTAAAGTCGGCTTCTGCTTTGAGAGTCATCTTCGACATTTACCAATATTAAGTGTTTCGATATAGTTTTAGCGAGTTGATGAAGATAACGTTGAAGAGATTTTGGCACCCCATTACTAACATCCAACATGATAAGCGTTGGTACCAATGTAAAGAGACAAATAAAAATCAAATACTGCCAAAAGGCATATGATAGACTACAAAGAACACCGATACAAACAACAAACGATAAAGACGACCAAATAATTGCTTCAGGTTTTACAAGGAATAGAATTCCTACGTTCAAATGACAAATCAAGATACATCTCTGGGAGCTTAGTTTTGGACCGTAGTGTTCAACTATTTCCTTGAGAAATTCAGATTGACATTAGTATATATATATATTCATCTTTGTCGGGAACTGTCAAGCAAGATAATATCAATGAAGGTACAGACGTTGAAGATTGTTGATTATGACGCATGACAACAAACCAAGACTAATGGGTGCTCTGGGAAGTTCACTTTTGGATCATAGTGATTAACTACTTCCTGGAAGAACTTACGTTCATCCCTATCCAGAACTGTAAAACTTGAAAACGACATCAAAAGATGTGTACTGATAATTGATGAAAACGGACGACTACAGATGACGACGATTGGTGACAAACGATGGCGTCAATAGAGGAAAAGATTTCGAAGAACGCTGATCATGATGGATGACAGCAAATCAAAACGAATGAGTATACTTATATGTAACCTTGTTCAGAACTAACAAACTGGGTAAAAGCATCAAGAGATGCGTATCGACAATGGACGAAAGCGGACGAATACAGTCGACGACGATAATGACAGTAGATAAGAATTACGTCAAAGAACAATGATTATGACGCATGACAACAAACCAAGGCCAATGGGTACTCTGAAAAGTTTAGTTTTGGATCGTAGTGATCAACTATTTCTTAGAAGAACTTAAGTTTATCCTTGTCCAGAAAACAGACATCTACAGACAATGATCTCAACAGACAAAAAGAATTATGATTATGATTGATGACAACAAATTAAGACAAATGGATATACTTATGTTCAACCTTGTTCAGAACTGTCAGATTATAGAAAAAAATATAGACAACAATGATTTCGAAAATGGCCAACAACAGACGACGATGGAATCAACAAATGATAAAAAAAACAAACAATGGGGGATGATAAAGTATACAATACAATTACCATACTCCTCTTCAGAAAAGTCATTACTAGTTAACCGATTATCTTGCCAATAGAGAAAGTTGTCAGAAGTGCAACATTATTCTCATAATCTTGAACGTTATATATATATATATATATATATATATATATAAAGATGCGAACATTAGAATGACTTTCGTTCATCTAGAGAGCTTTAGATTTCAATACAAATCCTGTGTGTGCCAAAACTTTCCACTTTACTATTCAGTAGAAATTGGAGGAATGATGGTCAGCATTCTCTTCGGTCTTACATATGTAACAAATGAGACAACCCTTGGCCGCCAAATGAGTGACTTGACTTCATTGTATCTCTTGAATATTTACTTAATGATTTGCAACTTCAACTGCTAAAATAGATGAATTCAGATTAACTTTTATTTTCGTGTTGACTTCAATCTTCCAATAATACCCAGCCATTGCATTTTCACTCTCTTGAAATATCTGCTGGTGTTTGATCAATTGAAGCTCTTTAAAGGTGAGTTAGTGGGGGGTAATAGTAGCAAAAGCTCAAAGATAGTCAAACTGTTTGTCCTCTGAATCTACCACAAGATTAGACAACTTTATAAAATAAAATGTTTTCAACACCAAAACAAAAATACACCTGGCATTTATTCTTGCACCAATATACACACTTATCCATATTAAGTAAAGTATAAAAATAAAAAAGGCAAGAATTAACAGTTTAGGAATGACTACGGTATATAAGTACACAACGTTTACAATATAATATTACGCACAGCACATAGTACACAGTTTCTGTGGTCCAATTACATGCATCATACATCTTTGGTTCTTAAAATACTATACAATACAACATAAAAACCATGTAGACTTATAAATCAGTGTGCCTCGAGTCAAATGTAACCTTCTTCTGTCGGCATGTTGGCGTGTCTTGATCTTCGCTGCTTTCGACTTCGTCCAAGCTTTGAACCATGGAGCTGGTAAAGCTGAACTCCTCCGACTGATTGTCGTCTCCATCGTCTTTGTCCTCATTTTGTTCGGTAGCTTCGCTGTTCAGCGACACACAGTCAACATCTAGTATGTGCTTGCCCTTGAAGAGTCTCACTTCTGTGAGTAAACCAATGTAGATTCCTCTCCTGGCTGTACCGAGCAGCACACAATTTTTAAGTTCGATTGCACAGCTGTTGACGTTAAGAAGCGATTCCAGGCTGTCTTTCATGACGTTGCACGTCTCGGCTGCTACTTTAATCACTTCAATAGTGGACAGCTGCAAAACGTAGAGGTATGGAGGGTGAAAGTGCATGGCCTGAGGCACGCGCGTCCATTTGATGTCTGACGTGCGTGAGCAGCGCCCGAACTCGTCCACGAATACCGCCATCTCGCGGAAGCACAGCAGGTATTCTATTGGGTCCTTGGACACCTGGAAGACACCCATCGGGCAGGACCCCATGTTGTAGCACGCCATGGCCTGGCCCAGCCGCGGGTCGGACTTGTCCAGGAACTCGTCGGCCGTGAAGTTCATCAGGTCGATCTCGAAGAACTTATCCGCGCCGACGATCAGGCTGTGCTCCGCAAACAGCATGCAGCTCGTTGGCCGGGCGGTGTCGAGAATGCGCACTGGCACGAATTGCGAGGAGTCGCAGTCATAGCCCAAAATGAGCAGCTGCTTCTCCGCCGCGGCGGTCAGCAAGATGCGCTTCTTGGAGCTCGACACCTGCAGCAGGTGGAAACCGGCGAGGTTGCTCGACTCGACGACGGCGAAGGTCAGTGCCGGCTTCGAGCAGGGGGCGCGCCTCGTCAGGTCAGTCAGATGCTCTAGGTTGCAGGAGAGCAGGGATCTGCTCAGGTCTCCCACCATGACGGCCGCGTTCACCGCGCGCACCGTCGCTATTTGGTACACATGCAGCGGACCCGCGATGTGCAGCAAGGTGCCGTTGCGGTACGAATACAAACCTTCGGCGGCTCCTATGACCTTGGTCTCCGGGTCTAAATCAACGACGCAGTTGATGTGCAAGTCTTCGCTGCATTTCATGACGAGCTCGCCGACGTATCTGTCTCCATGAGAATGAAGGACCGCTTGAAGGGCTGCAATGAAGATGCGGTTTTGTAAACCAGAACTAAGCAAAGATTTTATGGCAAAGAAAAGAAAGAGATACAATGCTACACACGTACTTATCACTTAAACTGAAAGATAATTCATCAAAAAAGAACCTTACTAACAACGAAACTTCTAAAAATGGTAATGGTAACCCCAAGTTCATACCGACTGGACCAAAACGATCACGTCTACAAGTGGAGGATAAAAATTTGTTAAAACTTAACTGTAGGAAGGAAAGGGAAGGGGTAGAAACGACCTCATATATATTTAGGAAACTTGCTATGACACATCAATTCTAAACCCAAACCATAAATCACAGAACGATGGATAGTCCAAGAGCATCACAAAAGAAAAATGTCTTAGGCAAAGGGTACGGATCTATGGCAAAAAAGCATCACAAAACAGATTCTGAAAAACTGTGCTCATTAGCTGTCTCTTCAAGAAGAGAAAGAAGACTCATCAAAAAGAAACTGCGATGGCCTTAAACACTAAAAAACTGGAACTGACAAACAAAGGTTGTTCATGAGGCCTATGTTTCCTACCCACCTGAGGCCGGTTATAATAGTCTGGATGCAATTTTATGTTTTTGTCAACCTGTACACATAAATAGACATAAATAGGTCAAATAAATACAGTACAATTAATTCTACGTCTTGGTACATAATAATACCTGCACCAGCATATTATCACTCCCACCCTCTTCGTTATACTAGGCTGAAACAAAGCAATAATAAATGGTAGAAAATTATAAATCATTTAATGCTTTACAACTTTTATACCTACGTCAGATTGGTACCTTTACAGTAACCACTTCAGTTTTAGCCTCATTAATAGACCAGTTATGTTCATTGCTTAACTACAATTCTCAGGGATCTAGCTGTTCAACATTGTGGTTCCATCAAGTCACCTCCTAAGGTATGTTGATTTAGCAAGGATTGTGCAGCGACTTCTTACGAAGTTGCAATGTTTGCAATCTGAAAGACTACCGCCAATCATGCAAGGCTAGAAACTATCTTGGATATTTCAGTATTCAAACCATAGGAGGCGCTCTTTTATTCTGGAACCTTTTCATGACACCAAAGAACTCCGCTTATGAGCAAGCGCAAACTTAACCAAAATACTGCAAGCGCAATAAATCTTGAAGCTGTGATATATCTGAATACCAGTCCTTTGAGCAATAGGAAATCCATATATAGAACAAGACAACTAAGATACAGTTAAAATATAGTGATCTGGAACATACTAAAGATGGCCAAGAAATATACAGTTATGAACTTTGAATATAAAAATTTAGTTCTCTTAATGTAGAACAACCAAAAAAGACTCAAATACAATGGGCAAATTTATGTATCACAGACAAAATGACGACACAGTTTCAAAAGTATCTCTTTTGTCTTCTCCCCCCTTCTCGCAGTTCCTTACTCTGTTCTTTTACTCAATGAAAATAAAGATTTTTAATTTATTGTTTACAACGCGCATAAATCCAAATGAAGATCAGGAGTAAACAAATTAAACTTAATAAGGTCTAATAATTAATGGTGTGAGAAGTCTGGTTAAATTCTGTCAGCGCTGACCTTTGTCATCATCGTGCTCACTTTCTTGAAATCGGTATAAACATTCCCTTAAACTTCAAGGAAATTTGTTTCTATTTTACCCATCTATCGGTTAGGAATGGAATAAACAACTTTTCTTTTTGTTTCAGATGAACGTCAAACCATTTTTGTGCAATATTCTTTTGTTAGTGTCTTTTTTATAATTTCTGTCAATATTATGTGTATTAAGTTCCAATGACAGGTATTAGAGTATTTCAAACAATTTCTTAAGTTCCTAATGGTTGAGTGAGATGCTCTTCAACTTTTTGGTTGTAAAATCTTTTAATTTCTTGATTTGTCATTTTTGGTTTCTTTAAAACGGTAGTTCTTCTTTCAAGGTCGTTCCGGTTTGTATTGCTTGACTAGTTTGGCGTTTGTTCGCCAGGCTTTATTTGTGTTTCCAGGCAGCCCCATGTAGGTCAAAATAATTTTTTTGGCAATCTGCCATGACACCATTGTCCAGATGAAGAAGTTTCCAATAGTTGGTGTAGTTCGTTTCTGTATTTCCCAAGAAATTTCGTTGCTTACATGTTTGCTTAAAACTGAACTTATATGAAGTATTACTGGAACTTTCAGACAGAACTTTCATGACAAACATTTAGAAGTGAATTTTGAGGATTGGCCATTCACTGAAAAGAAACGAAAAGAATAGCACCTAGATTTTAACGATTATTGGAGTCAGGGAGAAAAAGATCTAGAGCTGATTCTTTCATCATTTATCCACTCTTTTCTATGAGCTGCAGTTATAGATTTGTTCTCTAACGCCTCTTTGAAGGTTGCACTGCTCTTCCATTTTAGAGATGAAGAAGCGAAGAATATTGTCTTGGTAGACTTTTTTTAAATTCTTGGTATACACGATTTTTACACATCACCAGATTTGGTTTTCTATAATTCGTTTGGGGTTTAGATTTTTGATGGGGGTTGTCTTTCTTGATTCTGTTTTGATGTTTTTTATTTAGGCTGATTGGTAATCACCAAGGGTGCTGTTGGAGAATAATGAAAAAATTGCTGTTATCAACTATAGACTACAAGAGAAAACAACCAAAAAGGTGGAAAACTAAATACTAACTTAACTTCAATAAGGTCTCTTTTGTCTCCCCCTCCCCTTCAAATTTTCTTGTAATTACAGAAATCGCCAGAATTGTAACTTAAAAATCTATTGACAAAAAAATAATTTAGTAAAATTATTAAAAGTCTCTTAAAACAACAAATGGCAAAATGCAAGTTATGACCAGAGTTGATAAGATAGATGGCGTGCCCAACTGCCCTTCAAAAAGAAAAGGGTACATCCAAGTGATTAGAAGCATGCAAGTTGGTTTATTATTTGTTTTGATGCATAAATAATAGTGCTGAAGGTCGAAGAGATTGTCTTTAAGGAACAAATACTTGCACAGTACCGATGAGTTCCGGTAGAAAACTTTGACACATCTGTCCTAACAAGCCTAAAAAAGTTACATTTTCATAGTTTATGCAATCTATGTTCAGTACCTATCTGACATAGGTGAGATATTAGACAAAACGTTCACCTGTGAAGGAAAATCCCTAAAAATTAAATTTGTTTCTCCGCGACCACCAAGCTGGTGTTATTAAGTGATATTATTTGATGTTATTAGGACTATTTTTTCATACTCAAAGTATGCAACACAGAATCTACAAAAGATTACTATAACAACACATTACAACTGCTAAATATATAGTTTTTGGGAACTTCAGAAATTTCATTCGAAAATTGTGGCCTATAATTTTTTTGGCGGAGTAAGATATACATTCCGTTCCCCATTCTCTTTATCAACTATATCATAAACCAAACCTTTGTGAATCAAGACCCTAACCATTCAATTTCAGGGTTCTCTCAAGAGTCACTTACCAAATAGGATAATTCAGCGGAAATTATGCAGTGGCTCCTTAAAGAAATGCAGCATCCAGCTCTAATGGAAGTCTCAGTGCAGCACTTTTGTTACTAATGTATATGATATAAACATGGAAGGGAACAAAGAAAAGAAATGCATCTTCATCTAATGCTAGCTTTAATTTTGAGGTTTGTGGAGGTTGCTTGACTTATTCACACTGTACTATAGTTGTATAAACTCTTAAAAAATGAATAACTGAATAAGAAACAATCCAATGCTTTGGTGTAATTGATGAAACATGATAGTGTAGTTAGGCCATTTATTCTGAAATAAGCCCACACAGTTCTGTTAGTATTTCATTGAAGGTACAGATCTTCAATTTGTTGTTTGCAATGTGCATAAATGCAAGCGAAGATTAGCAGCATTTAAATTCAACCAAGCAGCTCTTGGTGAGGATGCGATTAGTCTGGTTGAATTTGATCAGCGCTGACCTTTGTCACCCTTTTGTGGTGCAGATTGGATCTTGCTGACTTTCTTAAAATGGCTATGATGCATAGTTTTTAATGCTTCTATAATATTCTGAGTATTAATTTGAGTTTTTGTGTACTGACAAAAAGTCAGTCAAAGAACCCAAATCAAAGTGATTTTGAAAAAAGAACCACCATCACGGAGTCGAAAAGAAAATACAAACGCCATAAATTGATAACGGCAAACCATGAAATTAAAAGGTCATACAACCAGAACAAAAATACTATATTAAACGTTAGAAATTGTTATAAACACACAAACACTTGCCTTTAAAACTCAAATTAATACTAGGTGCTAAGGAAAGAATAATGCACAGAGATGGTTTAGGTTGACCTAAAATGTAAAGAAATTTGAAACAAGAAAACGTGACGATCCCATTCATAACCGATAGATATCTTAGACCAAAACAATAAGGGCAATGAGTAAAGTAGAAACAAATTTCCTTTACATTATATAACAAAATGTGGAAAGCAAACAAGGAGCTTGAGGCACGATTCATACCTACTTCAACAAACTCAGTAAGATTCAGTCTCCATCATAAATGGTGGCAAAGATCAGTACTCACAAAATTTAACCAAACTTCTCAAATCCTAATCATTAGACACAAAAGTTGTTAAGTTAAATTTGATTACTGCTGATCTTCATCTGGATTTATGGGCATTGTAAAAAATAAATTAAAGATCTTCACATTCACCAAAATACTAAATCATGAAAATGATATTAGAAAAACAAATGCATAAAGTTTGACAAAAGTTAGAAGTAACAATCATGCTTTTATGTTTTATCAATTACACCAGTGTCCGATTGTTTCTTATTCTTCATTATGAGACCCCCGGAATAACTTATTTACTTGCTTAAGAGTTTATACAACTACACTACAGTGTGGATAAATCAAATGACCTTTATAAAACTCAAAATCCCTACATCAAACATTTCTTATTGAATTGTGGATATATTTATTCCATGAAAAGTCTATTCAATCATCAGTGCCATTATTTGTGAATGAAAAATAAGTAATTGCATGCTTCTGTTGACTAATTTCAGTGTAACATTTTTTCGGAAGACAGTTGGGTACGCCATATACATTACCTAATAAAATTGTCATTTGCTGTTTTAAGAAACATAATATTTTGCAATAAAAAAATAATTCATGCTGTAAGGTCATTAGATTTTTAAGTTACAACTATACAGCTATATCTGTTACTGTAAGAAACTGTGAGGAGGAGGGAGAAAGCAAACTGTCATCATTTTGTTTGCGTGGTAAATAAATTTGTCCATTGCATTCAAGTCTTCTTAGTAGTTCTCCATTGAGAGAACTAAACTTTTGTGTTCAAAGTTCATAATTGTATACCTATAATTTTTTGTTGGCCATTTTCAAAGTATTAGATTACTTTGTATTTTAACTATATCTTAGTTGCCTTACTATATTGTGAATTTACTATTGCTCAAAGCATCAATCCAAGATTAGATTTATTTTTACTTAGGACTGATGTTTAATGTGCTGACTCCCTTCTAAATTCATTGCTTTTACAGTTCTTTGGTCAAATTTGGCAAAGTAAAGTTGTTTGGTATCATTAAAACGTTCCACAATAAAAGAGGATCATCATCTGAGTAGTGAAATATCCAACATGTCTTAACCTTCCCTGATTGTTAATCTTTCAATCTCTGCTACATCAACTTACTTTAATGACTTGGTAGAACCACAGTTTTAATTTGAGCCCTAAGAATTTAGGTATCTCACTTCTGCAGCCTTGTTCTAGTAATTAAAATAAAGTATTATCGTACAAGTCACCAACCTAGTTAAGCAATGAAAAGTAAAGTTGTAACTGAAATTTTAATTGTGAAGGCATCAATTTAACACGTGAAGCATTAAATCATTTACAAACTTGCATCGTTCGACTACTGTTTCATTTCAGCATAGTGTGATAAAGACAGTAGGGGTAAATCATTAGCAACAGATTGGACAGATCAAAATATAGCAGATTTAGCTTAAGAAAATGAGGTAACTTGTAGCAATATTAAGTATTAAAGAAATTTTTAGCCAATTTGGCAATTCTTTGTCCATTATCATCTAACAACTAATGCTGTCCTAATATATGGCTATGAATACAGTTGAACACTTCTTGGTATTCTAGTTCCTTTTCATGTTTTGTATAACCCCACTTAACTTTTACTCCCCTTAAGCAGTTGTTTACAGTAGTACAAATGACATAATGCAGAATTGTTAAACAACTCGTCTCCCTCCTCTACATAGTTTTCTTAATAATCTGACAGTTTGGACTCAATAATCTCAATCGAATTAAGTTGATTTAGCCACTCTTCCCACTTTCTTAGCAGGCTGTCACTAGATATCAGCATCACTTTGAACTCTCGAAACTATCATAAAATACTAAACCATTGCAAGCAAAAATCATAACAATAGCTGTTAAAGCAATTGAATACTTAAACAAAATTTTAGCATTATGAATTGTTTTACACCACCAATAATTACCTTCAAACCACTTTTCCTTGTCCTGTATGTTGAGCGCCATGAGAATCACGCTTCTAGTTGGCCAACGTGAAGTCTTTGGACTGACCTCAACTTTAATAATAAGGGGTAGATCACCTGCTGCCACCGGAGCGCCAATTTCAGAAGCAACAGGCTCTAGGATGACCGTGCCATGAGCATCAGGGGCTTTCAGCTCAAGCGTTTCAAGAGGTGAGATGTTCGCATTATTTGGCGGCTGCGCATATAGTTTCAAAGCCGTTGTAGTGAGGCAGGCGTAATGCCTCTCCCAAGCTGTATTGCCGCGCCTGAAGAATATATTTAATATATATATATAATATATTCAAAGTTTCAAACGGAATAAAAAGCTTACACAAGAGTTTTCACCCATCCTTCAATTTTCAAGCTTTCTGGAGCAACTTCATCATCACGTTTGCTTTCGGTAGTTGTTGAAAGCTTAGTAAGACTGTCTGAGTAGTGCTTTACAAAGGCTTGGGGCACGCCGCAAGCTTTTGGCAGGTACTTGGCGCAAGTGGGGTGAGCTGTCACATGGCACTCAGTGCAATACTTCATGTTGCGGCCCAAGGTAATTTGGTTGGAACACTGAGCACACTTAGTCGTTTTGGTGCACAATTTTGAATCAAACCTGAAAAGTTATTATCAAGCATCAAATGAGGAGATAAAATTGTGGGAGCTACCTGTGGGGTATGTTGTGGTACATCCGCTGCTTGGAGTTCTGCCGGAGCAGATCGCTCTTTTGCTTGGTGGGCGACTGGGTCAATCTCTCAAGAGTCAGTTTGGTGTGCGGAGATAACGGTGCGCTGGTTTCTATATAGCCGTTATCCCTCAAATCCTTGTTGGGCTTGATGTTCAGGTCGGCTTTGAGCCGGCCAATTTCTTCATGCAAGCCTCTGTTTATGTCCCTCTCCTTGCAGAGCAGGTTCTCCAACTCTTTGTAGTTTAGCGTTACAGCCATAGGGGCGTGGTTTTCCTTCTTGCAATGGCCGAACAACTTGTCTGAGAAGGTTTTCTTTTTCTTAGAGTCGTCGATCTTTAGGAAAAACAAAAACTATTCCATTAAGAAGAAACGCTAGAGTTGTTGAATTTTAAGTACAAAATTCAAGTTTCACTATTACTTTTGCATTGCTGTTTTAGTTGTTAATTTTGAAAAACTGAAGCCATCATTAAAGGAAGCAACTTGCTAAGGGTCATCAGAAAAAATTATTAAATTTTTACAGATATTGAGTTTAGTCATAGCTAGTAATAATTTTAAAGACCATCAACTTGTGATTTTATTTGGGGACATTAAAAGACCTAATGAGAAAGGTAAATAAGATGCAATGGCGTGGTTCACTTTGGGGTCTGATTATCTGTTTTATAACGCAGAAACAATAAAAAAGAGATACATTAAGAAGGAAAGTATCTACAGTTGGAAATCAGACTACTTCTAGTTGAGAGAACAAAACACCTTACAAACAGGATAGTCACGAGATGATCTTCTAAGATGTTATAAAGATGTATCTGGGTCTGAGGATGAGAGAATGCAAACATTTTATACTCTGACTAAAAAATCAACTAAATGAAAAAATAAGTCGGTACCCGACAGCTTCTTAATGACATCAAATCTAGATCTAGACTAGTCATATTAACCAAAGATCTTCTTTACTGTATTGGAAAGTTTAAAAGTCTCCAAATCAACTTTATGAATAAGTAGTGGAACTGTTATTGGAAGATGGTATAAGCTCATTGCACAAATCATCCGATTTCTTAAAAGTATTTTCTTTTAGTAATATGACATGATATGTTTTCTTGTTGCTTACATTAAACTTCTATATCCAGGAGAGAAAAGCTAGGTAGTATTAATGATACAATTATCAGTGTATGTGAATGATGACATCAATGGCCAGTGATGTGCAAGTGCTACTTAATCAAGAGAATAGGCGGGTTCTGCAAGATTTAAGATTAATATGGATAAATCTAAAATTACGGCTTGGGGTAATTCTCACTCATAGGTTATCCATATCAACACGTTTGATTGCTAAGAATGTGGAATGGAGTCAAATGGTTGAGAAGGTAGACTACTTACCACTGTTGGCAAAAGTAATGACATATGAGAGACCTCAACTATAAAGAGCATGAAAAAGTGAAAACTGTTGAATGGATCTTTTTGAAGACAATGTACATGCCAAATTACCATCCATTCTATATGTCAAATCTAGAAACAGCTATTGAATTTACCTATTTGAGCAAAGTTGCATAAGATATACAGTTTTGTTAAGAGCAAGGTATTGTTGAAAGATAGAGTGAAAGGATCTTAAGGAAAAGTGGACGGTAGCAAAAAGCCATCTCCAAAAGGAGATAAAAAGCTGAGATAGTAAGCTAGGTCAGGTATTAAAAGCAGCGCAGAAGATAAAATGAAAGAGCCAGAAATCGTCATTTACTGACTATTGTGATGAGTTGGTAGGAGAATAGATCAACTGTAAGCTTTGTAAAGATAATGAAAACAATATTCTTTATAGGGGGGTTGTCCTATTTTAGGAGTTCTATAAGAAGTGCTTCAACATGGACGAATCAAGGAAAAAGAAGTGCTGCAGATAATGAGTGATGTGTCGTAACAAAGTGATGGGTTACATAAAAGACACTTGGCATTACCAATATTTTTTAATTAGCAAATTCAACCATTACTAAGTTCTGTTGTGTTAACATTTGGTTTTAAAAGTTAAACTAAAATGGAAATACTACCCACTTGGTTTACATTTTTGCAAGTTTATACAGGAAACTATAAACCTCATCATCCATATGCAATCAAAAGAATGACCGACGTTCTCTTTGGAACATAAGGAGTAGATAAAATTAAATAAGTGTAAAAGCAACCAAAGATAAAAATCTAAGATGAAAACCTTCAAGCAAGTCGTCTTGGGAGAAGAAAAAAGGAATTCTGATCGCAAATCACCAAAAAAGATCTAAAAATACACAAACCTTAAATTATTCAGAACCCAAATACAGAAAAGTTTCCAAAACTAACAAGACAAATGAATTTTAAAAGCGAAACTTCTTTAAGATCACAACCTGAACAGATAGATGAGATCAGATCGAGAAATAAAATGAATAATGTTTAGATAAATAGAAAAACTAAGATATCAATTTCAATCTAATAAGAAAGGGTATTGGGAAGTTCTTCATGGTTTGGCAAGGAAAACGTCACAGAGACAGAAAAAGGATAAATTGTTTTATAATAACATGAACTTACAGCTTGTCAAACATAAATAAAAAGTAATCCAAAAGAGAAATTGAACAAAGACTATTGCAATGGAAGGGGCAAAAATTAAATATATAATGTCAGGATAATACTTGAGCTTACCAGTGAACAATATATTGTTTTGCTCATATAAGTGAATATTAAGTAATCAGGATTGATTTTAACCTTTGACTTCAGTGAGAGTAAAAAATCCAAAACCCTCATTTAAACTAAATTTTGGTTAGAAATTGTATCAAACAATGCAAAGGTTGAGAAATATTCTGAGAAAAAGGTTGCAGGAGACCTGCCTTTGAAAAGGTAATAAGGAAAAAAAGAAGATGCAATAAAAGGTACCCATCATCTTCCCCCTCCCAAAAAAAACAAATAAAAGCAAAACTTGCTTCTATTTTAAAGAACAAACTTCTAACTAAATCGAGCCAGAAATTGTCTAAGGTTGAAGCCCACCACATTTATTACATTGGTAACAATGTAAATATGTAATCAATTTTAACCAACCTTAGACTGCAAGAAGTCGATCAGCTTAATTTGCTGCTGGATGGTAGCATCTGCTTTCAGTTCCCGTTCTTTGAAAAAGTTGAGTTTTTGCATCAAAGTATCCTGCAGCTCATTTAGATTTTCCACCAATCCACCATTGATTCTCTGCAATAGCCAAGTGTTGCAATATAACATAAATCAATAGAATTAAAGAAGTACCTGGCTTTCTGTTAGCTGCTGCCCAAGATGATAGTTCGACTCCTTAACACTCTGCAAGTGTGTCAATTGAGCTGAGTTCTCCTCCTTCAGCATCTTATTCTCAGCCACCAGTGCAGCGACCTGCCGCTCGTACGACTTGATGGCGACCTCATAGTCAGTTGCCTTCTCTTCGGCGCTCGCGAGTTCCTCTGTTAGATTGCTGGAGTACTGCCGAAAGTCGGCGCACTGCTGCTTGTAGGAGGCACACTCGCTCTTGTAGGACTTGACGTCCTCTTGCAGCATGCGGCACTTGGACTCCACCAGCGCCTTCAGCGAGCGCTCTTCGTTGACCAGCTTCTTCGCTTGCTGGATCTCCTCTTTAGCCTGCGCCAGCTCGTTGATCAACTTCTCTGTGTTAAAGTTCAGAGACTTTTGCTTCGTCTCGAAGGAGTCGTGGATTCGCTCGTACTCCATCAACTGATTTTCCAGGAGCGTGCAGGCCTCTCGCAACGCATGCAGGTTCTGTAACCAGCAAAACTTAAATATTGCGAAAATCAGAAAAATTCATGGAAAAGTATCATTGTTAGTTATGAAGTGTAACCATATCTAATTTACAAGGTATGAGTGTAAAACTACTTTAAATATCTTTAGGAAATGAATTCATACTATTCTCAAGAAAGGATTAAAGTGTAAATTATATGACTTGACTCTGAAATGAGGAGGACTTCTCTTCTCATTTCAGAGTCTGCTAACTACTACGTTCATTTCAACTAGCTGATTGCATACATAGAATAGGTCATAATCCAATTATTTTTTGAGGAGGGGCGGAGTTTTTATTGTCGACCCCAATGACTTCAGTGTTCAGTTATTACTAACCACTACCCTCTTCCCCACCTTGACTTTTAGAATCGTCCCATTATCGGTTTCCGATTATTTTCCATGTCTTTATACATGCTATCATATGTTTACACCTTTTTTTATCCGGTTTACTCATCTCTTTTCCTAATTTGAAGTATCCATGCTCTGTTAATGTTTGTATCTGCCTAGAATTGTATATTTTCTACTTTTTCCTTTGGACCAGTTTTCATTTTCTGCTTTAAAATTCCATAACATGGAACGTTCCACAGAATAGATCCCAAAATTAATCCGCTAGGAATCCTGGCTACCATTTTCATGTATTTTGATTCTCTTCTATTTCTATGATTGTTACTGCAGCCTCAAAATTTTTCATTATTTTAACTCCAGTTACCAAATCCCGTGTGGGATTGCTGCTCCCCATCGGGCGCCTCCCCAGGTGGCAGATAGGGGGATGACCGTTAGATATGACGGGTACCGGGGAAATAAAATACCCGGGGTGGACCAAAACCAGCAACAACCGAATGACTGCCGTATAAGTAGTTTCCTCCTTACTGGTCAACAGCTTCGGGTGGAAGAACCATGGGAGTAGGACACCCTTTTGTCCTGAGGTCGAGAAATTGGCCTTGAAGGCAGATGAACTAGATATGGTCAATGGCATAAGGATGCAAAAGGCAAGGGGAAACCATTGCATTATAGATCCTAGGGATTCCCAAGAAAAACCACTATGGAGAATCAGCATGAAGTAATGGCCCCGAGTGCCCGGCGTTCCTTGAATGGGACAGGGGTGCAAAGAATCCCCAGGCGGACCCAAAAAGTGACAATTCAAAGAATAGGGACATGGAATGTCCGGACTATGTACGAGGCAGGGAAATTAAGGAATATAAGTAACGAAATGAAGAGAAATAAAATTGATATACTAGGCGTTAGCGAAGCTAGATGGACAGGAAGCGGAAAGTTACAAATCAAACGACACCGTTATATATTACTCTGGCAGAAATGATAATGTTCATCAAAAAGGAGTAGCTATATTAATTGATAGAAAAATCAGTGATGCAGTCAGTCATAAATTTTGTTCCTTACTCTGATCGTGTGATAATGATACAAATGAGAGGCGAACCAATAAATATAAATCTTATACAAGTATACGCGCCTACAGCGGATACAAATGATGAGGAAGTTGAGGAATTTTATACACAGATAAAAGACTTGACACGATGTCTCAAGAAACACGAAGTTAATGTTATTATGGGCGATTATAACGCCAAGATAGGTAAAGGTAAAATAAACGATATAGTAGGAGAATATGGACTGGGTCAGAGAAACGAACGAGGTGAAAGGCTAATTCAATTTTGTGAAGAGGAAAACATGATCGTCACAAATACCTGGTTCCAGTTACCACCAAGAAGGCTCTATACATGGAGATCGCCTCAAGATAATAACGAAAGGATAGTGAGAAATCAAATAGATTTTATTCTAATTAATAAACGTTTTAGAAATAGCGTTAAAAGTGCAAAGACCTACCCTCGAGCTGATGCTGACTCCGACCATAATCTCTTAATAGCAAATATAAGAATAAAACTAAGAGCGCTACGAAAATCTACCCATACTACCAACATCAATATAAATGACATCAAAAACTCTGAAGTGAAAGAAAAACTACAGTGTAAATTAAATAAGGAGCTAAAGAAAATAAACATGAATGAAGACATGGCAGAGGAAAACTGGGGTAAAATAAGAAAAACTATAGATCAAATCTCTAAGGAAGTCTTAGTACCACATAGAAAAGAAGCGAAAAAAGAATGGATGACAAAGGAAATAATAGATTTATTAGAAGAGCGGCGACGGCTTAAAAATACGGACGAAATGAGATACCAAGAGATAAAGCTAAAATTACGAAGGAAAATTAAGGAAGCTAAGGAGAACTGGATGCAGGACAGATGTAAAGAAATAGAAGAATTACAAACCAAACATGATGAATTTAATATACATAAAAGATTGAAGGAAGTAACTGGTAATGTAAAACGTAAGATACCCTGCATACTTAAAACCGCAGATAATAAATTAGTATTAGATCCGGTAGACAGAGTAAAAATGTGGGAAACCTATATTAAAACCTTATTTGATGATAATAGGGCCGATATAAATATAGGAAAAGATACAGAAGCAAATATGGAAGGCCCAGAAATATTACAGTCAGAGGTCGACTATGTGTTGCGAATGGCTAAAACTAATAAAGCTGCTGGTCCAGATGAAATCCGTCAGAAATCCTCAAGTTATTTGATGAAGAAAATTCACGTATGCTAACGAAGATGTTTAATCAAATATATAACACTGAAATATACCGCAGATTGGCTCAAATCTACATTTATTCCAATCCCGAAGAAAAATAACCCAACATCATGTAACGATTTTAGACTAATTAGCCTAATGAGTCACGCACTAAAGCTATTACTAAGAATCATACAAAATAGAATATACAGAAAATGTGACATGATGGTGGCCAATTCTCAGTTTGGATTTAGAAGCGGTCTAGGGACTCGAGAAGCACTATTCAGTATGAACACCTTACTGCAGAAGTGCAGAGAATACCAAAAAACAACCTTCGTCTGCTTTATAGATTTTGAGAAGGCCTTTGACCGAATTCAGCACAATAAACTTATACAATCGTTGGCTAAAATAGGACTTGACGACAAAGACGTAAGATTAATTAAAAACTTATACTGGAATCAGACCGCAGTAGTACGAACAGAAGATGGCGAAACGAATGAGATTAAAATTAAACGCGGAGTGAGACAAGGGTGTGTTCTATCGCCACTCCTGTTTAATGTATACTCAGAACAAATTTTTCAAAATGCAGTTTGGGAAGCAACAGAAGGAATAAAAATAAATGGTGAGATCATCAACAACATCCGATACGCTGATGATACTGCGGTGTTGGCTGAAAATATAGAAGATCTATAAAATCTCTTGACAAGAATAAATGAAATAAACGACTTACAGTAAATAATAGGTCAATTGAAAGAGTCTTCAAATACAAATATCTAGGCTGTTGACTAAATACAGAATTAGATCCGGATGATGAAATAAAAGTAAGAATCGAAATTGCAAGAAACGCATTCATAAAATTCAGAAGTATGCTGTGTAATAAAGGCCTAAATCTATCAATCCGTATAAAATTTGTAAAGTGTTATGTGTGGTCTATTTTATTGTATGGCGTTGAAGTATGGACCCTAAAGAAAGCTATAATGAAGAAAATCGAAGCATTTGAGATGTGGATATTCAGAAGAATGCTGAAGATACCGTGGATAGAAAGAGTAAGCAATATCGAAGTATTACGCAGAATTGGTAGAGAAAGAGAATTACTGACTACAATTAAAATGAGAAAAACGTCATATTTTGGGCATATTCTAAGAAATAATAAATACAATATACCGCAGCTTATAATCAAAGGAAAAATTGAGGGAAAGAAAGGTGTCGGTCGAAAACGATTATCGTGGATGAGAAACAACAGAGCGTGGACTAACATGAGCGTTGAGCAACTGTTCCGAGCTGCCATGGATCGTCAACAATTTCACCAGGTGGTCGCCAACCTCTAATTAGAGAAGGCATTAAAGAAGTTACCAAATGGAAAATATTTTTACATTAATTGCTACAATGACACCACATGGTCCTATGTTTTTTAACACTTTTGTTTTTCTTCTGTGATTTTAGTAGCTGATAGTCTGCCTTTACCTCATAATTCCTGTTGTATATTAATTATTTGCAGATACCCAGCAATGCATATCTTTTTTTTATGTCCTTGTAAATTCTTCTCTCATGCCATCATTTTTATTTTTCATTGTTCTGAATTTTCTTTTAAAACAGGGTTTCATTTATGCTTTCTGTTTTCCACTCATCTCTTATTTCTAGTTTTAGCACTCTTCTTATAACTAAGATGAACATTATATGTCTAAGACCTTCCACTAGTAGCTTATATCTAGAGAGATTTTCTCTGTCAACATTGCGACATCAGACAATTGCCTGTAAGATCATAAGATTTCTGCTAGCTATCCAGTCCAGGATGTTTTTTTTCTTTGCTGTTATCTTCAAGTGTTTCCTAAGTTTTTTAAAAATTTTCCAAAGTCCACTTGAGCAATTTGGCGTTTTGTACTTATTTTTACCCTCTAAAACCTTTTCCTCGATCTTCTATAATAATTTTTCACTTTCTAATTCCAATTGCAGCACCACTGTTTAAGTCCGTGACCCATTTTACTTGTTTTTTATCTTTCCTGTTGAGCTATTACGCACAATTTTTATTTTCTTCTGCCAAAGTGTTCATTTTACTGATCTTGCCTTCGTCGACAATATTGATATTCTTGCAATCACTTACCTGGTGTTCTGCACAGTTTAAGTACAAGTTTCCCTTATTTGTATTTTCACATATTTTGCTTCGTGTCCATATCCTCATCATATATCTCATGTAATCTAGTCCAATGTGAGCTTACCTAGCCCCAGATGTCAAAATTAGAACATTCGAACCAATTCTGCAGTATCTACCACCCCCAGACATCAGACATCAATATTACCCAATGCTGAAGAAACTAACTATAATTAAAATAAACAGATCAAATCATTTTTGTTGATGATCACCTCAGATCACTGGAAGAACACAAAGTAATTGAGTTTGTTGCACCTCCATTAATAATATTTAAAACAACTGGAGAAAACAAAATGCTATGCTTGATTATTAACTTTATACTCTGTTCAAAGCATAAATACAGGCTCAAAAGCCCATTGTATAATTGATTTGCAAAATTATTCTTATGACATATGGTGTAAAACTTCCATCAATTTCTAAAAAAATTATATACAGTACCATAAAAGTACCTGAAACTACGTACTACTTTGAACCCAATCCTGCTCTCAGTTTTGGGGAGGAGAGGGGTAGTAATTTTACAATAATATTAAACTCTCAGGTAAGTTTTGATTAAGAGACAAATAACTTATGAAACACAGAAAGAGCAAGATGGATGTAGCGCTCATAGAAAATGGGTGATGAAAACCTACAAGCTGAAGAGAACATCCATACAGAAGCAATAGTATTACGATCCAAAAATATGTATAAGAAAATGCTGAAGTGCACAAGCAAAATGAAGAAAATAGTGAGAGAAGTCAAGGGCGTCAAAAAGCAGCAGATGTGTAACATAAATGCATTTGGATTCATATTATAAAGCACCAAAAGCCAGTTTACGATTAAGTAGTTAAGATACCTGGCTTTGATGCAGATGGATCTGAGTTAGGCCCTAAACTACAAACACTTGGTGGATGACTTACTCAGTTATTAGAAATAATTGAGTATCTGCATCTAATTCCAATAAGATATAATAACCACAATGTTGCATTATTCCATATCAGAGATGGTGAGTGACAACTGACCAGCAAGGACAAAAATATGGAAACCTTAATCTTCCACCTTGTAAACTTCCTGACAGAGTGCAGACATCCATAATTATTACAAAACAATTTGTTAATATAGACCAAGAGATTGAATTGAATGCTCTAAAAAGACAACATTGTTGTAATTTATCGCCGCAACTAGCAAATTTGCCCAACATTAATTGTTTCCTAGAGATACTAAAAGTGGCTTTGATATTGTCCCAAATGTTCCTTCTGTAACAGCGCCCTAATGTACAGCCTCCGATACTGCTTATCTGAGGATATCAATAATTCAGATTACTTTCATAGTCAAGTTGTATTGCATAGCAAAAATCCACTTGTAGATTCAGAAATAATCTTGGTACTGGTACAAATTAAATTACAAACATTCAAAAATTAGAAATCAAATAACCGTAAAACTTTCAAATTATTGTGTACAGAGATACATACAGATAATAATAAACAAATGACATTAAACTCACCAAACTTGTATTTTGCAATTCTCTACGAGAATTTTCAAGCTCGTTCACTGTAGAACTATTTTCTTTCAGTGCTGTTTCTAGCTGCTTGATTGCCTCTGCTTTTGCCAACGCTGCAGCTTCCAACTTATGAGCCAGCTCTTGCTTTTCACACCTGCACACCTCCAGCTCCTTAAACACTGTCGCAAGTTCACTGTGCTTCGCCTTCAACTCAGCTTGTAATTGCTCCACAACGCCCTTCTCCTTGTCACACTTCTCCCTCTCGCAGTCAACCCTGCTCTCTAGCCCCTTTGTCAGCTCCTGCAGCTTCACAATCTCGTTGGCGAGGTTCTCATTTAGGTTGCTAAGCTCCAAAAGGGCGCTCTCGTGCACCCTTGCATTGTCGGCCATTTTCGCTTTGAGATCCTCTACTTCTGCAGCCAATCGCTTGCTCTCCTCCTCAGCTTCCTTCAGCTCCCGCTTGAAAATCCTTTGTCAATTTCTGCATTGCTGAGGTCCTTCTCGAGGCGCCAGAATTTGGACTTCAGCTGGCTCAGCTCCTTCTTTTCCAAGGCTGCGCTCTCGTGCACCTGAAACAAGGCAAGCATAAGAATCTCCACTGGTTGGTTATTGAGCCTACCTGAATCAATTGCTGCTCCAGACGCTCGATTTGCTCCTTTAGGACGCTTTCCTTGTCACAATCACTCTCTAGCTTCGACACGCCGCTCTCCAGTCGCTTCAACAGGTCTTCTAACGTCTTCACTTTAACTTTGTTGCTCTGGTCGTTTACTTTTGCTTCTTGCAGCTGCACTTCCAGCTCGTTCTTCTCTTTAAGGGCTTTCGACAGCTGCTGGTCGAGCTCTTGCAGGCGTTTGCCGTGAGTGTTTTTTTGCTCGCAGAGCGACTTTTCATGAGAAGCTGCAGAGACGTTTAGTTGTTTCTTCAAGTCCTTTCAAATAAAAAGAATATGTAGATCAGAAAAGTTTGTGGTAAATAACGGAACAATGACAGCTTGACCAATATGTCAATGTGGCAGCAAAAGGCCGCAAGATAAGCAGGCGCAATTTGTTTTACACGTTTGCCAGAAACTCGAAACGAAATAAATGCAGTATTCCAGCATTCCAACAGGTGTTGAGCAAAATAAAGTTTATCGCTAGTCTAAATACAAGGAGTATTCAAGTTTAAAGGTTTGTTGTTATAGAAAAATGAGAATAAAATGTTTGAAATTTGTATTAAACTGAAGCATACTGGATTAGAAGCTTCTACATATCAGTATTATTAATTAATTCAATGGCATTCTTAATTTGAAAAATTGTAACGCTCATTGAGTTTTCAGGTAAAGAAAGAGGGGATATATAAGATTTAAGATACAAGGTTGTAATTAATATATCACAGAGTTCTGTTCATTTTATAACAGATTATTTAGAAATTTTTACCACAGTCCGTGGTCCCATTGAGCTTGTATTAATGGTAGCAAAAAAGAGTATTGGTCATTGGAAATTTGGTAGCCCAAGATGATAAACAATCAGTTGTAGGAAAGAACTGGACAGAGTGATGTGAATGAGGCAATTAGAAGAAATAAGTATGGACGGCTATGGATATCCTAAGAAAAGAAAAAGAGAAGTATGTAGGAGAGACCTAAAATGGAATCTACAAGGAGATGACAGAGAGAGACTATGCATAAGAAACGTAAAGAACAGTGATACGCAACACAGAACTATCACTAGGAAAACAATTAATTAACATTTTTGAGAGAATTTTAGGAAAGACTACTCAAGTCTCATACTTTTGAAGAGAGGGCGATAATTTTTTTGTAGATATTCCAATATCAAACTTCAGCTCAAACATAAAAAGATGAAAAAAGAAATATCCACTTTGTTCAAAAATGATGTTCAGTTGAAAGTATCTAGCAAAAGTCTCTCCAGTATTACTGGTAAAAACCCTAGCGTTTACAGAAGTATTTGATGATGAAATTCTATAAAGAACTAGAGCGAATCTATAACGCCCTTCCAAATTGCAATGTCAAACTGACATTTAGAAAAAAGTAGGGAAACCTAGTTGACTGTCGTAACACGACTGCCAGCAACATAAGTTGATTCTAGAGGTTCACTAAACATAACCCTTAGAACTAGCAAATTGTTCAAAAAGTCCTTGGGTATGGGATACATTAGATATGGGATCATTAGATAGCTTGGAATTTTGCAAAACTCTTATATAATTTGCTCTACGGTTAAGTGCTTTGGGGGCTGCCAGAAAAATTTGTAATTATTTACGAAGTGGTTGAAGGTGTTTAAAGAAGATAACCAACTGACTGACAATCCAAGATCCAGACGTCCAAAAGAAATTCACCATTAACCGAAATTAAAAAGAACTATCAGTGACATGTTGGTTGTTGGCTGCTGAGATCAATTGCCATTACTTGATGGACAAAATCCTGAACAAAACCCGCAAGATCTGGAAGAAGTCAAAGTGAGTGCCACACAAGTCTCGTCGCTTTTGTTTGATCAATACAAGCCATTGTTCTTGAATATCATCACAGCTTTTGACAATCATCTGGAAAGAAAGTCACCATCAATCTAGTTAAAAGACTTTCGGAACAGCAACACAATGTTGATTATGTTCAAAAATTAAGGCGGTGCCGTTTATAGAAAGTTCCCTGCAAAGGACAAGATAATAAAGAAATAGTGCAAGAAGTTATCAAAATAAATGTTAGTTAATGTAAAAATAAATAAATTATAGCCCATGTGCACAAACAGGAACTAAATATAATAGACTCAAGCACAAAAATCCAAAGCCATAAACGAAACAGTATAAAAACAATAACATTAAATCGCATCCTGCCATACTATCATATATAATGCATTCAAGTTCATTAAAAAGAACATTTGTACCTACTACTAAGAACAATCAAAATTATCTTTTTTCTGCTTAATTTTATGTAGGAAAATCCCTAGCCTATATGGAGCAAACAATGTTGTTGAATTCACAACTTTGTAATCACAACCAAAATCATAAAAGCAGTATCTTGGTGAAATAAAATTTCCTTCTGTAGAATGGTTCTTGAGCAACGCAAAAACTGCTGAGATAATTCTATTGCAGAATATAGAGTTTAGATGAGAGAAAAACCAAGCACTACTATGACTAAGTCAACCTTTAATCATTCTTGAATACAAAAGGTGAGTTTAAAAGACATGTTTAAGTTTATTCTTCATGACAATACATGATCTGAAGTTCTTGATTCTATTAACGGAGCTAATGATTGGCGACTGGCATTTTCCCTGGATTGGAAAGGATGAACCATTTTGGCTCGATAGAGCCATAACAAATAATCCATTACTAGGTAAGATTATTAGAAACGAGGCATGAGCTAGCTATTAGTTGAAAATTGCTATGAGCCATAATGATGATCATTTATAAAATACATGGAATGGTTGGTAAGAATAACAAATAGAGGTTCTGAATCAAGTTAGTTGGAGAGGTCCAGGAGATCTAAGTAGGCAAAATAAATGGTAATCAATTGGAGGCATGCAAAAAGTGTCCTACAAATCCAAAATAAAAAAGTCTGAGATGACCAAGACGTAAAAAGGATCAAAGAGGGCCAATGCCTCAATGAAAATGTCGCACTCCCAGCCAAAAGCTTGTTGGCCAATCAAATGTCCAAGGGTCCAATGCCTAAACAACACAGAAATTTTAGCAAGCTGCAAAACTGTAATCACCGGCAATATCAAATAAGGATTTCTGATCATACCATTTCAAAATTTTACAGGAGTAGCTGAAAAGTGACCAAGACTTGCTAAACAATAATAGAGGCATTTTTGAAGAAGGAAGGAGGCAACAACAATTTCATCAAAATTTTAGTAATATTTTAGGGGGTTTAGGAAGAATGTCCTATGATAGCAACATTAACAAAAGATGTGGTGAATGAGTGTGGTAAAAAACGGTCATGCTGAAAGTCGTTTCAATTCTTCATTTTTTGTAGATCACTAGTGATGAGCATATGCTCGATACTTGTAAACGGGGAAAGCCTATCACGTTTCCAATGTTCCTGAAAAATGTAAAAATAGTAACTTTTTAAAGAAAATTTGAAAATGTACATGGCTTGCATAAGAACCAAAATCATGTGAGAGTAATTTAACCATCAATAGATCTAAAGTAAGTCACAAAATTATATAACTAAAGAGGCTCCCCCTCACCTGTATTTGCTGTTGCAAAACTGAGCACGCCTCCTTTTCCTTCTGCAGTTCCTTCTCCATCTCCTGCACCTTCTGCTCATTCTTTTGCTTAGCCAGCTGCTCCTCCAACGCGCGCGTCCTGCTCCTCTCCTTCTCCAGAGCCTTAGCAGAGCTCTCCAGCACCTCAATCTTGTTTTCCAGCTCTCTGATGAGCTTCTGGTTGGCCTCCAGCTTGATCATGAGCCCGTCGCAGTTCTGCTCGCTGGACTTGAGCTTCTCGCTCAGCGACGCTTGACTATTTTGGAGCGTGATAATTTTGTTCTGCAGCATTCTTTTCTGGTGGGCTTCGTCGGCTGCTTGACTTTGGAGCTGCGCTATCTTGGACTGAGTGTCCAACGTCACCTTCTCCAGGCGAGACTCCAGCCCCACTATGCTCTGCCTGTTCAGCTTCTGCACGCTCTCCAGAGAGGTCTGCAAAGAAATGTGTGGCAAATGAACACATAAGAATAATTAGCTTGCAAGACATTTGATTAGTTTATCGTACATAAATGATAACATCAGATTAGTGTATGAATAGTAAGAACAAAGAAAGAATCGAAAGATTCAAGACAAAAAACTTTCAACTCAGGAAAATGAATTGTTTACACGTCAGTCAAGACAACGAAAATGATTGTATACATAAAAAGAAGGCGTTAATGGAAGCTAAATAAGAAAATATAGGACTAAATATGTATTTTAAAGGTCTGAATACACAGGAAAGAATGATAATAAAAAGAATCATAAGAAAAAATTTTAATAAAAAGAAAAGAGACAACAAAAGCAATCCCTAAGATAGGCAAAAAGAATAACAGAGAAGATCTTCAAAACTGCTAACAGAGATTCCCCGATTACAGTAACTAAAGAACAAAATTTACAGAAACCAAAGAATAAAAAGACTAAGTACATACTACAAAAGGCAACCTTCTATGAAAAATCCATGAAAAAAGTAACTTTGTTATTAAGTTTGTGAATACATCTTGTTGCTTTTCCAAGGTCAGATTAATGAAACACCTAGTGAGTAAGATTGAACTGTCACTCATTCTCCTCCTCCAGACAACCATAAAACTGAAACTAAATTACTGTCTTTGGATTGTCAGCCAATGTTTGGAAAACTAACAGTAAACATTTCAGCATTCTCTCTTCCCACTCCACACCAACACATTTTCCCTTCTCCTCTCTTTTTGGTTGCATTAATAAGTGTGGTGACTATACAACAACACAATCGATAACAAAAAAGATAAAAACTGTACAAACTCCATTTTGCAGACACTCATAAATTGCAAAAAATTAGTTCAAAAATTAGGATCAGAGTTGTAGATCAAATATATGTCCTAATAGGAGTGGAAACGCAGTCTAGTATCACCTATAAAGTCCATCTTCAGGATCTCTAAAAAAAGTCACACTCTTTCACGCTGCAAATGCACCATGTATACTGATTTTAAACTTTTAAATCCGCTCAAGGCTGAATTATCTCAGGATGTGAGATAGAGCATCAATTGTTGTAGTAATTGTTGCTAACAAAGTTGATCCCTACACAGATTATCAGTGTCAGTCAAAGGTAATACACGTACCATGGCAATAAATTAGCAAACAAGGGAACCGCAGCAGCCAAGATTAAGTTCCTTTACACAAAGCCCACACAAAAATTAGAGGAAATAAAAAGAAAAAGAAATCTTTGTTTTGAACAGTTTTCATCAACAACATACAAGGGCACAGTAGTAAAAGTTGCAATTGTTAACAGAAATAGGGCACCTCAATTATTTTAATTATCACAAGACAAAAATTTCTAGTTCTTCTACCTGATAAAGTTTGAAAAACCAGAAAAGGACAACACTGTGCACATATTTGTGCTTATTGGGTGCCTATTTAAGGATATCAAAGTAAGAAAAAGATTAATTGAATTGAGATTGTCACAAACAATTAGCAAACAGATTGCGATTCACGAGAAGTCCTAAGAAAAACAGCACAAAACATCTTATTATTGGTTGCTTATTAAAGAAAAGAAAGAAGTCAATAAGACTAATGCACAAATATATAATTCAAGGTCACAGATAAATAATTATGACTATAAACAAGACTGACAGCTGTTTGTTGTTTGTCGTTTAATCTGTCCTAACTTGACTCTTCACTAAAGCAAAATTCATCATAGAAAACATTGTAAAAGATCATGAGAAAAGAATAAAATAACTTACTTTATGTTTATTCTCCAGCTGGAAAGCATGTTGCAGCTGTTCGTTCAACATGGAATTTGTCGCAGTCAGCTGTTGTATTTTCTCTTCTTTTTGGGCAAGTTCCAAATTCAGCTCTGAGAGTTTGGCCTTTTCGGAGTTCTCCCATTTCAGTTTCGCCGACTTAATTAGCTCTAAAGCCTTCCGCTCCAAGTCCGTCCTATCTTTTCGTTCAAGCTCCAAGGTCCTTTTTAACGCCTAAAAATAGATTTATGCACATGATTTCACTACAATCATCAAAGCTGCAATTACTGAGCACTCAGTCAAAGAACTGACAAGGTCGCGCTCAAGACGGTCCCTCAAGCTCTCCAAGTTCTCCACTTGGCTCAGCTTCTCTGCAAGCTTGCTCTCCAGCTTTTCCTTCTCCTTCTGCACATCGTTGCCCTGCGCCAGCTGCTTTGTCAGGACGTTAATTTCCTTGCGCATCTCCTCCACCTGCTCGTCTTTCACTTGCACATGATAGTTTGACTTGTATTCATGCAAGTCATGTATGTAGGTAAAACCGACAAATGGCAGGTTCCTCCCAGAAAACTGCGTCTTCGTCTTAAAATTCTCAATGTTTGGCTCGTTCTTCTTGGCAGGAATGTCAAAGAAATTGCTTGTGTCATCCACAGCATCAACTTTGGGCACGTATGGAGGGACCTGGTCCCGCAAGCTGGAGAAGTTGACACTTCTGAACAGTGCATGCTTCATGATCTGCTCGTAATTAAGTCGTGTGCCGGCATCGCTCAGTAAGCCCTTTACCAAAGATGTATAGGCCTGTGACACTACTAGATCGTCCGGAAACTTTAAGTGAGACTTATAACTCATAATCTTGGAGTAGGTGCCCGTGGTGTTTGATCCGTTAAAGGGGGTGGTTCCAATTATTAGTTGGTAAGCCAGGATACCAACAGACCAGTAATCACAGGAAATCTGACAAAATAAGGCAAATTAGTGTTCGACTTCAATTATGCGGCTTATACTTGCCCCATAGCTAGGAGTTTTGCGGCTTTTGTTGTCCATTGACTGTAAAACTTCAGGCGCAATGTAATCAGGAGTGCCGACTGGCATTCCGTCGTTCACCAATCCCTTGGAGTTTATTTTGGCTGACGAGCCAAAATCGGCCAGCTTTATATGGCCACAACGGTCCAGCAGGATGTTGTCCGGCTTAATGTCCCGGTGGACATAGCCCATGTTGTGGATGTCGTGGAGGGCAAGCACCTTAAAAATGCAGTAAGATACACTAATTAAGTTGGCCTAAAATAAACAATTCAAGCAATGCACATCTGCTTAACTCTACCACTCCCAAGTAGCAGATTAAATTTGAAGGCGCAAACTTAAAATATTCCTTTGACTGTTCTGAGGTCGCTGCCTTACTTGGAGTTTATAAACTCATAATGTTTTGTTCAATAGTTCAGAAAAGAAAATATAAGTTTTTAGTTTATGTGCCTTTGTAGACACAAACAGGTGGTGGAAGACTACTACTGACGTCACGCAGTTGTGGACAAAACATCAAAGGTTTCCAAACTTCAAATACAGCGTTACAATTGTATATCACACCTTTTTCTCATTCTAAAATTATTTTGTTTCTCAAACAAAAAAGAAAAGCATTTTCTTGGCGTTGTACATGAGCTTCTCTTCGATAAAGAATAGTCATAGAAAAAAAAAAAGATGGATACACCATTTAATTGATCTTGTCAATGATGACACCAAAAGCAGATATGGCAACTTGGTCTCCATTGACATTAGTTCTCAGCATCTTAACCAAATGCAGAACAGAAATTTTCTGGGTGCAGACCTCCTTTAGACTTATCTAATAAAATTGACCTCACTTAGATGCTTTGTGAAGAATTCAACGCGCATATCTGGCCAAATGACACAAATATAGTAGAAGAAATACTGACCAAGTAGAGTGATAAAAATGAATTCATATAAGCTACATACTGCAGTGAAAAGACGACAGACGAGATTGCTTTTAGTTAATGCTGGTTTGCTTGCTGTTATTCTTCATGTGAGCCTTTAGAAAGCACCAATAAACGCATAATAACTTAAACAACAGTTAAGATGAATGTAGGAAAGTAAAAACCAATTTTCAGACTTCCCTAATAGAAATTTTTTCGAGTGAGAAAAGACTAGAATTCCTCCCTAACAGATTTTCTTCCAACACAACAGTAATACACTAGTGTCTTCTCAGTAAGTAAAAGAAACTGATAGCCCATAGCCAAAAGTTTTACGTGCATGTTTCGGTTTTAAAATGAATGACCATTAGACTCCTGAGCATGAGCCACTGCAAGTTTGCAGTAGTAAGTCCTGATTCTTCCAGCTCTGGGGAGTGGAGTATCTTTGAATGACTGCTGAGGTCTTTCATTCAACCGTACAATCGGTTCAATTTGGCCTTTAACTTTTCAATTTAATATAGATAGTAGTTAACTGTTACAATATCGAGCAGGCAGTGGCACTGTTCTAACATGACCTACAATTTATTTTGTCTGCATTTGAAATCATACCTTAACTGATGCAGAGCGAAGAACATATACTACATCTATCAAACACATAGTAGACATATTACGACACTTAAAAGAAGGCTGTAATAAAAAATAGTACACCAGATGACATCACTGGAGCGTCCAGACGAGCAAAATAAGGAAGGACGGGAGTCGGTTAGAGTGCAGGAATACTAAGTATAGTAGAATCACACCTACACACAAAAACAGACAAAGATGTTTCACTTTATACTTACTCAAGGTTCTAAACTGCTAAAGAATAATTTTGAAAATTAGATCAAAGTACATAAACGACAAGCAAGAGCAGTTTTGCAGACTAGTGACGCCTATGGTGCTACTAAGCGAATGAAGCTTTGATGATTGATTTGTCTTGCTTCAATCTAATTATATGATCATACGAAAAATGTCAAAAAGGCGAAAACTTGAGAAAGAAGAAAGATGGTGCTGACCTATTAATATGGCCATTGCTCCGCCTAGAGATGAGTTAATGAAAGAGAAAGTAAAAGACATAAGATAAAGAAAGAAAAATGCGAAAAATAAGAGAAAATGGGAGAAAAAAAAGGCTGTCCTAGCGAGGACAGGTACTTCTATATATACTGCACAAGATGAGCAACAAAAGAAACACACTCAAATAAGTAAAACTTAAAATCCTAGGCCGAGCTTAGCAACTAGCCGTACACCTTAAATTAAATCTAAAATAATAAAGTCCAAATACAAGAAACTAAGGGCAATCTCACCAACTCTGCAATGTAAAAGCAGGCTGCGCTCTCCGGGATCGTGCCGCCCTGCCGGTGGAGCAGCCCGACGAGGTCGCCGCCCGGGTGGAACTCCATAATGTAGTACAGGTAGTTGCTGTCCTGGAAGGCGTACTGCAGCGCGGTGAGCCAGGGCGAGCGCGCGCTCGCCATGATGTTGCGCTCCTCCTCGAAGGAGATGCCCTTCTGCGCCAGGCACAGCGCCTTGCGCACGGTCTTCATGGCATACACGTCGCCCGTCTGCTTCTCCCGCACGACGTGCACTTCTCCGAAGTGGCCCCGGCCGATGGACGCTCTTCACCTCGAAGTCGGACACGCTCGCCCGCAGGCCCCGCAGCTGCTTGAGCGCCGCGCGGTGCTTGTCCGCGAAGGCGGCCACCTGCTGATCGAACTTCCGCAGGCAGTCGGAGCTGCACTCGTCGTACAGCACGGTCAGCGCGTCCAGCAGGCTCTCGCGGCTCGTCAGGCTGGAGGCACTCTCCGAAGCCCTCGCGGACAGCAGCTGCGAGTTGAGCTGCGCCACCCGCACGCTGATCGGCTCCTTGGACGGCTCCATGGCGCCGGCTTGGACTGAAATCTACGCCGCACGGCACATCGCAACGGGCGATAAGGAGCGTACGCAAAAACTCGAAACCGTTAAGCCTAACGTTTGAAAAGCCAGGTTAGGACGGTGCTGCCAGCCTATTGGCTCGGCAGAATTTAAACTCAGGCTCGCGATTGGTCGAGTTTGAAAGCCATTTGCTATAGTTCTACCACAATCAAATTTAAATTTCATTCCGTGATCAGGGTGAAGTTTTTATATCTACGCTTAAGATATGTATAATTAGATTACAACAAGAATTCATATATATATTTATGTAAATGTTATTTGCGTTGTTGTAACTCGAAATTATTTAATTTGATTAAAATTATACGAACATGGGCAGCTTGTGATATACGAGGTGTAATAGAAAAATAATGGGACTGGCAACTGCGTTAACTTCCGCTTTACTGTTATGGCTGAAAAAAGTGGAAGACCTTCATCCTCAAAAACGGAATACAATATGGAAAAAATGAAGGTTTCTGTGGTGCCAAACCGTCGATTGACGTCCAAAGTATCCCAGGAGTAAGCAAAAGGACAATCGGAAAAATGTGCGTCTTGAAATTTTTTACCATCTTCAGTGGCATGATTACAGTTTATTAATGATGAATCATAGATTTCTGAGTAGGGCTGTAACATAAAACGTCAAAGTTGCAGATTGCATCCTAAGAAAACAAAAATTAAAACTCAAATTGATGCTCATTTGTTTTCTTGACAGTCAGAAGAAGTTTGTACCACCAGGACAAATTGTCAATCAAAGTTTGTATTGAAAAGTCTTTAAAAGGCTCGGGCAGAGGGTAGCATGTGTACGACCAGACCTTACTCACACTTGGATGCTGCACCATGACAACGTATATCTTACGCGGCAGTCTCCATCAACAAATTTTTGGCAGCAAAAAACATGCTGTGGTTTTCTAGATCTCAATCCCGCTTACTTTTTTATTCCTTCACCTGAAAAAACGTCAGAAAGGGCACCATTTTGGTACTTTAGATAATATTCAGAATGGTGTAATTGAAATTTAGTCAAAAGCTTCCAGAACAACTACAAACAATAGAAAAGGGATAATCTGATCACCGAGAACAGTGGCTTCTTTCCACCAAAGCCGTTTCCCAGCTCCTGATTCAAAGAAGTATTAAAACAGCAGTCAAAGACTCAACTGAACTCAAACGGCCAGTTTGCAAGCAGTTGTAAGAAGCAAGTCACCAGAGTATGATAAGGTACTTCAGCTAACTCGATCCTTGTGATTGAAGATCCCCAATCAAGAGTCATATTCTAGTCCAAATTATTCAAAGCGGACATATATTTATATATGGCGGTAGTGTGCCACATTTGTACGTCTACTGCAGCTTGATGAGTAGGGTGCACTTTAAACTATTTTTTTTAAACAAAGTTAAGCACAAATGTAGTTCAAATTTATATTGGCCCCAACTATTTCAATACAAATTTCCGTACTAGCAAGTCAAATCCTTCTTGACTTACCCTGTGTACAGATAGATGAATATAGACGAACTAACAAGTAGAATTCGTTCTCTTGTTCCCTTCTAGCAAAGTTCCGTAGAATTGTATAAGCACGAGCTCATAAGTGACTATAGTTCCGGCAATCTGCAAAATAAAAACTTAAAATGTGATGATGCACCCTACAGTAAAGGCGTACACTCAAAATCAACCCCCGTGTGACCTTGAAGTACCTTTTCCCACTCAGCGAAATGGAATCCAAGCAAACGTGTGACGCGAACCTTCTGATCTAAAATAGCGGGGTGAAGAAACCATTGCGACACAACCCTGTAACCTACTTCGGTGTTGTAAATGGTCGAAGACACCCCGTTTAGCAGAGGCAGCACCTTTTGGCTCTCATCGTGGATCCACGCTCCGTACAGTGACACGCACACAGTGCGCCCTATCAGGAAGCTGAAGGAGTAAGAGAAGTACACTCTTTCCAGAATGTTCTCCCTAGTCCTGCAACGGTGCTGTTTTATCTTACAAACAAGTCGTTTAGTCCACTGATTTACCTTAAACTGTTAAAGAACTGGACGAGTATGAAGAACAGGTTGCTCCCGAACGAGACCAGCACGATGTAGGATAGCGCCTCATTTAGCTTCTTGCACAGCCGGTTGAGTCTGATGTAGTCCTCCCTCACAGCTCTCCAGAGCATTTCGTTGGAAACCTACAAAAGTTTTGTATCAAGCTTTTATTATGTGGATATCGGTCCCAACCTTGGATTCGACGTATGACTCCACACGCTTTGTGATCTGCTTGAAGTGCAGAGCTAGGGCAGAGCTGGTGAGCATTATGAAGAGGTCAATGAACGTCCACGAGAACGTGGATATTAAATTAACTGCCTAAAAAAGAGTTTGGCAACATTTCTTAATTAGTAGTAGCGATACGATGGTTCTGGCGCAAGAGAGTAGTCTCTGAATGACTAAACAGATGATTTTCCTGCTACCATGTATGTAGTCATTTTGATCACCTTATCTAGTAAATGCCTTATATTTGGGAAACGAGGTGCTACCTCTACAACTAAGAGTCAAAACCTACAAAACGCCTTTAGGAAACATTTGAAAAAAGCGGTAGGTCCTCTCACTACCCCATATAGTAGATCCGTAAGAGACATTAAACTGAGGACGTACCCATGTCTATCATCCATTTTAGCAAGATCTTGGAACAAACAGTACGTCATATTACACTTCTCCGCCCTACCCGATGAACGATAAGGCACATCGTTGTTCACCAACACGACAGGTTCATCTTCATCTTGAAGAACTATCGACGGTTCTTCAAAATGGCTACAGTTCTTGATCATAACTTTTCAGGCTGGTGACAAGCCCAATAATTTAGAGAACTTGATCCAAACGATTCCAAACAAAAACTAACCAAGACAGTCCAGACTTATTTCCGGAGTTCCCAAATACCAAGGAGATCGCAACTTTGGAGATACCTGAAAGAACGGACGATGTTTTCTTTCACTCATCATTCTTGTAGATAATCTTTGTGTTATAAGATTCATCTCTTCCTCGACCTCTATAGTGAAGACCTGAACGAGGTATATCTATCCACTTCGCCCCAAATATTGTACACACAAGAGATGTTAGAGGCCTTCTATTTTCAGAATCAAAAGGCCCCTAAAAACTAATAGGAGTACAGGAAAACACTTTTGACACAGTCACTTTTTGGTTGATATCAAGTAAAGGCTTCAGCCCTGGTTTTGCCTGTTGAAAGTTGTTCAGACTCGGTTCAAGCTCGGACCAGTCTCTTGCGCCATAACGTGCGCAATCAATAACAAATCATGAAACCACAAGGACCCACCTGCATCAGAATCCCCGCCCACAAGTAGTACTTAAACACGCGGAATATTTGCGGGTAGGAGATTACCGCGAAGAAGTACTGCATCGGTTCGTCTCCTCTGTTGCACCTTTCCGAGTGCAGCAGGTTGTTCGATGCCACCAGGACATGTTCGACTGCAAGCGCAATGCTTTGAGGTCAGAAAACGGAGCAGAAGGCCAGTACCTACTCGCTGCTGTGAGCAGGGTCACCGTAGTCATGACCTTCAGCCTCAAGTTCAGCTTGGGCGACCACCCATAGTTGCGCATCGAGACTTCGACCATGTACCAGGCCCTCACGAACTTGGCCCAGTTCCTCGCCAACTGGAGGAAGAGAACGTGGACGACGAACGAGCTAGTGAAGAACACCAAGGAGGCTGGAAAAAATTCCAATTTGTTATTCAGTGTTAAGTAAAACTCTACGATTCCGCCGTGTGATTGAGGAACTTCTATTTCATCTTAAAAAAAGTTCAAAAGCTAATTTGTTTCTTCTTCTTTGGCGCTAGATGTCCGTAGTTTCCAAAAAATTAATTTTTTGTCTGAACAAGCATCGTTATTAATGCTGTCGAATTTAGAACAGACCAGAAAAGACAAACACATTCTTCCAAAATCATTAATTGATTAACTTGTAGGTCACCCCAAAAGAGGCATTGAAAAGAAAACATCTTCACCTAATATAAGAATGAAGACGAAAAAGGACATAAGGGAAAGAGAAAGGAGAAAGAACGTGGAAGAGAAGAAGAAAGGCTAAGAGGAATAGTGGAGAAAAAAAGAAAAGAAGAGGATAATGAATAGAGAGTGGGGACGGGAGAAGAAAAAGAAAGGGAAAAGGAATGGGACGAGAGGAAGAGGAAAAAAAGATGAGAAAATCAAAAGGGAGGATAAAGAGGAGGGGGAGAGTAGAGTGTCTTGCTACTTCCCAATTCCCGTAAATGGTGAAATTTATAATTACGAGCTGAAAGTACTTTTGAGCGTGTTACTAAGGCTTTTGACTTTCTAACGTCTACGTTAATCCGTAAACGATCCTCCCTACCCTTTCAGAATCTTCATCTGGTAACAAGGAAGTTCAAGAGAAATTTGATGGGTTGATGTATCAGAAATAGCCCTAAAAATTTTTCGACCGTCCGCTTTGCTAAGTAAAAGCTACTACAAGAAGACCATCCAACATTGTTGATCTAGTAATTTCTTTAAGTGGATACTTTCTGCCACATTTCCTTAATTTGATAGAAGGGTAATGGTCTCTTTCCTCAATTTTAGAATTCTTACAACGGTCATCAACTTCTACTAACGAAGAATATCATACAGCAGAGTCAGTAATAGTGGTTATGCAGGTATCTTTCTACATGTAGGAGGAAGCTCTTAAGTTACTGAGCTCTATATAGGTCATGATTAACGTAATTCTCTATTTCAATCAAGTTTATGGAAGAAAATGCAGCACAACTATGTGGGCATTACAATTTCAAGTTTATAGATAAACAATCATCCTTCATTAGGTCTGTTATCTCCTCAAAACCCACTTAACATAAACGCTTTTCTATAAAAGATTTAAAATCACCATAATTTATAGTCCTTTGGTAGCTGGAGCTTATGTGTAGGGAAGAAACCTCCATGTAGTGGAGTTTTTCTATGTCTGAGTTTTGTAAAGCCAACAATCCACATCTAATGGTGTTCTTTGCTTGTATTACTCATTGGGCTCTTGAAAACTACAAATGTCTAATTCGTTTGGTATCAGAATTGTAAAGTTCGCAAAGTCTTGGACGATACACTTCCAATTGACGCTCAGGCGACTAATCCTCGCCTCTTCTTGAGCTTGGCCGAAGTCTTGCAAGAGGTAATCTTCAAAAGATTGCTAATGGCCTAATTGTTCGAGTCTTCTTGTCATTTTAGGATGGGTTTTAAGGATTCTGTGATGGGCAGGCTAGGAAAAAGAAAGATAGGAGATCATTTTGCTGCTCCCCTCTTTACTTAATGCAAGATACTTACTAATCTGAAATATGTTTGTCTGGTATAACATCAATTCGTGGATGCACATGCATATGGCGAACATGCACCCGATTAGGATCATGACGCAGTAGACAACCCTCCACGACTTCCATGTGAAGTTTAGGAAGCGCCCTGTGGGCGCGGTGATGCCCTGGACGGGCAGCAGGCCGAAACACTGCCCCAGCACCAGGACAAACGCCATGGACCTATGGAAGCCGTTGTAGTTCTTGTCTTTGAGCGAAAGGTGCCTCTTGCCGGCAAACATCTTCGGCAGCTTCATCTAATTTGGAAGGCCTCGGGGTAACTAAATTGACCCGGTTAGGGGCGCGATTTAGAGGCGATCGATCTCTTAGGCAAACACGCGCGTGTTGAACTTTAATCAAAATAGCGCCGGCCCGAATGAATGACGGTGTTTATGGCTGTTAGTGGTGATTTGCAATCGGTTTGTTTTGACGAGGGGGATCGATTTGCGCTGAAAAAGAGGTAATGACAATTTAATGGATGTATATGGACAGATTGGCATGTTTGTAAAGTTTCATTGATTAGGTGGCACTCTATACAATAGATTTATCAAAAGCACAAAGTTTCAGTTTTGTCTACATCAATGCGACCTTTCCCCCAAAAACTCCGACGCCATTTGTGAAGAAGATGTGGCAATAGTCATAGAACCGGTTCTTAGTGCTTCATGGAATAGTTGTGCAGCATATAACCTGAAAAACAGGTTAATGTATAGATACATGAGATAAACCTTCACAACCCATCTATGATATCATTTCTCGAAGCAATAGATCGTTGAGAACTTTAACAAACTGGGCAGTAATCACAACTAAAACTTTCTCAATTTAGAAATCCATGAGAAAGGAAATGTCTGTTCCTACTCTTTGATTTTATAGCCAGCCTCTTGGTTCTACCCCACAAAGGAAAAATGGCATCCACATTATCACAAACAAATCTGACAGTTTCGCTAAGACTGGAACGTTAGTATTATCGTGGCTACAAAGATGATTATTTCGACCACATCCGACGTATCTATGGAACGAAGAACCTCAAAAACAATAAACGCAGCGTTATGTGCTTAAAATATTTTATCCGGGCGTTCGAGCTGCGGAAAGCTTTAGGATTCAATATTATTCCAAGCCATCTACTTAAGATTTTTAAAAGAAAAATAATCAATTATGACAACATCATCGCCAACTTTACCTTTCAACTCCCCAACCTTTTCAACCTATGGATGTTTATGGAAGTTTAAAAAACCCTAGTAGCGTTTAAAAACAATAATTTCACACAAAGAAATTTCAAAGAGTTACCTGAGCTTTCAGTATGGACAATCCACAAACCCTTAACTCCTTTAAGTGATGCAAAGCACCATAGAAGGCTTCACCAAGAAGCAAATCACTAATGTAGTTTTCTTCGGTGTGGCCAAAGCCTTCGATAAGGTATTATACCATGGATTAGTGTTCAAGATGGCTTCACTACCTGTCTCATTACCGTAGCTTAGTCAATCTTCCTTTTCTACCATGAAACTTTGAATGAAGTTTGGCGCCTTCTGATTTATCTTGCTATGGTCTTTGACAATTTAGAAGTTATGAAACAGGTGGAAAATAGGCTTCAACACTACACAGAATATGGTATAATTCAAATCTTCTGCCAAAAGAGGAACTCTGAATACCAAAAGGTCTAAGTTCTATCATACAAAATCATCATCCAATAATAATAAATTTTTGGTCAGACTTAAACCTCAATGCATGTCTTTTCCGTTGTCATTTGTAATGAATCACGCTCTGTGTTGCAAAGGTGACATGTCCTGGAATTTCTCTTAGATAGACGTTCAAAAATTTTGATTCTTACTCAAGACGGTACAGAAGCAGCTTCTACAGTTCATCAACGTCCATATTTTATTATTCTTCTTTCCATTTTTTCTTTGTTGGAGGGATGGTGGTGGTGATACGAAGTAACAACCGTCCAAGACCAACAACTAATTGGAAGTCTGCTTTGTTAGCGTGATGGGGGGATACTAAAATCTTAGACTGGTAAATCTCATTTATGGGTAAGATGTAATTTATGATTTGCTACTGAAAAGCAAAGCTCCAGCTGTCTGCATCTTTATCCTCCACAAGTTATACTCCTACTAAGCTTAGTCTCCTTTTTAAATTCTGAACTACATTAAATACAATCGTTTCTGGTAGACAACTTTCAATTTTCCATAAATTATATCAGTCTTTACATTACAGTTCCTTGAACTGACTTGTTAGTAATTAAGCCATCATAATGTCATCGAAATGTTGCGAGTTTCCATTACTTTCTAGCTTATTATGTGATGAGGATAATAATGCCTAGTTATCTAGACAGAACCTGCAATGTGTTTGGATTATGCTGGTGTCGTAGTTTAAAATCTCCAACTACTTAGCAGTCTTACTGATTTTTGAGACTGTCACTGAAAGACTTAGTTTTAGCTGCATTCCTTGTCATTTTTTTTGTGGGTGATAGGATGGGTTCTGCAGTTCTCTTTATGTTAATAAAAGTGGACCATTAAGCTGAATAATCAAGAACACCGTCTTCATTGCTTGGCAATCCACATTTGATGTTCTTCACATGACTGCAAGTTGGTTATAGTTATGGACAACAAAATATTTGAACATTAAAACATATAATATACATTACCATACATTAACTTTCTCTCTAGTCACCAGATTAAAGGTTAAAATTAAGTATTACCAAAGCAAAACCAACACAGGAAGTAAAGAGAACTGCTAGACAGTTGAATTTGTCAAACAAGAATTTATGAAATAGCAAAGCAACATATTTCAGTGTACACAAAGACCTTACCTAGACAACCACTTGAGAATGTTACAGAACAGGCTATTTTCAAGTCTCCGAGGAGTTTAAAGTAATAATTGAAGTGGAGGGAGTACAATAGGAAGTTAAACAACCTCTAAAGTCCAGGATAATCAAGGAATGGTAAATAGGAAAAGAAGCTGTGCAACGCACCATATTAAAAAAGAAGTCTAAAAATATTTATTTACAATTATTAAATACAAAAAAATATGGAAGTCAAAATAAGTGAATGAACTATTGTCATACTAAGCTTTAACATATATAAATTATACAACAATGGTGCTCTCAACAAGTTTGCATGATACTCAAACTAAAGGATTTTGCAAATGATCACTCAAATGTTAGACATCGTCCCCTAATACGAAGGCACTTCGAGGTTACTCAATCACATAGAAAGTACATCTAAATTTGGCTCGCGTTATGTGCATATGGCATTCGCTACAGCAACGTCCGAGTTAAACAGCATTGTTGTATATCATGGAAGCAGCCAATTGAAACTACGTGACGCCTGTTCACGCTGCAAGCATCTAGCGGATTACCTACGGGTCAAAGCGCTAGCTACAGTTCCTCAAAGAACGCCACCCTCGACTTGGTGGAGCCTGACTTGCTCTTCCGCAGAGTGGAGTATTTATTTTCACCTAGCTTCACTTGCTCGTCATGCAGCTGGTCCAGCTCGGTCTGTTTCTCGCCCACTTTCAGCACTGCTATCTCTGAGCGCAGCTCCCTCAGCTGGTTTTGTAGGTGCTTGGACTTCTCCAAGTAGTCCACCCTACAAGTCCTCATTTTAGTGGCATGCAAGTGGAGAAACTCGCCCAACAACAAACCTCTCCTTTTCGATTTCCAGAGAAAGCTGGTCGGCGTCGCCATGCGCAAGCAAGTCGTACGAATTAATGTTAAGGTTGAGATCAGGGGATGAGCTCGGCTCGGAGTCCAGCATCAACAGGTCTGGGTGCAGCTGCGGGCTCAATGGCCCTGAATATAAGCTTGTTACTGACTGAAACAGAAACGCAGGTTTATTTTAGTGTAAAAAATGCAGGCAATATTCAGTACCGAAATCGGGCTGGCAGTAATGGAGTTCGCATAGGCGTTCCTGCCGAGGAAGTCCAGCAGCTTCTCCTTAGCCTGCTTCTCGGCGGCCCGAGCGCGCAGCAGCTCTTCTTTGAGCTTGTTAGCTTCGGCTACCCGTCGCTCTGACTCCTCGACCAGCCGAGCGGTGAGCAGCTCAGCCTCGCGTGTCTTGCGCTCCAAGTTAACCTGTATAGTACTAATGTGAGACGTGCTGGGAACTACCTAATTATATTACCTTTTCTTCCTCAGTGCGCAGAGCACTTAGCCGCATGCGCGTGATCTCCTGTTCGGCTTCCGACGCCTTCTGGCTTAGCAGCATCGCCTCCTCCTCTGCCACTCGGCTCTTTTCCGCCAAGAGGTCGGCGCTTTCTTCAGAGCGACGCTGAAATAGTTAAAACTGTTAAGTACACTGTTTCACACTCTTTTATGTTTATCACAGCCCTTTCTCTTTTACCTTTTCTCTTTTCTCTTTACCTTCATTTTTAACACCTTCCCCCTACTTCCCCCAGCTTAAAGCCATTTAAAGAACAACATATAATAAAGAAAAGTAATAGTTTTTAAGGCATAAATGGTTTTTATAAAAGAGATGTAGTAGATACTAAACTGTTCAAAACCATAATTTGTCTAGATAACTTAGAATCCAAGATTCGGTAAGACCTTATTATGATAAACTGTTGTTGTTAGTAGAATAGAAGGCAACACTTTCAAAGTGTGGCCAAAGTAGAATTTTACTGACAAAAAGTCAACTCATCTTCTTGTGAAAGACTTAGAATCTAAAGGTGCACATGCAATTGTAAATAGAAAGGAGCCAACTGTAAGTGTAACTTTGCCCAGTATGGAAAAATTGTCATGATGGTTTTGACAGAGCTTATGCAACTTCAATAGTCACATAGATGTCAAAGAGATTTTAAAAGATTGGACCATGAAACGATGTGAAATGGGCAAGTAGTTCAAGAAGATACTTTTCCTGGTCAATTAAAACTATTAAAGTATGGCCAGAAATAGAATTAAGTAGCAAACTCCTTTCATTTTCATCAATGCTTAATTCTAATGAACTTATTATTCTTGGAGAAAGAATTAACACAGCTCATTAGGTGCTACAGTAAAACATCCTCTTGGTTTATTAATGTTCCATAGAAAATTTGGGCTGATAATGAGATCAACTCTATTACAGTTTTAAAGAACTTAAAGAAATTAATTAAGAATCGACCCAATTTAGGAAGAGTTGGATATTTGCCCAATACCTTCCAAAGAAATGCATCCTTACTCTCATCAAGCGTCAAAAATGGGTTCAACCCAAAGATGTCTCTATTGTGGTTGAGTAGGTACCAATGAAATAGCCAAGCACTTCACTAAGCGCAAATCATCCACCACTTTTTTATAATTCAAAACCAAAATCAACCCAGTTTAGGAATTATTGAAGTTTTGCTCAATACCTTTTGGACGCACTCCGAAAGCGATTCCACAGAAATACATCCCTACTTTTGCAAAACGTCAAAATTGGTTCCAGAAGGGAAAGTGTATTCACCACACCATTGTTTTAGTAGTGAATGAGCAGGCACCAACAATATGTGAAAACGAGGAGTGATTATGAGGACCTTTCCAGTTAAGGATGAACAAGTTTGAGCAGTGGAGGTGAAAGTAGCATCTGTGGGCCTAGCTGACTCAAGAAACACTGAAGTTTCCCCACACAGAAGTTTTTACTTAAATTCACTTTAATATTATGTTATCCAAATTGATCATTTAGCATTTATTGATTGGATTTATAGATTGTAGAATTCATCTCTAAGATGATTTGAGGAACTACTGTACTATCAAAAGAAATCTGACCCCTCATATAGAAAATCATTGGTTGTCGGAGGAAGAATAAAGATAAATTACTATCAAATTCTATATGCAGTTTTAAAGTTTGAACAGCAGCATTATAGAAAAAATAAATAGCATTTTCTTCAAATTGAAGGCTGCATTTAAAAAATTTGTACTGATTTAATGTAACGCCATTTTGATTGTGTACCGAGCTGAATCAACAGAACTGTTAATTAACTCCATCCACATGACAGTTATCTTATCGATGTGATCATTGCAGCTATAAATTGAATTAAATTTTGGTTGTATTTGCTATCATAGTCCACATCTTCGGGAGTGCTAGGAAGCGAGAGCCTTTCATGTTAACAAAGATCTAGAGAAGTTTCAAATCTTACTATCAAAGTTGGAAAGAGTAGCTAAAAAGAAAGGGTTTAGGAAGAGCAGTATATGACAAATGTAGGTAGGAATCCAAGGTTAGATCCGAGTCTCTTTCAAAAGAAAATGATAGGTCATTAAAATCAAACTGTAAATGATCTTCGCAAGGCCCACAAGGTGGCATGCAAGGAATCTCACTCTGAGCTAAGCTCAGACAAAAGTGAGTGCCAATTTATTCAACTTCAATTCATTAGAATGAGAAATAGCAGTTAGACCAAGTGGTCTTTTTTAAGGTCAACCTCCAAACCAATAGGATGAAAAACAAAAATATAAATATTTGTGATTTACAACTAACAAACCAGTGCTCCCATGACATTCTACAATAGTCTAATACCATAATATTTAATTTTCATGATCACACAGACCCACAGCATTTGCATATTGGTTTCTACTCAAAATGCTTAATTTTCAAATGACTAAAAGTGGGCTAAACCGTCAGAGTGGCCCAGTGGTTGAGGCGTGGGCTAGGATGCGGACGGAAATTAAAACAAATTAGTTTTTTAATAGGTCTACTTTGTCTTTTCTTTTGTAAACAATCCTGTATTAATAAAAGTGTATAAGAGCAAAAGAAATCTCAAATTTTCCTGTCTGTTGATATTAAGATTAAGTTGTTCCTAGTTTGTTTAAAGATAAAAATGAACTAAACATAAGACTACACAGAAACAAAAATTGGTTCACCTATGTGATTTTTATATTTTTATTATTATTAGCAAACAAAAGTATATTGATTTTTACAATGGTAAGAAGACTTAAGTTGCGCGAGTATGAGCTCATCGATACTGCAGAAGAACGTTGTAGAGAACGATGTGTACAAATTCATTTCATTTAGAACCAATAGATAGTCGGTGATTATGAGATAAGTGAACTACTGTATCTAAAAAAATTAACACAGAAAGAATGCATATGCCTGCAAGTAAATCCAAATCATCAGATAAGTTACGCAAGATTGGTACAACCCCTAGACTGGTCAAGCCAGTTGCTTGGCAATTGCCAATTTTTTATTTGCCTGGTAACATTAAGCTAGATGTATGTAATAATCCCCAGAAGGTTATTGTAAGCTACTAACCAGAGCTTCATTGGCAAGTCGGATTTCCTCCTGGTACTGTAGCAGCCGCTGCTCGAGGTTCGCTCTCTCCCGCTCGGCTTCCTCACGCAGCTGCTTCTCGCGAGCGAGCCGGTTGCGCTGCACCTGCCGCCGCTGCTTCTCCTCCTTCGCAGCCGCCTTCATTTGCTGCAGCTCCATCGAGTCGGGCTTCCGCCTCCGCATAAACAAATCGTGATTCCCTATACAAAGGTCCAGTATCTGCAAAACACCCTCTGCAACACACTTCGCACTATGCCACCACAGCACTCACCAGCTTGTTCATTCTCACTTTCTGACTGAAAAACACAAAGTTGGGGGAGTTCTTGTCAACCGGCTTAATAATGAACTTCTTGTCATCAAAGCTAATGTGCCGGATTTCCGACCACGTAAAAGTCGTCTTTGGTTGCAGCTTGTTCTCTTTTTCGTAGATGTTCAGCCCTAGTGCTGTTACGCCCAGCCACAACTCAGTCTCTTTTTTATTCTAAAACATGCACACTACGTCATTTGGAATTCAAAGCTACACAGTAGGCTTACAGTGATTGGAAAGTAATTTACACCGTACATATCAAGATCTTGAGCAATTTTAAGGTATTCCATTTCAGCCTCATCACGGCTCATGCCGCGGTGGTCTGCATACCACACACGTATCCGCTCCTCCCACATGTCTAACGTCATCTGGTATTGATCAATGACCCTTTGTGGTAACAAATCTTCACTCGCTAGCATGCCTGGCTTATACGTATCTTCATCGAAATCACCAAACTGCAGCAAGCTCAATTAATTTTTGCTTAAATAATTAATAGCAGCTTACTTTGGCTTGCACAGCATAACTAGCAAGAAGCACAGACGCTTCTGGCGGGCAATAAATATCCATGGAAAGTATGGCTTGTTTCACTTGGAGGAAGAACAGGTGCTGCGTCACCTCTTGGACCAGCTCCTCAGCTACCTCCTCTGGGTAGAATTTGGCCAGGAACATGAAAGACGTGCAGCTCTGCGAGTCCTTGTGGATGCTCTGGTCCTGCACTATTTCGGCATTTTAGTGAAGCAGACGCGTGCGCCTGGTAACCTACCCTTCTTGTCGAGCTTGAGCCAAGAAATGAACCCCTTCGAGTCCTCATACTGCAGCCCAAAGTACCAGGTCTCCCGCAGGCCGATGGTCCGGCAGACCAGGTCGAAAAGGTCCCGCCCCGTCGCGCGCCACTGCAGCAAACACAGAGCGTCAATGCGGCCCCGGGGCCCGCGCCCTCCACTTACCTCCAGGTTGAACTCTAATTCCGCGTCGAGCGTGCACACCTTCACCGGGAAGCTCTTGCTGGACTTCTTTCTGCGAAACGGGGGCATTTTCTGGCGCATTATAAACGTGACTCGCTTCGTGTTAGGGATCACTTTCGGTTAGATCATAACTCGGAGCCAACGGCAAACGTCAAAGTCAAACGCAGGTGAGGTTAAATATGGCGTTTGTTTTCGCTCGCAGGCGATTTTTGTCTTGCTTCGGTACAAGTTATGTAACCGTCGACCGGTAGTTTGGTGTACTACCAGAAATTATTACTAGCTTTTTTACAAATTTATTAAAGTAGAAACTAAGAATAAAAAAAATAGATTAATTACTGCTACGACGTAAATGCTCTCTATATAACGGAATAAAAAAATTTAAAAATTGTAGTAGTTGCACTATCACAGATAAAAGTTCAGACATGTTCAGTACCCAAACAATATTGTTATACTTTCTTTTATATTTTTTTATTGGGTTTCATTTGATTAATTTAGACTGGGTAAATGTCCTCTATATTTTCAAAATAGAAAAGCTTTGCTTTTCTGGAAATATTTTTATTGCTTACGGTTTTTGAAGATGTTAAAGATGGTGTCAGTAACATTACTACACGTCTGAATGGCTATTTGTGAACAAAATGAAGTATCTACATTTTGGAGTCATTCTGATAGTACACTTGAACCTTCTTGTAAGTGCTGTTTTTCGCGCAGTTGCATTGAAAACCAAGAGAGCTCAGGGAGGGGGAAGAATGGCCATAGTACACTTTAATCATGAGCACATTACGCAACACCTCTTAGACTGTTCTTTAATTGCTTTTATTGTTTGTAATAAGCAAAGATCCTTTGCTCCCCGCCCCCCACCCTTCTAAAGCCGGCTTTCGATTAGAAAATCTAAGGACCGCAATTCTTCTGCAATCTTTTCTTTGGGTATCGGGTTTACCGATAGCGAGCGGAGATCAAAAAGGTCTTTGTCCACCTTTCCAAGTTCTACAAGACTAAAGGCATTGGTGTCTTTCCTTCTCCTATTCTATAGACGGTTTTCAATTAGAAGATTTAAAGACTTTAGGTCTTATAAAATCTTTTTTTGGTGTTCTGGCTTTTTTTGTAGCGAGTAAAGATCACAGAGGTTTTTGTCCACTTTACCAAGTTCTACAAAGACTAAAGGCATTGGTATTTGCATTTTGCCCCCCTCCCCCCACCCATTTTATAGACGGTTTTCAATTAGAAGATTTAAAGACTAGACCTTTTCTTTGAATACTATTTTTACCTGTAGTAAGCAGAGATCAAAGAAGTCTTTGTCTACTCCACCAAGTTCTACAAAGACTAAAGATATCGGTTGTTCTTTCTGCCTTTCCTCCTATTCCATAGACGATTTTCGATTAGAAGATTTAAAAACCTTTTCATTGGGTATTAGCTTTTCCTATAGCGAGCAGTGATCATAGAGATGTTTGTTCACTTTACCAAGTTCTATAAAGACTAAAGGCATCGGCCTTTGCATTCTGCCTTCCCACTCCTATTTTATAGACGATTTTCGGTTAGAAGATTTAAAGACTTTAGATCTTTTGAGATCTTTTCTTTGCATACTAGCTTTTCCTGTAGAAATCAAAGCTCAAAGAGATCTTTTTCCACTTTATCAAGTTCTATAAAGGCTAAAGGCATCGACCGTTGCGTTCTGCCTCCCCTCGATTCTACAGATTGGAAGATTTAAGCACTCCAGTTCTTCCACATTTTCAAGTCTAAGTATTTTGGATCGTTGCTTCAATTTAGATGTCTCTGTAGATGCTCTAGAAGATTTTAAAATCATTAAAGATGGTTTTACTTGATGAAATGTAACATTAGTAAAACAACTGTTGTCATGTGACGGTGGAGGAAGGGGAAAATATGAAAAATCCGAACACAGAACACTGATAAAGTTTGGCGGCGTCCCTAAAAGACTACTATCAATAAGAAGTGTCTTGTTTCTTGTTTAAAAAGAGACTTTTATTTTGCATTGGATGGAGTTGTTCGATAAGCTGTGAAGAGTCCTCTACAAGCCCTACCTAAAGTTTGCCGTAGGTATCACTACCACTATCTTTTGTTAACAGTTTTTATGGTGCGTATACCACGCCTAAGAAACCCCCAGCTTCTGGTTTAAATGAATTACGAAGCAATAAATATGGCCCACCAGACCTGAAAAGGTTTTAGACAAGTGCAAATCATTGTAGGCTAGAGATTTATAAGGCACAAAACCACTTTCTAGAAACACTCCTCTTGCATTCAGAGGTTTCTTTTTTGGGACAAACAAATTAGTCCTCTGAGTGTTCAAGGTTTTCTGAAAATATCAAAGATAGCATACGTTGGAAGCTGGTTGCTACGCTAACCCTTCACGAAGCTCCTAATTTTTTTTTTAATTTGTAGTAAAAATAAATAAATAAAATAAATAATAAAAGTACTTATACAGTAGGTAGAAATTTTAAACTGTAGCAGTGTGAAGGTTATTTAAAGCTGGTGTGTTTAAATGTCCCTCCACCAAAAAAACTAAAAGTGCAACAGGGCAAGGCGCAATGATAGGCAAAAGGCAGCACCACATCGTTGACCAACACTTTTGAGATGCGAACTAAGACTCTTAATCACTGGCGCATTTAGAACTGCAAACCAAGGTCAAACTGGCAAGGGCTCACAGACCGCCGTTCCACATAGATAACATTTTTGAACGTTTGATCGGCGCTAAATATTTTGAAAAACATGTTGTTTAGAACTACCTTATCAGCAGAAGGGGTCGCAGCTGAATATTGGGGTGATGGGTTAGACTTTATCGGCATTAGAAGAAAATGGGCCGTTAGTTGAGTTGAACTAAAGCTACCAAAACGACAGTAATAATGAAAAAATCATAAAGAACCTGTTAACAGTTATATTCGTTTATCTTGCAGATAAGATCACTGCGTTTCCCCTGAAAGTTAAATGAGCAAGAATTTCTTGGTTTAAAAAATTTAGCTCAACTTGAAATTGACTGACAAAACATGATTTGGCGAACTCAATGCTGATGGTGACGGCTTTTCTCAGCTAGAAAAATCCCAATTGGTATCGAATAACTCCACCATTGTCTAACCTAAACCAAGGCGAGCTAGCGGCGAAACTCATCTCAACAGACTTTATCGACAAAGTAGAATTCGATTCATCTGGCTGACTGCAATAATATGACCTTGTAATGTGGAATCTTGAGCTCTTGGACATCAGATGGCAAAAAGTGACCAAGAGGAAAGTTAAAGGAACAATTAAATCGAGTGAAACAAAACGAGAAGCACAAAAGCGACCAAAGCTTAAGAAACTCTATCGAGTGATAGAATTCAACCATAGCAGACTAGTAAGAAACAAAAACTTTTCCAATATTCCAATATCAGTACTTAGAAGCTGCTACGAATATATTTCTGGTTGTTAAAATCATCTTACCGTGGCGAAAATATGGATAGAAGAGAAAGTACTGGAATTGAAAGAGATCTTTGTAGTTAACTGTCAAAGAAAGATAACTAAACAGCAAAAAAACAAAACGAAATAAGTAGAGCCTTGTATGAGCGTTGATGGTACAAAATGGAATACCAAGACCAAAGTTCAAACTACGTGATGGATGAACGACATCATTTTTAAATAGTTTTTAACACAAATGCCAAGTCTATTCTTCTCCATGAGCGTGAATTTAGGAGAAGAATAGAAAAAAATATGAATCATTGCAAAATTTTTAGGATGTTATGATATAAATGGAAATTTTACAGTTTATTCTTTTGCAATAACTTAGTGACGACCACAAAAGTTTATTTTAGGGTTTTACCACCTACTGTCATTACGGCGATCAGATGATAAAATATTAAAACCGAAATTTTTAGGGTCTTATGGACCAAAGTGCCATATTCCAAGTTTTCTCAACTTTATTGCAGTGTGCAGTTTTTTTTCGTCTACTTTTTAAATATTTCCAATTTATCTTTTTTTCATTTGCTTGTTATTTGATGTTCTTTTGTTTTAATTATTTTTCTAGTTTGATACCCCTAGTGTACACCTATCCTGATATTTTTGTTAAAGATTCCTAATTTGACTCTTTTGGAGATGTGAAAAAAGAACTATTCGTTTGTTTTATGGTCACACCTTAAATCTTTTTATTTACAACCTTTTTGCTTTATTAAGGCGATGTCGCTTTCACAGGATTAGACAAAGAGGATTATAAATGTAATTGAACTGTAATTCAAACACGCATTTTTTGATATGCAGATTATGACCTCCTCTGATAAAGCAATAAAAACAACTTTTTTAAAAAGTTTATCTCGATATAAACGCCCGATCGCGCAATCCAAATTTTCGTTTGCAATTGTAAGTGCTAAAGAGATAAAAATTCCGTTCGCGTCGAAAGATGTGGCCCAGCGATGTGGCACTGGCCCTTGCCTACGGCTGCGCCTTGTTCTGCGTGCCCTTTATGTTCTACGCGATGTTCGTCGAAGATTCGGGGAAGAGGAATTCTAGGCATAAGGGCTTAGGTAGGTTTTTTGATAAAATAAATTTATTACAAATAAGCGACAGCAACGTTACATAACATAAATTTCATTGTTATCTTAACTGAGCGATAGCATTTAATTATCTATGTAATACACGTTTTAGGTGCTTGAAAAGCAATTTTTTGTTATCAAGTATCTTATAAATAGAAAAAGACCCACTCCTAATTTTTTTGATAATTGCTGCGATTATTCCGACTTATTCTCTAGTAAGATTAGTTGTATTTGCAGAAACATCAAAGTCGAACAAACAAAAGGAACAGAAAAATAATGTTTATAAGATGGAGAATAGAATAACACGAAAATTCCACCCTCGCTCCTGTTTCTCTCCCACTTTCACTTCCGCCCTTGCTCTTGCTCCCGCTCCCGCGCTTGTTCTCTCTTTATTTCTCTTGCTTTTGTTTTTCTTGCCATTATCATTAACACTCCTATTCTCCCTCCTTCGCTCCAGCTTTTGCTGTGGCTCCTACTCGCTCTTTCGCTCTCACTGCAGCGCTTTCTCTCGCTTTGGTTCTCTGCTTTTGTTTTTCTTGTCACTCGTCGTTTACACTCCTATTCTCCCTCTCACTTCTACCCTCGCTTCGCTCCAGCTTTCGCTATGGCTCCTAACCTCGCTTTCGCTCTCACTGCAGCGCTTTCGCTCGCTTTGGTTTTCTGCTTTGGTTTTTCTTGCCACTATCGTTAACACTCATATTCTCCCTCTCTTCGCTCCAACTTTCGCTCTCACTGCAGAGCTTTCTCTCTCTTTGTTCTCTTGCTTTTGCTCTTGGTTCCATTCCCAACTCTCCCTTTCGCTTCCGCTCTCGCTCTCGTTATCATGCTTGCTCTCGCTTTGGTTCTGGTTTTTGTCTTTAGTTTTGATCCTCTCGCTCTTGCTTCTCATTATTATGTTGGCGTCATACTTCACTCTTTTTTTCCCACTCCTCAACGTTACATTTTTCTTAACAAAGTCGCCTCAGCATTTGCTCAAACTTAACTAAAACAGAATTTAATATTCGTTTTCTTTCAGATTTGTACTATGTGCTCAAGAGAGTCTTAGCCCTGCCTACTATAAAAAGGCTAAAAAAAAAGTGCACAAATACTTGGCTAGCTCTGGACCAGGAACAGCAAGAGCAGCCTCGAAAGCTACGGTCTGACAGAGTAGGCGCCTTTTTTATTTTATCTCCTGTAAACAGTTATACTCTCTTTTTCGTGCACAGCAATCCGACACTCAGGTGATATACGGGGCGGACCAGGAGGGCAACTCCATCTTCCTGAAATTAGTCCTTCGCCAGCACCGCATCGCCGAAGCGACTCTCTGCCTCAGGCTCAAGAACAATAAGGTCTACAGGCTGCCGAGTAAGTCGGGGACTTTTTTCCCTCTTGGTTGGGTGCTCTTATTGGTCCTGCCTCCACAGATGAGCCAGAAGTGTTGCTGTGTAGCATTCCGTCCAGAAAATGGGCGGCTGAAGGCCTCACTATAGCAGTCGTCGAGCCACTCTACAGGCTGCGGATCACGTACAACGGGCTGCTTCGAGCCGTGTCGTATGGCCATCAAAGTAGTAGCGACGCCGTGGAACACGTCAAGTTTAATTTTATGTGAGTTTCGCGGATTTTTCTGGATAATTAAGTCACTCAAGCTCTTTTTTTAATTAGATGGAACAGCGCCGACAAGCCGGTGTACTACCCTCAGGACTACCCGAGCTCAATGCTGTCTGACGCCTTGGCGAAAGAACGATGGAGGGACGGGAGCTGGATTGAGTTCTTGTAGGTAACATTTTTTGTATGTCCTGTACTCAAATTTTGCCGGTAGGGGCGACGAGAAGGGCTACGAGCAATACGGAGCCCTGCAGGGGTTTGTGGCAGGCGAGGCTTTCCCGCAAGAGCAGGTCCTGTACTTCCCCGGCTTTCGAAAGCGCTACTGGGGCACGGCCGAGCATTCTGCCCTGCGCAGGGACTTCTCTGTGTTCGTGGTGGCCGAGGACGGGGCGCTGTTTCATGTCGGGGCCAGGTCGCTCAAAAGGGGATGTGCCAAGTGAGTGAGCTCTTTCTAAGTCGAACAAGCGCGAACAACTTTAAGACTGTTCTTGGTACCCGTTGTTTTGTGGAGTGCTATTTCTTCCTCTTGATTAAGAAACGCTTAGGGTTGTGGCCCCAAGTGCAGGACTTGGGAGGAAACTACAGAAAACCACAATCACCAAACACCACTTGCGCGGCTGCACTTCTTAGTCCCCATTTGTTGCGCGGCCCATACCACTGTGCCGCACTTTAGCACTTCCGAAATTATTAGTCCCGTCTATTACGCATTGGCACACTTTTCAACCCCCGTGTAACAAAACTAGTCTCACGTTTGATCTTTGTAGTAAGCGACGTGATTTCCTTTTTACCTCCTCCTCCGTGCCAGCCCTAGATTTGTCTTCAAGGAGACAACTAATTAGTGCGTGTATGGCGTTATTTTTGACTTCGCATGTACAACTACTTTGCCCCCGTTGTAACTTTCCAAACCTCGTCAGGTATAACCGGAAGTTTCCATATACCGTCACAATTTGGATAGTGTCTCAATGAAAGTGCGATCACAAAATCTTTACTGCCTCCAGGGTTGGCAAAATCTGCAATACCACCTGCTAACTAGTCGCTCCCGCATGTCGTTGTTTCCGTAGCCAATTGTCAGGCCGATCGTTTCCGATAGGGGCGACGTGGACCTTGGTCTAATAAAGCGTCACTTTCGAAAATGCTTCTTTAGAAGATGCGGTTATGCAAAACTCTCATACTACGTAAAACTCTCTATAATTTCCAGAATAAAGCCATGGCCATATTGAGGACCTCCACCAAATCCTCTTTTATCTATTCGTGTTTGAAGAACCTTCACTTATCTCACGGCAAAGCAATATAGTTTTAGATAGAAGTGATAATTTGATACTAGAAAGAATAAGAAAGATGGTTTATATAAGGTGGTCATGAGCAGACTCAATTCACCTCTTTTAGTATCCTCAAGGCGAGAAGAACACAGTTGTGATTATCGTCAACCCTACGAGATTGTGGTAGCTCTACGCTTCTTTTACAGTCAGTGATTGGTATTTTCGTTTGCTGAGCTTTCATCTACTCCATTCTTACAGTATGGGATAACTTTTAATTTTCCCTTTTCCCCACTTAGGGTTAAATACGGGAGCATTCTAAGCAACACCGGATTGGTTTGCCCCATTGAGGCTCACGACATCGATTTGGAGTGCACCGGAGAGTTCACTTTGCCGCGAGTTGTTGTCATTCACGTGAAAGGTATGACCTTGAGGTTGAACTACGATAGACCCACGGTGTAACGTTCTAGGAAACGGCAAAACCTACAAGTGCGTGCTTCACTTCGATCTAAAGGCAACCAGCACAACGCGAAGCAGTGCCCTGCACGGCTGGGAACTGAAGACACTTCCTGCCGAGTGTTGCCTCAACGACCAACACGCCAAAGCCATCGCGTACTTTTGGAAGTCCAAACAAGGTAAGAGATAACCCCTACCGTTAATCGGTTGCTCTATAATGTTCCATTCAGGAACTGGGGTGGACCTCCCAAACCCCCTCTTGACTCCACTCAAAGACGAAGCCACTTCTAAAGAGATGGTCGCCTGCTTTTCCAGCAGACTTTCTAAAGTCACCAAATTAGCAGGCGGGAAAGGAAGTTCGCTGAGTCTCCTAAACTCCCTCAATTCGAACAAAGTAACTATTTCCATCTTTAGCCAAACCAAACACGTAAAAACCCTGATCATTGCAGTTTGTTGCACAGGACGGCTTTATAATTCTCGCTAATGCGTTCAAGCACCAAATGGAGCACAATCCAAAGCTAGTGGAGGCTGTAAATAACGTAAAATCAGCCATCTTCCACAGAAATGAAGGAGACTTGCAAAAAGCCTGCCAAGGGTAAGATTTTTCCGCACCAACCATTCTAGCTAATTGTATTTTGTAGAGCAACACAGTTGTTCGAGATGACCCCGGTTGAACCGAGCCTATCAGAGATGATTGTACAGCATCTGCACCAGCTTCAGAGGAACTCGAGCAGCAATGGCGGCAACTGGGGATGGGCGGTTCGATCTTCAGGTAAAAGGGCAACGTATTTGAGCCCGAAATATCCTCTAGCTTTGGATCTTCTAGGACTAATTGAAGACGCAAAAGAATTCTCGGCCGCGGGGCAGTATAAGACAGTTTTGGGCTGCAGATCGCAAGAGGAGTTACTGAAAGGAGTTTCCGCATGTTGGGGATCGTCGCTCTCCTTCCAAAGCATACAGTATAAAAGGTGGGTGATAACTGGACGGCTTATTGTGCTTACTGTCATTTCCCAAGCTCCCCTATTGGAGATCACACTCTAAGAAGGTAAAAATTCGACCTTAAATTATGCAGTCCGACAATAGTACAACTCGGCCTTTCTACACAAGTTGATCATAACAAGGAAAAAAGTAGTGGGGTTAAAGTAGACTTGGCTTTAATACTCTTGCAATAGATTTTCGACGAGCTCTACTGAAAGATTGACCAACTTTGGAGGAGTTTCTACATCAAGGTTTCTTTAACCAACTGGTTATAATGCTCGTTTTGGTTCAATAGAATCGATATCTGACAACAGGTTTTGTGCTGTCTATGAATTCAGGTCTCAACTAGAGAACAGATAACAAAAATATCAGACAATTGAAAATGGTACTCTAATCCCCCTTTTTTGCAAGACCAAAAATAGTCAGATAATTTAGCAAACTTTTTCATAAATTTGTCTGCAGTCAAACGTTGTAGTCAGAGCAATCAAAATAGTTGAGAGACTAGATTATCCTCCTAGTGGTGTTGAGGTGCTCTCCTGACTGTTTTGAGTTTTTCCGTGCACAAGTTGGTTCTTGTGTTATGGAAATTTTTGCAAACATTTTCCTCTTCGAACTTTCTCTACATTTTCAGTACACAAGAAGATGGCGATGAAGTTAACAACTGCTTTATCCTCTAGAGTGGATAATAGATCTGGGCATCATAAGTGCTTTCAGGTAAACGGCGAGGTTCAGCAACAAAAATAAAAATCTGAAAAAGTCTTCCAAATTTTCCCTCTTCAGGACTTAACTAGAAGACAAAAAACAACAATTGTTTCTGGAAACTCATTGTACATTCATTTACATTTATTTAAATTTAGGTAATAACATAATTCTGTTTTCTATCACACTAATCGTTCGCCATTTGAATAAAAATCATAAAAACCGTTACCAGAGTATCCACCACTACTTTTTGCAGACAACTTGGCCTCGCTATTGACTGCCCCATGGCAGTTGTCGTGCAACCCATGGTCCCCGCCGAAACCTCCGGAGTCCTCTTCACCTACCACCCCACAACTGGAGACCCGTCCCAAATGGTTATTACCGCAAGCTACGGCTTGGGGGAGGTACGGCGCCATGATACACATGATACACAAGACAAAAGCCATTACAACTTGCAGAGCGTCGTATCCGGACAAGTCGACCCCGACACATTCGTACTCAAAAGGGCACTGGACGGCAAGCTGTCGCTTCACTCGCAAAAAATGGGCAGCAAAAAAGCGCTTACGGAGATGTGTGGTGAGTTAAACACCAAAGGAGGGACCAGGGTGAGCAGTACCGACGAAAAGAAGGCTAACGAGCTGAGTTTACGCGAGGAACAAGTGTTGAGCCTAGGGACAATTGGACTGGAGCTGGAGAAGGCGTATGGATCTCCAAGAGATATTGAATGGTCCATTTATGATGTAAGTAAAAATGGGTTTATAATTCTCTTATATGATGCATAATAAAATAGGGGAGTTGAAGCATCACCAGGAAAATAAACGCTAAGTCATCTCAATGATAAACCTCCTACAGTTTCTGACAGGTTTCCTAAAGCCTTCCGTGATTTTTTCACCATCCAAAGAAATTGGCAAATGGAACCTGAGAGGTATTTGGACTGACTCTATAGGGTGAGCTTTTCTATCCCTAGAGAAGATTAATGTAATGATGAAGAAGCTTGAGAGGTTAACTTTGTGCAACAGACCAAAAAAACTAGCCTAATTTAACCATCACCAGTGCTTGCTGAAGTTATTTAGATGATAAGTTTGTTGTGTCAGCTATGAAAGGTTTTGATTGTGTCTTTTGACCAAGTCTTGGTATTGCCTTCTGTGATTTTTTCACCACCTGAAGGAACTGATAGATGATGATGTAACCTAAAAATATTTGTGCTGCATTAGAACATCTTTAAAGATTGCAAGGTCAAAGACTTCTAAGATATTACCAGAGACATCTTATTGTTGGTGGTCTTAAATGTTCTCCCCAATATTCAGGTCTATCACCAAGATTATGATGATGTCGTCTTGAAGCAAAGGGGGTAGCTGGAAATGAAGTAAGTCAATACCCTTTTGGCTACTAGGAGTATAATTTGAAAACCCAATCATATCGTTGCTCTCAAAAACTGATGTGGTGAGCAAGATGACACCCAAACATTAGCCTGTACTCCAAAAAGCAAACCCAGGTTACTTAATATCTGCCTCTATAATTTCCAGAACAAAATCTACGTGCAGCAATCGCGCCCTATCACTTCGCACAACCTCTGGACCGACTTCGAGCTGCTGCACGAGCTTGACATGCCAGTCATGACAAACCAAGAGTTCCTGACCGTCGCCAATGTGTCCGAAGTGATACCGGGAGCGCTCACCGCGCTGAGCAACTCCATCATCCTTAGCAGCACGGCCAAAGAGCTGTCGAAGTACACTAGAAGGGACGACAAGGAGCCGTTTGCATCGAACTTCCTCGGCACCTCGCACCACCACGGCGTGATGAACATCACGAATGTAAGGCGCTTGCTCTGTCACTTCCACCCCTATTTCGCCTCTTTCAGTACTGCCTCGTGACCGTGCAGCCCAAGCTCACCGTGGCCGAAGTGGCCCTAGGCATAGCGATCTTCGGGTACCCGGTCATCGACGAGAAGATCCACTCGGTTGCTCTTACAAGACACGGCGCCATGACGCCGCTGAAGAGCATGCCCTGTCTATTCCAAACGCTAAAAGAGCTGTACCGAAACGAGCACTATATTGGAGAAATCAAAGGATTGGCCCGTGAGTTTGCGTTGCGTCACAAACAAAAGGGCACCGCGCTGGACAAGCTTCAAGAGATACGGGACTCCCTTCCCGAGATTTCTAAAGCAGTTGGCTTACACGGAAGGGCTAGCCGCGTCAGCATGGTCTATCAGATCTTCCTATTGAAAATCCTAGCAAAAGATATCACAGGTAAATTTAATCAACGATTGAGAGCTAATGAATAAAGCGAAAATTTAGAGCTTACCTCGCAGTATTACTGCGACATCTCGTCCCTGCTTTCTTCCTGCTCCGACGTGATCTCGGTGGAAGTGCCGAGAACCCTAGAAAGAATCGTGGGGATAATTAAGCAAGATAACGCTTTCGAGAAATTTACCAAGGTCGATCCTCTGGACGGGGTCAATTGGCTGAAGATCAACTGTCCAAGGGCTGCCGCTGAGCTCAACTTGTTCTTGGAAAAACACGGACACAGAGCGTTCAGAGAAGTAATTTCTGGGGTAGTAAACAATATTTCACGCTAGTAATGATTTTTACATTTAAGAATGAATACAAGGAGGACACTTGGGGAATGAATCCGGCTCTGGTTATCAAAATGCTCCAGTCTAACCGTGCCGAACAGATGACCAGGAGATCAGAACATGATACTGTTGATGACATGGTCGCAGACCTTGTGACTTCAAAGGACAGAATTAAGAGGTAGGGATACTGACCCTAACCGAAAAAATATACGGTAACGTATCATATTCTAGGGATTTTGGTAACGTTTTTAAATCTTTTTGAGAAAAGTTTGTAAAAAATTAAACCACGTAAAACCAAATTTGCCGTCTTTTTGCAGAGACCCTGGCGATCAATTATTTAGCACAATTTCAGCTGACATAGAATTTTTTTAACAAAAACTTGAAATACCCAGTTAGTTTTATATATTTTCAGTGTCTTTAACATAAAAAATGTAATTTGAAAATCCTAAACACAACTTCCAACCTCTTTACTCTAAAAAAAACCCTAGCAATACTTTTTAGATAAATAAAAAAAATAAATCTTTAAAGTAAGAAATTGAGTCTAGAAATGTAAGATATCTAGAAGCATGTCTACCTTATCCTGCTTATCCTTAAGAAGCTTATAAATATATGTTAGTTTCAAATTGATCGCAAAATACTTAGAAGCACCCCTTATCCCTTTCATCTTTAAATACCCTAGCTGTAAACTTATATTTTAACTTTCTACAAAATGCACAGTTGCGATCCTAGCTAATAAGTGAATTATTATCTAAAAACCCTAGCAAATTTTACTCTAATTATCCTGTTAAACCCTGGCGGCATATTTTGTGAAACTCTTTTTAAAAATAGGTTTTTGTAGAAATCTAGTGTTTCGATGCAGTGAAGCTGTATTATTAAAAAAAACAATTATGGTTTTTCAAATGTTATATACGTAAATATAGTTTTAAATGTTTCTTAGGTTGTTAGCTGTAGTTATATAATTGTAAAGATAAGGAAATATTTTATTTTTAAAAAAACCTAGTGGTAAGTTTCTTCAGCTACTTTCTCCTCAAGAACCCTAGCGACCAATTTTAAAATAGTATTTTGTTGCTTCTGACTCTTAGCAATAGGAGTAGATCCTAGTAATAAATTATAAATCACAATTTAGACTAATTTTAATATTAAAAATTTTAATTTTAGGGTAAATTGTAAAGTACCAGCCGTATGCATTTATCTTTGAATTTATTTATTTTCAAATGCCCTAGAAATAAAAAAAATCGTTTGGATTGATTTTTTAAAATTAAATTACCTACACAAAATCCTTCCATTTTAAGCATTGTAAAATCCCAAAAATAAAATTCTCATGTTTAAAATTCCAATTTTGTATTTTATGAAAATAATATTTATTATTATTTTTATTTTCGAAATTTAGGGCTTTTTAGTACAAGCTATCGTTTTAATATTGACAAGCGCTACTCTTACAATTACTTTTAAGTGTTAAGATCAATGTATTTTAAATATTTTGTGCGATTATGACAGATTTGGGTGAAATCCTAAAAATTATTATTTACAGATCATATTCTGGTTGCGCAAGACCTAAAAATTCGATTCTTATAAATGTTTCAGTTTCCTGAGCACATTTTGGTTTCAAATGAAAAGTACTAATCCTATCTACATTACCTTTCCATTCTTGTCGCAATTTCACTTTTGTTAAATATTATAATAAATTACTGTTTGTCTAAAACTAGGGGTCCAATTTCCAATTCTTTTGACGTAGAAAACCCTAGAAGTAAATTTGCAGTTAAGAGATTTTCAAAAAAAAAACTAAAACTAGAATTTTAGGTGTTAGTACTAACTATATATGTACTTTTACTGTTATTTTCTTATTGAAAAACCCTGTGACAAAAATCTTGATTATCAAATTCGACTATTTCCGGAATAATTTCAGATTTGCAGTGTGAGTGGAATATTGGGAAACATTTGGTCAAAGAATTTCTTAGAGTGATCCTAATTGTATATCCTAGCAATCCCTGCCACATTAAGATTTTTAATATTATAGACCAAATCATATCTAGGGTCGGGACCCTAAAAATGAGATAAGGAACATAGCTGAAATTTTGCTTTTCAATATTGGAAATCTTAGAGGTTATAAACATTTTATTTGCACTCAGTGCAGACTTTAATTGTTTAGTCTTGATAGTCCCCAAAAATAAATGATACCGACTTTTTAATAAATCCTAGAATCGAGTAGTACTTCATTGTCTTCACTTACGTTTAGTCCTCAAGACTGAATCGATTACTGAAAAACACATTACAATAAGGAAGTAGAAATATGGATTTTTTCAGATTCATATTGAGATTCTTCGTCAACAAATGCCGCAAAGCAGTGGTCGTGCGCGAGGGAACCAAGTCGGAGCTGGTGCGCATGCACGAGAAGGTCAAAATCGCCTTCCGAGGCCTGGCCAGTCAGATGGTGGCGGAGGGGCTGATCCCCGACCCCGAGCTCATCTACCATCTCACCATCTACGAGCTGCAGCAGGTCATCCAGAGAAAAGATCCGACCTTGCTCAGGAAGTACGAGTCTGCTTCCGTAAAAGGACACGTAGATGACCCCTGTGATTCTAGGGCAATGAGGAGGCAGCGTCTGTATCCTCAGTGGGACAAGCTGCAGCTCCCGGAGCTTATATTTGGAGTTCCTAAGCCAATGGAAACGCAGAAAATCTTGCCGGGTGCAGACAGAGGAAGTAAGGTAACGGTGAAGGGCACGCCGGCTTCCCCTGGAGATGTCACAGCGAGGGCGTGCGTGATCAACAGCTTGGACGATATAAACCAACTGCAGGCAGGTAAGAATCTGTAATGACTGAGACTCTCCCTTCTAGTACCACATTTCAAGATTACAAGGTTTTGTACTGTGGTCTCCACGGCTTTAAAGAACTTAAGTTGGGTCATTATTTTGGTCTCTAACTAGAGACGCAACTCTCAAGTCAGATGTTTTCCATCTTACTGAATATCCTTCTTTTAGTTTTTGTTTTGGGACACCTAGATTATTGTCGTTTCTCATTTGTTTTTTTCCGTGTGAGTAACCTTATCAGCAACCTCATTTCTCTCAAACCACATTTTTGTTCCATCTCTTCAAGAAGATACGAGCTAAATCTTCTTTTTCTTATACTTTGCTATGGTTTTTCGCCATTTTTTAGTTTTGGTTTGCTTAATTCTCTTATTGAGGAATTCAGGGTATTGTCGCATCTATTTTTTTTCTTAACACATGAGTTAAGTTTCTGATAATCTTCGCTTACCAAGTTTCGATTTCAACGCTTCCTTTGTGGTGCTTTGACAAATCTTACTCCTCTCATCTCAGACTTTTCTTCCATCTCTTCAAGATATAAACTAAATCTCCTTTTTCTTACACCTTGCTACTGTTTTGTGTCACTTTTTTTTCTTTGGTGACATTTACAGTTTTGCCACATAAATTTTTTCCTTTCCTGACTCATGATTTGAGCTTCTGATAATCTTCATTTACCAAGTTCCGATTTCAGCTCTTCTTTTATGATATTGGTTTTGAATCAGTTTCTGGAGTTTTAAAGTTTTGATGTCATTGTTCGGCCATTGATGATGGAAGTCTTAGTGGACACCCTCTTCTCTAAGATTAAGTGCTTGGCTCGTACTTTTTATTCTTGGCCTTCAACTTTAATGTATTTAATGGCAGGTGTCGCTCAATTATCTCCTTTTTGAACAAATGTTTTTGCTTTTATTGGTGCTATTTTGCTTACTTCAACTTTACAACTTTTCCGTATCCTAATTATATTGGCTAGACGAATAAGAACTTTTTAAATGTGGTTTTATGACCTCTTTCTTAATATCTTTAAGAGTGGGACGTGATATTGATTAATTATCGCTTTACAGACACCCGATTCAGATTTTATGCATTAAAGGAGTTTTATAGGAAACACTGGCTTATCATTGCCTTCTTTCAGAAATTGATTCCTGGTTTTGCTGTTTATTAGGCAAAGACTTTCTTAAATTAAACATAAAATGGCCCTAAAATAATCCTAAAATGTTTACTAAGTGAAATAGCAGTATCAAAACCTTTGACTTGCTGTGGTATACATTACGTAAAGATTAACGTAACCGTGATCTCCGATATGTTCTGACTAAGAGTGTTACAGACAAATCTATGCTTTACAGTCTGTTTTCTCAATGATCCCCAAACGTCCTTTGTCTCTAAAAGCTTACAGTGCTGCACGTTAACACAGTCAGAGCAGATTGCTTCCAATATCAAGTCATTTCACTCTGAACATCGTCCGTTTCTCTTCATCAATCTTGACCCCATCAGATTATCACCCGACTCGATTGACACTGAAGAAGAGACCAAACCTATCCTAATAAAACTCGCAAACCATCTACTAGATGGCTCAGAGTCACCCAAATTTTCCAAGCACAGTTTAACTCTAAAAAAATTAATTTACGCACGCTATATACAATGCGGTTTTTTGCAGGCGATGTCTTAATCACGTACACGACCGACATCGGATGGTCACCCTACTTCCCCATGCTCTCTGCCGTGGTGACTGAGCTCGGTGGGCTGATTTCCCACGGTACTAATACGAGGTGCGTTCGAAAATTGTCTAATAGAGCTCGTTGCAGGTGCGGTGGTCGCTCGGGAGTACGGCCTGCCCTGCATAGTCAGCGCTAAAAACGCCATGGCCATGTTTAGAACGGGCGACGTCGTACGCTTGTCGGGAAGAACTGGGACTCTGGAGCTGGTAGCCGACAAGCCCGAATAAGACTAAAAATACGAGAGTTGATCGGAATTTTTGTAACGATTTTATTTTGATTTAACTTACGCAAACATAGTTATTGAATTGCTATTATTGGGTGTACTAAAAACCATTCAAAATTATTTGGACCTATATAAACTACTATTTGATGCTTGCATGTATGTTAAGTCTCCATAATTGAAACAAAAAAAAAGAAAATTTGTGCTGGGGTAGGGAAGCAACTGATGACGCCACTCAGCTTGCTGCTTGTTATATATGACTTGCAGGTTGACATTATTTTGACTAAACCAACCAAAGGAACGAAATGTTTTGTTTTACATGTCACGTTTGTTTCCTTTTACTCTTCCACGACTTTGCCAGCTTTAAATCGTTTATTTTTTAAAGTGCTTTTCCCAGATGATTGCCCTAGTAGTTCTACGGGAGGTGTCAGCGGAAATTGGTTTATCATTTCTCTCTTCCACCGCACCTTCCACAAAACATCTGTACTAAACCATACTTAGACTTAGTCGACAAACCTACTAAAGAATATTAGACTTAGTCCAACCGGAAACGGAATGCTAACTAGCTAAAGTCTTGTAATTGAATAGTTGCCATTTTCTAGTCTACTGGACTGCATCAGCATCGTCTCGACCGTAACTTTAACTATCAAACTCGCAGTTCGCATTCTTGGTAAGATAACGGAATAAATCCATTATTACAAGACTGAAGTCCTTGCAATAAATCAGCTGTACCATGCGGATTAAAATATGCTACAGGAGTAAGATCCAGAAGGTTACATATGGGTGGAATAAAGGTTGGAACCTGGTTTTTCCTATTCATGGAGGTAAAATCCAAGAATTCACGTGAGCTCCATTTACTAGATCCTTCAGCAGACCAAAATTGAGAACACAATTTGAAATTTGGAACTAGAAGTTATTGCTTGCTCAGCTTCCTTTGTTTTTCTTATAAAACTAGAGAGCATGTTTTATCGACTGGCATCGAACTCAATGGCATAGAAGCGAATTCAGTTCTACGCCGAAATCTAGAATAATTTACGACCAAAAACGCGCCAATGTAGTCTTTAGCAGTGGTGGGGATCTCAATTACATAAAATTAAAATCTACCAAAAACGTCCGCAGTGCATGGTCAAGATTTTTATTTTGTTAGGGTGGTCATAAGACATTATTACAGTTTACGAGACAGCATATACGGTGTGTAGTTGCGCAAGCGTAGTGATTTTCAGCCAGTACAGCCAAGAAATATGCTGAATCTATTAACATTGAGGACCATAGGGCTCGTCTGGTGGATACGGGTAGCATCCCCTGCCATATTTACTTGTTTCTAAAAGAAAATTCTCTCCTGTAGTATTCATGAGAGTAGCCAAAGATTTCCCAGACGAAAAGGTCGAGGCAGATCTGCTCCGAAAAAATCTGCCATTGTCATTCGTGAGGAGAATGCTCCGGCGCAAAGCCAAGAAGCCTTTGTTGAAGCAGACCGGACAGCAAAGCAAGTCTTCAACATTCGGCATGCGCGGGAAGTGGATGTATACGCTGAGCAACTCTAAAAGAAAAAAACTGTTGGGCAGTGCCACCGCTGCTAATTCGGGCAGCCTCAACGATGCTGTCATGCAGCTCCCCGGTGCATTAAGTGCTCCGGCCACCAAACGACAGCCAGCCTCCCAACCACCGCCGAGACCAGCAGCCAAACCTTTACTACCTTTCGCTAGGCCCAGGCAGCGGAAGGAGCTATCCAACAAGCATTAGCTTTGTCACCCCCAGCGCCATCTGAGCAGCTTGCCAAGTTACAGAACCTGGGCACCGTCATCGGGCTCATCCAGAAGTTCGACTTGTAAAGGCTTCAGGAACTGCCACAAGTCCTCTACGCAGTAATTGGCGTCAAAAACACTAGGAAACTGGTGATTGGACCCTTGAGCCACGCTCAGGACTTTACCTTTGTATAGCTACGGTACTTATCAAGCCTGTCCACTTAAAGGTGGCGTTCTAAGACAACGAAGGACTCTGAGAAAAGAAAGACTAACTTCTAGAGTTTGCCCGTAGGTATAATTTAGATGCCATGCTGGTCAGAGAGACCCATCTCAAAAGCGGAGATGCGGTCAGACTACCAAATTATACCTACTATCGGAACGATCACCTCCTAACACCGTCGTGTCTGTGCAGACCACCGAATACCTGGAAGCCACTGCTATCTGCCTCTAGGTAGGTTATTAGGCTAATTATAGCCTATGATTCCCTTGTGCACCTACTAGCTCTCATTTCCGAAAACCTAGACGCCATCTTCGAGGAAGATGTCGCAGCGGTCCAAGCGGAGGACCTCAACGCGAAACAACTTCGTGAAACAGTCGAGCGGCCACTCACTGTAGCCTCGCAGGACGCCTAAATGTCCTTGATATAACCTTTCTTCGCGTCTCAATGCAGTGCACGATCTAGAATATTTGTAAGCTGGATAGTGACCACAATCCAGTTCTGTTCATCTTGGAGATACCAAACGGAGCGGATGACATCTTTTTCTATAAAAAATCTGAGGAAACATAAGCTCCAAGACCACCTGGATCCCGTTATGTACCAGGAAGTTCTCCAGTCGACCCAGGCTTTAGGATTGGACATTCCGAACTCTGCGCCGCAGGCTTGTCTTACAGAAATAAATTGGCAATTTATAAGACCATTATATGGCCTGTTATAACATACACGGCACCAGTCTGGGCGTATGCATCTAAATCCCACACAGACAAGATAATTTAGGACTAGGCGTTAGGAACTATCTTTGGTGCTCCGTGGTACATACGCAACACTGCTCTACATAGAGACGCAGACATGCCCACAATCTAGGAGTACATCTTCCAATGAGCTGAAAATCTTTATTCTAGCGTCCAAGGCCACAGAAACCCATCTAAGCCCACCAAAAAGGACGAAAGTTAGGAGCTCGTCCAGAAATCATTTTAGTAATGTGACACCAAGCATTTACCATTCAAACAAAGGGGGCGATGCGTGTGTAGAAAGGAGGAGCTTGTAAGCAGTGGGATTTTTTGAGAAACTTTGCTAATATTGTTTATGAATAACCATACATGAATTCGTTAATATTTATTAAAATTTTGGTTGTATCGTTCTGTTGAGTAAAAATGGTTGCCTAGCTACTAATGCTTTCTTGGTAGTAGCGTTATGAACGCAGAGAAATTTTATTTTCAAACGATGTATTTGTCAAAATGTTGGACGATTGATCCTTGTACAGCCCCAGAAAAGTTTTACCATGAGTTCTTCCCCAACTATGCTTCTATGCTACAGTAAATTTCTCTTTGGAATACACCAGCAGCACTTATAATATAATATAAACTGCATTTCATATCCACTCAGTTGGCTACACCCACACGTCAGACAACTTGCCTATTCCTACTTTATAAAGATGCAAGCCAATACTGCACGTGATCTACATAAAACGAGAAAGTGTACAAAACAATAACGTTAAGCTCAAAGACAAACTAAAGACCAGAACTCTTGTGTTGTCAACTTCAAGGACCAACATCAAAATAGAGTTGTTACTTTGGGTAACTTTGAAAAGAGTGATAATTAATTAGAGAGGAAGGAGTCTAAAGACTCCCTCAAACGACCTAAATTCTCATCGAAATACCAGAAAGAAAAAGACAGTAGAAACATAGATTATGGCGGATGCTAGCGAGTTGTGGAGCCCAGAACATCTACGTTGCAGACTCTGAGCAGGCCGTCTGGGCTTCAGGGTACAAAAGCGGTCCTGCACCAGCGACGAACATAATGCCACCCAGGAATCCAACCGCGTTGTTTTCGCTCGAATAACGGGAAATTTCCAGATGTTAGAAAACTTCGCGTACGTTCTGGAACAATTCTGGGTTGTTTAACCATCACACAGCAAGGCAGCTCTACAATGCAATGCAACTGTAGTAAATAATGTTAAATAACTTTTATTGCCTGTAAGTACAATAAATGAGTAGTAAGTAAATTTGCACGTGTTGTTCACAACATTACAATGTTCTCATTTTCTAGTGTTGGATATTTTCTGCCGCCTTATGCGATTAGCAACTTACACCTCGATTGTGAAAGCACCCGACGGATTACCTTATCTGCTCTCCCATAATAAAAATTATGTAAATTTGATTTACAAATATATATAATCGCTGATGAAGCTGGACTACTTTCAGTCTAAAGCTCAAACAATGAGGCCGGTGACTTTGCTCTTAATGACTTCTGCGCTCGCCTGCCTTGCTCTCAGCTACACGGAGGCAGACGTGGACTACTACGAGAGACTCATCGACAATGAGATACGAAGGACTTCCACTTATGAGCAGTCGAAGGACAGCAGGGAGTACCAGCACGAGAATGACGAGCCTGAAAGTAAGTACATGAGTAAGAGAACTACGTAAGGCTTCTGAATTAATCATTTGAATAACATGTTTTTATGGTTTTACATTTCAGTAGGATTCCCTTTTCCTTTTTTCATTTACTATGCTTTTGTTCTCTTGAGAGATTCATCATACCAATTTTAGATTAAATTAATATAAATCGTATTTTCCCAGCATTCATATTCTTTTCAGAAACTAATCTGGAGAAGAAAAGCAGTAAACCCACAAGCTGTTTGTGGTTAATGAAATTTTTTGTCACATCTGGGCAAATGTTTAGATTTATCTACTCGTTGCGCACTGTAAAATATTCGAACTCGCTGCAATTACTTCGCAACGCCCAAAGCCACATTTTTCTCGTTTCTAATTTTGCTTGTTAAACACCAATTACGTGATTGGAATCAAAGACTGACATAAAAACGAGGTTCAAGTGGCACCCACAAATATAAAATTCACAAGTCTAAATCATTTAATTCTAATTTTAACTTTGAACTTCAACTTCCACTGCCTCCAAAGGATAAACCTGGAGAGTCGTTGAACGAGTCCAAAACTCTTAAATTCGTACCCATACTCGAGTTAAAGGACATTCAGATAAATAGGCAGCTTTCGACGGATATCAGAACGTAAAATTCCTCCTATGAACTCCAAATCTGCCCTTAACTCCAAATTCTTGCTTTTTGCCGCCACCCTTGGGTAGCCATTCCATTGTAAGGCTGCTAAAATGATAAAGACATTTTAGTTCCTTATCTAAGAACTCAGGTTGACAAATTCACCGTACCCGATCTACGGATGATTTGCAATCATTCTTTCTTGACATGGATGGTGAAGCCCAGTAATACCACATAGTTAGCAATAAACGAATAAGGAGAGAAAAGCCCTAGTTTTAAGTTTGCAAATGTTGTTGAGTATTATTACTTATCTGCCAAAACACGTGGTGAACAAATGGCCTTTCCGCTGTACCTACCTCAACAACTTTCAGATTACGGCACCGCGGACTTCGTCGTAATCGGGGCGGGGTCTGCGGGCGCCGTAGCAGCAGCAAAACTTTCAGAAGTAAGTGCGTGGACAGTTCTCCTCCTCGAGGCCGGAACAGAAGAAAACAACTTCACCAAGATCCCATCCATGTTCTCGTACGTGACTCAGTCGAAGCACGACTGGGGATACTACAGCGCACCTCAGAATACATGCTTTACAGGTAAACGTCTCACCACCTCGACAGAGCACTTTTAAAGTTTGCTAAAATCTCTTTTTGCAGCACTTAACGGCGTCTTTAAATACCCACGAGGGAAAATGATGGGAGGTTCGAGCGGTCTCAACTGCCTCATATACTCCAGGGGCAACCGTCTTGATTATGACAAATGGGAACAGGAAGGGAACCCCGGCTGGGCTTACGAGGACATCCTTCCGTACTTCATTAAGCAAGAGCGAGCGCTGTTTGAAGGAGATGGCGGATACCACGGCTACAACGGTTCCCTGCCCGTCGAGTATATTGATCCCACCAGTGACAAAGTCGACAGGTTTTTGCGAGCAAACGAGGAGATAGGCGTCCCAACGCTGGACTATAACGGGGAGCAGCAGCTCGGTGCGAGCAAAATCCAGCACAACACCCTTCACGGGAGTAGAGTGAGTTCGGCCAGAGCGTTCTTGGATCCAGCCCGATCCAGGCCAAACCTGAAGATTTCAACGAAGAGTTACGTAACCAAGATCCTCATTTCCAATTACACTAAGCAGGCCTATGGAGTTCTCTTTTCCTGTAATAATGTTCAGTACATAGTAAAAGTAAACAAGGAGGTGATTCTATCGGGAGGTTCTATTGGGTCGCCCCAGTTGCTGATGTTGTCTGGCGTGGGACCGAAGGAGCACCTTAAACAACACAACATTCCATTGATAAACAATCTTGCGGTGGGACAGAACTTGCACGACCACTTAACGTTCTTCTTTCTAGTTATGTTGACCTACAGGGCGGATCCGTCCTACTCGTTGAGGAACGCGGTCAGGCAGTACTTGAATGGGACAGGCCCTCTTACGATAGCAGGAAATTCCCAAGGTATGGGTTTGTACCGCTTAAACCTAGAAAAATCTGGGTCTCCTGATGTCGAAATAGTCATAAACCCAACCATTAACTTTGACGGGTACAATTCTCTAAAAGGGGCGAGCTTCTGGGATTTGGTGAAGCAGCTGCTAAACTTGGATTTCCTAATATCGGCAGTGGAGAACAACATCTTCCATATGTACACAATTCTACTGCATCCCAAGACTAGAGGAACCATTCTCTTAAAGTCTAACGACCCCTACGAGTTCCCAATAGTAGACTCCAGGTGCTTGGACGACGCTAACGACGAAGACATTGACATGGTCGTGAAAGGATACGAGATAGTGAAGAAACTTTTGGATACCAAACCATTCAAGCAGCTTTTACCGGTGATGGTGCCATATCCAGGATGCTTATCTCAGATCTTGAATAAAAGAGAGTATCTTAAGTGCGTAATAAGAAGAACTTCGATGAACGCATTTCACGCCGCAGGGACGTGTAAAATGGGGCCAAACCCCTCGGAAGGAGCAGTAGTTGATCATGAGCTGAAGGTCCACGGCATCCAAAACCTTAGAGTTGCAGACGCCAGCGTGATTCCCGTTACGTTATCCGCTCACATGTCGGCGCCCAGTATAATGATCGGGGAACGAGTTGCTGATTTTATTAAGAAGAAATATAGTGCTGTTTAATTATCTTTATTGAAACTTGTACAAAAATATATGCTTTCACAGAAACATGTTAATTTCATTTACTACGAGAGTAACCTGAAATGTTGGCCCACTCTCGTCCAATCTACAGGCATAGTCAAAGTAATTTCTCCAACCTTTCTACTTCAGTCTAATTAACATAATCTCAACCGCAACTTAAACCACTGCTTGCAGATTGCAAATTATCCGTTATTTTGGTCATAATTTTAACCACTTGCCACCATAAAGGTTTTGGCTACCCTGTTGCATATTATTGAATTACTCTCTTAGATAACAGGTAGGAGTTTTCTACAAAATTCTCGATCAGTTCTCCGTTTTGCTCGGTTTCTGACGCGACTCATTTAGAAGTTAATCACCTCCACAAATTTCGGCGTTATTTTTCCCAACCATCGTTGGTTAGCAAGTAATTTTTTGGGCGACTAAAGCATTCGATACTCAAAGTCGATGTGACATCTGTTTTTCCTTGGTAGAAGGTTCCAAATTAAGTTTGATGGCGCAAAGTCATCGCCAACGTTCTCCGCGACGAAGGTCAAAATTTCAGATGACACACCTGAGTAACGATTTCGGGAAAAATTGGACTAGATACATTAATTATGATCACCTTTGATCGAGATATTTGCGTACGACTTTTAAAATGGGACGCCCAGTACAAGAGCAATTTAGGAAAAAATACTCTAGTAAAGGCAGTAGATAAAATTCTTTCGTGGAAATTTAAATATTGCTGCAATTTTATTTAGTAAACTTTAGAGTGTGACCTTGAAAACAACATTTTTAGATGAGGTATTCGGGCAGAACTACGTTGGAGTTTGTAAGTTGTTTTCATCTCTTTTGATTCCTAAGGGGAGAACATTTCAATAGCTTATTTTTAACAGTCTTGCGGCTGCGGCTATCTGATAGAATCTCCTCTAAAACAGAAGAGAGGAAGGAGACGAACTGAATAGTCCAACCATGACCTTCAAAGCTATAGGGCAGGTAGAGGTGTCCCCATAAATTACAAAAATCTCGAAGATGGAGATTTAGAAAAACCTCAAAGGCGGTCCTGATATTATCCACAATCAGAAGCTCTGATTATTAATAAACAGTTGAAAACAACTGGTGTTGGTGAAAGAGAAATTCCACTTGGTTTCATGTAGTTTTTGAAAAGTCTCGTCCTGACAAATAGCTAGTCCGTTACTTCCCGAAGAACAGCGAGGGCGTCCTCTATATGTACACGATAGTTTCTTGAGTTGCTTTATTTAAAAAGAGACCACCCTAACGTTGTTACAAATGGCGAGATAAAACTCGTTTTAAAGCAAAATCTTAATACCAAAATTAACGAACGGAAAAGCTATCGGGTGCTATCTGGTTTTCTGTCTTACCATACCAGTGTTCTACTGATACACAAACAAGCTATGTAAATCGTGAAAGGAGATTGCTAGCGACACCAAGCGAGACTTTTGCACCACTCTTCATAGAATAAAAAGCAAAAGTGCCAAACGAAGAGAGAGTAGTGAGACAACCTATAAGTAAGCACACCAATTTTACAACATTGAGCTTTACTTTACAGTATACACGTGATACAAATGTCAAACGTGCATATTAAAACTAATTGGCACACCCTTTGCTATCTTCAAATCCTTAACCCGGTTGGACATCAATGAGTTCTGCTACCTTCACCTGTGGAATGTTGCCTTCTCAACGCGCAAACATTCTAACAGCTCTCCGTGGACGTCGCCTCACTGCAAGATTAAGCATATGCCAGACGTGTTCTATGGGATTCATGTCAGGTGACGAAAGCTTCTAGACGCCGTTTTGTGTCTGCTTGGGTTCTGTAGAAGTTCTGCATTTGAACGAATTTTTCTTCGCTAAATCGGCTAAATGAGCACCAATAGGAGGTTTTGATCCATCTAGAACTCCCAACTATTTCTGACACACGTAGATTTGTAGGAAAACGGAAGTAATTGCATTTAGCTTTATTCAAGTGATGGATATGGGAGATTTATTTTTGAAATTTTTGCGATTTTGAGATTGGATATTATTTTATGTCTTGGAAAATTACGATTCTTCGATTATAATTTCCTGGGCCACAAGCCGTCAAACACTGGTAGAAAGGATTTTTTACTTTAAGGGCAATTGCATTGAGGGGCACCCTTTTTCCAGAGAGTCTTACTCATTTCTCTTGCCGCTTGAACCTTGACCTTATAGAGAATGTAAAGCAGATATACATACATACATAATCGGTCCTCTTCTACCTTACGGTGTAGAGGTTAAGTAAAGCAGATATCAAAATATTTAATTCTCTTTTCGGCTTGATTACACCATGAGAGTTTTGGTGTTGTTGTAGTAGTAGTCTCTTAGACCTTGACAGCTTTTACACCTATGTATGAGAATTAAAAGTGATGGTAATAGAAGAGAAAAAAGAGAAAGCAAGAGAGAGTGGTTGCAACACTAAAAAATTTGAGAATGCCTTACCTCAAATGGTATTTTGTTTTTTATGGTTCTATAAATCGAATATAAACGTCTAGTCTCTTAGTCTTGATTAATATTTTTTTATTATTCTTTGGCTATTTGTAGGTGGCAGTCCATCATATCACCTAATAGATAAATTTCTCTTAATCGACGTGCAGAAAAACCGCTAAGATCAGAGCTTGCAACTTCATCGTATAAAGTCTACGGATCTCAAATTTAAAAAACTGGATTTTTACTTGATAAAAACACTTTACTTGGTTAGTCTTGCAAAATCTCTTACTCCACAATCTCAAAGAATGTGTAATCAAATTTTTGACAACACGAATCGCAAATGTATCATACAGAGAAAAAACTTCTACTCACCCAATGTCGGCCCTGTTAACATTCTTCTTTCTTCCCCGTCTAAAAGTTCGCTCGGTAGGTTGTTATGAAGGCCCAATTGAAGCAGTTTACTTCGGACGAATCCCTCGTCTATTAATTAATTAATTTTCCAAATATTTCCATAAAGTGAATAAGTATTTTGGAACGAGGCCGATTAGGGTCGAGCGCCCACGACTGCTCCTCGTTTATTGAAGTTCTTGGTCATCACCTTGTCTGTACTTCCATAATAAAAAATTTGATTTGTAGATATTCGTTTTGCGGTTGCTTTTTAAGGAAGTGCCTAGTAAGAACATTTATGTGGTAATACGGTATCGTTGAGATTGGTCTTGGCAGCTTCAGCATTTACTTCCCCAATTTAATGGCGAACGCAGACTACTATCGATGAGGAAATCCAGAGAACCCCCTTTCACCAACAGCCAAAGGGCGACCGAGAGTACTAGCACGAGAATGAGGACCCTAAAGTTAAATATTTGTTTAAGAAAACTATATAAATCCTATAAATGAGAAGATGTTACAAAGGCGCATGTATTTAGGCCCGAGCGGCTTCAAAATCGCGTTTAGGTGAAAACCACTCCGCAGACCAACTAGCGATTTACTACTAATGTCCTTTTAGATGCAAGACTAGGAGTCAATCTGTATAGGTCTCTGCCTTGGATCTAGAGTGAAAAGTCTATAAATACTCTTCTTCTCCATTGAGGTAACTCGGTTCATAAGAGTGCACGAGAGACAGGCTGAACCCAATCCAAGGTGTTATGCAACCTGCGCTGAGAAATGAGCTCTGTCGGTGTATAACTTTTCTCCCTTATAACTCGTGGAAACAGTATGGATATTATCAGAGAAGGAAAAAAAGACATGCGATGACTTAAAAAATTACAAGCAAAAACTGTCTAGGGCCCAGCGCAAGAAGCTTATCAATGCTAAGAAGATTGCGCAGAAATAAGCAGCAAAAGAGGACGCTACGACGAGCAAACTAGAGGAGGAAAAAAGGTCTAAAAGAGTCCGATCGGACTCCAACCCCCCGCCACAAACAATAAAAAACGCAGGAGCATACAGGTGCAGACTGGCACATACAGTGAGGCAGCTAGTGAACACAAAATGGCAGTAATTGTCAGGCACCATCCGGAAATAACTCTGAAGCTGGAACAAGCCAACCCGGTTCAAGAAAAACTTATTGAGGTAATGGACAATACCCTACTTGGAGCAGCAGTTCAACAGGAGAACGTTTATCGCAGAGGTCTTGTGGGTGACCTGCCGCAAAACACGCTTAGGGAGACAAGTTTGTTGCATGCTGTATTGACGAGGCATCCTAGTTTAAGGCTTATTGTAGGCTGGACAGGGTTGCCTACATAGTCCTAAAGGGGCTTGATGGTAAATATGACGATCCTGATACTTGATAAGGCAGCTTTTGCAGCCCTTACTGCTTCCCAAGTGATGTGGGCCTCATTCAAGCACCCTGAGTAAACAGGGGCAAAACTAGTCTAGGGGGAATAGGAGAGCTGATCTACAGTCGATCTTCAGAGATCCCTAAGAGCTGCATTATAATCAAAAAAGGTTTCAAAATTAATTTTTTTGTGTTCCAGAGACAACGGTAGGATAGGCTAAGGGAGCAAATGGGCGGATCAGCATCTTCATAAATCAAAACTCGTTGCATCGACGAACCAGAAAATCTTCAGGGGTTCTAAGGTTCATCGATAATTTTATTTTTGTGTTGATTACGTCATCATCCTTCTCCTTTCTTTCTTATTCATTTACAGTGAGTATTTTTCCAAAAATTGCACGTTATTTGCGGAGAGGCTAATCTGGAGCATAACAGCGATAAACCTACAAGCTTTTCGTTTTAATATAACTGTAATCTTTTCTGTACTTAAGCGATTGTTTAAACTTATCTGTTTAACAATCGTTTAAAATCGCAATTCCCCTTTTATCAGTTAAACAGCCTTGAGCAGTTTAAATTTATCTCCCTTTTACATGTATACGAATTTACGAATAAAAAAATAATTTGCCTTATTTTTATAATAACACTCACACATTGAGAACAAAGCTACTATAATAGAACCGACATTGTGATGGACAGTAAAGCAGATAACTTTGGAATACTGTTGTATTCCAAGACTTCTTAAAGTTGATCACTTGGATCTCTTTGTAGAAAGCAGATACGTAGTCAAAGTAGTCCAGACTAGCGTAGGCACAATTAATGTCATACTAACGCTTGACTTTGTTAGGGATAACCTCAAATTCTTCACTCTACGTGGATAGGTGGTAGTACATTCTAAACCTTAAATGACTTTGGCATAGTCACTTCTCAAATGGCGTTGTCTTAAAGGCAAACCCGTAATGCCATAATTTGGCGAAAACCTTCCGCGATTCCTTTCTAGATGGTTGGATTTACAAATGTTCACAGAGCTACCAAGAAACTAATAGGACAATAGTTCTAAAGAAGCGCCTTTACATCAAAGAATTAAGAAACAAAACATTCTCATCACAACTTCTCGCAACCTTCACTAATCTCTGAATAAATTGTTTGTTATTCGGAAAAGGGGAACCTGAGGCTCAACCTAAGTTTTTCCAAAAATCATTGACCTTTTATAAACATGCTTCTTTTTTTAAGATTTGGTGATGGCGGTATCTCCAAAAGCTCCCAAAGCAACCACCTCCAGCTTCGACAAGAACGAAAACTAATTCTTGGTGGCTCCAGTCTCGCTTCAGACTCATCAGTTCACATGAAGCTGAACCTACTAATTTCCAACGAGGGTTAGTTGGCCATAGCTTTCTCTAGTTCCTTGCTGCCTCTTCGTGCTTCAATAGTTTCGCAATACTACCACAGAGAGCTAATGAAAGTCTCTCTGCCACCACACTCTTGCATGCCTACTCGGTCAAGATACAAACAAAATTTGAAGGCAAATTTCAATCCCATCAACGACTAGAAGACACTAAGGGTTGGGAAAATTTTAGTCTGGAAAAGCACAAATTGTCGCTCATTCGCAAGTAACAGAGCGAGGTCTAGACACTAGCCGGCTCGGGTTGCCAATCCTAATTTCGCATTGTATGCCTTATTTACCATAACGTCATCGACGTACAAAAAAACATAAGATGCAAATTATTTTGACTCTAGTGAAAAACAAGGCGCGGCTGTCTACTCATTACTCCGTCAAAATAAGGCGTAACTCAACAACCCTAGCAGCATCAGTCTTAGCCTACCAAGCAAAAGAGGTGGAACTTTGATGAAGCAGAAGATCCGAAAGGCGAACTGTACGTACGACAAAATTTTATTAATAGTTTTTATCTGATGGCAAGCTATTTATTTATCATCTCCAATTGTGTCTTTATCACTGTCTGATATATATTTACACGTTCGTTAATGCTGGAATTTTATGGTTTGAGTGTAGATCGAGTCCCTCAATCAAGAAATCACCTGACGGCTTTCCTTATCTGCTCTTCTATAATAAAAATTATTAAATTTGAATTCTGCACGAAGCTGGGCCACTTTCAGTGAATAGTTCAAACAATGAGGTTCCTGACTTTGGTCTTAGTGGCTTCTGCACTCGCCTACCCCGTTCGCTGCTACACAGAGGCAGACGTGGACTACTACCAGAAACTCATCGACAGTGAGATACAAACGACTTCCACCTACCAGCAGCCGAAGGACAACAAAGAGTACCAGCACAAAAATGAAAAGCCTGAAGGTAGGTACATGAGCAAGAAAACTATGTAAGTGGTTTTATGATTTTTGTTTTCTTCCCTTTCGAATAATTATTTTCAAAAAATTCAAATTCCTAATCCATTATGCCTGATGACTCTGGTGAACTCCACAGAACTTAGCATAGGTATGTTTTTCTTTGTGATCTTCACCATATAGGACATGCCCCTAATGTCCTCACAAATTGTAGCAGGACATTGATCAGAGGACACATCAAGTCCAGTCCTTGAATCAAGGTTCGTTCAGACTCACTCCATTGGGTTTGCTGCGCAGTCCGAGACCATCCGCAGTTTCCCTGGTTTGTTTGGATTTGTCTTTCAAAGTGAGGAAGAAACCACTTCCAATCACTTTTCTCGTTAATTTTTTCTTCAGTCATTTCGTGACAGAACTTCTTTTCTACATAGTCCTCAATCTTCGCACAGTACATGGTCTAGATGAGATCTCGTCAGCTGCCGTTGTATGTGGTAGTCCCATGGCGCAGAAAAACAACCGTCACCAACTGGTTGCAAGAACAGCCATCCTTTGGAACATTGTCCCCATTCCGTTCTCTGCAATGTTAATGGATGCAAAGGATACGACCACGTCCTGTTACATGATGCTGACTGGTAGGGAAGAAGAAAGGTGGTAACAAAAAGAAGAAAACGGCACCTGTAAACAAAGACGAAGAAGTAGAGGAAAGCCGAAATTTTGCTAAGATTCGTATCCCCCATTCCAGTTGCAAGTGGGATGCTAGTTTCTTCCTAAATGCGTCCACTATGGTGGGATTGTTTACATCCAGAGGAAGTACGAGCGTCTCCGCTGTTGCCCACAGATTTTTCACCTCAATGGGGGAATCCACAATGCATCTCTATCGTCCATTTTTCTTTTCGGAGTCCAGTCGACTTCTTGAATCGTGATTTGAAAGTAGGCCAGTCTTCATGATCCCCGTGAAACATCGGGAAATTATTCGCTCCAGTCTGTCGCGCCGCAGAACAGGTTGGATTACATTTTCCTCCATCAGGATGAGCATGAACTGTAGATCGAGCAACGTTGCGGGCTGGATCACTTACCAATTTGACACTGAACAATTGTCCATCTGTTTGCTTCATTCACAGAGTTGTTCAGTCTGTCTTGTTGTCCATTTCTTCACGCGTGGGCCACGTGCTGAGTTACTGAGGACATTTGACCGCTTTGTCTTCCTCAATAATTTTCTCTTCCTGGATCCGCAATTTGAGTTCAATTCTCTTCCAAGTTTAACAGTAATAGTCGCTCTACATCTGGAACTTCTAAAAATTGGTGTTCCTTTTCTAATTGTAGTTGCTTCAGCCTTCGTGATACTTCGCTAGATTTTGCCTTCCTGGAATGAAGACCTACAACTCCCGTTGCTGAAGAATGATTTGGCCTCTAGTCCACGATTCCCGAGTGGTTAACTTCAGACGTGGAATCCAAACTTAGGCGATTTTGTAACATGACTTTCTTCACAAATATCGAATTAAAAGACCTGTGCTCAAAATTGGTTAAAATGGAAAACCAAGCGCCTCTCTAAAATAAAAATGAGGGAAGAATACAAAGACATAAGCATTAAGTTTACAAACGACGTTGAGTGCCATTACTTTTCTAACCTTTTATTAGCTTATTAGCTTCGTTACGAATTATTCGCCAAATTATTTACCGAACGACTGATTTTAACGACTTTCAGACTACGGAACCGTGGACTTTGTCGTGATCGGAGCAGGATCTGCGGGAGCCGTAGCAGCAGCGAAACTGTCAGAAATAAGCGGGTGGACAGTTCTTCTCCTCGAGGCCGGAACCGAAGAAAATAACTTCACCAAGATCCCATCTATGTTCTCGTACGTGACTCAGTCGAAGCACGACTGGGGATACTACAGCGCACCTCAGAAAACATGCTTTACAGGTAAACGTCTCACCACCTCGACAGAGCACATTTAAAGTCCGCTAAAATCTCTTTTTGCAGCATTTAACGGCGTCTTTAAATACCCACGAGGGAAAATGATGGGAGGTTCGAGCGGCCTCAACTGCATGATATACTCCAGGGGCAACCGTCTCGATTACGACAAGTGGGAACAGGAAGGAAATCCCGGATGGGCCTACCAAGACGTCCTTCCGTACTTCATTAAGCAAGAGCGAGCGCTGTTTAAAGGTGATGTCGGATACCACGGCTACAACGGTTCCCTGCCCGTCGAGTATATTGATCCCACCAGCGACAAAGTCGACAGGTTTTTGCGAGCAAACGAGGAGATAGGCGTCCCAACGCTGGACTATAACGGGGAGCAGCAGCTCGGTGCGAGCAAAATCCAGCACAACACTCTTCACGGGAGTAGGGTGAGTTCGGCCAGAGCGTTCTTGGATCCAGTCCGATCAAGACCAAATCTGAAGATTTTAACGAGGAGTTACGTAACGAAAATCCTCATTTCCAATGATACTAAGCAGGCCTATGGAGTTCTCTTTTCCCGTAATAATGTTCAGTACATAGTAAAAGTAAACAAGGAGGTGATTCTATCGGGAGGTTCTATTGGGTCGCCCCAGTTGCTGATGTTGTCTGGCGTGGGACCGAAGGAGCACCTTAAACAACACAACATTCCATTGATAAACAATCTTGCGGTGGGACACAACTTGCACGACCATTTAACGTTCTTTTTTATAATTATGGTGACCTACAGGACGGATCCGTCCTTTTCGATGAATAATGCGATAAGGCAGTACTTGAATGGGACAGGCCCTCTTACGATAGCAGCCAGTTCTCAAGCTATGGGTCTATATCGCTTAAACTTGGAAAAATCTGGGACTCCTGATGTCGAAATAGTCATTAACCCAACCATTAACTTTGACGGGTACAACTCCATAAAAGGGGCAAGCCTCTGGGACTTGGTGAAGCAGCTGGTAAACTTGAATTTGCTAATATCGACAGTGGAGAACAATATCATTAATATGTACACAATTTTATTGCATCCCAAGACCAGAGGAAGCATTCTCTTAAAGTCTAACGACCCCTACGAGTTCCCAATAATAGACTCTAGATGCTTGGCCGACGCTAACGATGAAGATATTGACAAGGTCGTGAAAGGATACGAGATAGTGAAGAAACTTTTGGATACCAAACCATTTAAGGAGCTTTTGCCGGTAATGGTGTCATATCCGGGATGTATACTGCACATTTTAAATAGTAAAGAGTATATCAAATGCGTAATAAGAAGCACTTCCATTAACGCATTCCACGCCGCAGGGACGTGTAAAATGGGACCAAACCCTTCAGAAGGAGCGGTAGTTGATAGTGAGCTGAAGGTCCACGGCATCAAAAACCTTAGAGTTGCAGACGCCAGCGTGATCCCCGTTACGTTGGCTGCTCACATGTCGGTGCCCAGTATGATGATTGGGGAGCGAGTTGCTGATTTTATTAAAAATAATTATAACGCTGTTTAATTATCTTAATTGAAATATATGCAAAATATATGCTTTCACAGACACAACAGACTGATTTATTTGCTACAAGGCTAATCAAAAATGTCAAAAAAATTCCCCAACCCCAAGTCCAATAACCTGTTGATTATAATTTGTTAAGTCCCTAAAGTAGAGTTATCCTCTACCGGAAAGTTATACCTAGTTTTAATTACTTCTATAAAATCCGAAGACAGCTATTACAAGATGAATGAACATACCAACTCTGGTTTTATAATAAATAATTTTGGTAATTATTTTGACCACTTGCCATCATAAAGATTTTGACAGCGCCAGTGCAAACTATTGGGTACCCTTTAGGTTATGGGTAGGAGTCATCTACAGACTTCTCGAGTGGCTTCCACTTTCTGACGTGCCTCGATTAGAAGTTAATCACCTCCACGAATTCCAAGGCGATATACTCTAGACCACCATTGTTTGTCTAATTTCCTGTTGGAACTTAAGAGCAAACCATCTCGTTCCTAATTTAATTGAGAACCACCTCTTTCAGCATTATGGAAGGAGCCTTTCTTGCAGACTGAAACTGACTGTAAAACCACATAAAACGCGTCAACATATTTTAGTGGAGAGTGGGGTAACTTCAACCTCTATGAAATTAGAATCGTACCAAAAACGGCCACAGTGCCTACTCAAACCGCTAAATAATCGAAACGCATCAGTTTAATAAGTTATCGCTATCGAAGGTAATCATACTAGGAATGTACTCGTCAACATCTTAGCCACACCCCAGCGCTAATTGTTGGATGAATCGTATAGCATCGTCAGTAGTACATACGATGGGTAGCACTTTATCTTTTTTTTAATACTACCACACACCAAAACACGCAAAAACGTACGCATTCTTACATTATAACGATCCAGGAGTTCAGGAAGTACCGAACATGCCAAGGATGGCAGTGATGGTGTCCTTGTAGGACAGCAGGCCCTACTTCTACGTGGTCGCTACGATGTTATTTAAAGATTGCAGGAACGTAGAGGGCTCCACGTTCTAAAATAGTGCCGTAATGGTGGCTGCGATCGAGTGTCTACGGCTTCACCTCTGGTCACTGCCGCGTAGCCTCTGTCCGATATGGTCGTTGTCTGATGGGGTGTCGGCTTCAGAACAGCAGGATTTCCTCTAAAGCTAGCTGGGTGTAATATCTGATAATTGGTGTATGTTGCCAGTTCACTTTGGAACTTCTTACACTCCCTACAGTGATGATTCTCACAATATTCTACGCCCAAAATTCTAACATCGATAGTGCTGGCTTATCATCTTCTTACGTAGTTATTCCATTCAAACAACCACTTCGAAGACGCTGTTGGCGTTACAGATCTTTCCCTGATCGTTTCACTCAAGTTCTAAAACATGATCGGCATTAGACGATGGTTCTTCGCCCTCTGAGGTTAGAAATGTTCTTTTCCTGAATCTTCTGTTTCTGTTTCTCCTCAGTTATGTAATCCAGGTCGCCTCTCATCACAGCCTGTCTTCTTTGAGTACATGAAAGTGCCGTTCGATCTTCGCTTCGTCAAGGAAGCGAGTCAAGCACCTGTAGTCTTCGGCTGTGGCGATTTAGATGGAGATACCATCCGACAAAATGTTTTTGAACAGCAGGCATCTTTTACCCGGAGGATAGCAGGTGGATTCGTTCTCGAGGGCTGGAAACGGCAGGTGTCTCAACAGACAGTCACTCAGGACTTGAAAGGCGTTGGGAGTGCGTTGATTGGCGTCGCCGGAGCTGGGGGAGAAGGCAGAACCGTGGACACCCTTACCGTACGGCGGACACGGCGGCGGTTACAGGCAGGATTTAAACTCCTGCTCTTTGTTAAAGCTGGCCTGGAACTCGCTCTCTGGCGAGAGCAGTATAGGCGACGGCAATCCTGGGGTTCTGGTTGAGGCTGCTGATGCAGCTGTAGCGGCTGGGGTACAGGTACGGGGACTGCTATAGCACAGGTCCGAATTATAGTAGTGGAAAAAATTGCTTCTAGCCACTCGCCCAGTCTATCACCGTCGTTTTCAACAAATCTCACTGATATTCACTAATATCTTATAACTTCGCGCACAAATTCATCAGTTAACACAAAATTTTTGTCAACCGGCACAAGTACCAGCTGGAAAATATGTGACATCACCGAGTTGAGCGCGATTACTGATATGTATACTTTCGAAAAGTGCCCCTCAGAAACTTGAGAATAATTAGAATGACGTTAATAACATAACCAAACTTTCTTATCGAAGGACCTCAGCACCTCGTGGAATAGTCGAGTGATCAATACCAACGGCAGAACGCTGCATGGGTATATTCAGCACCACGACCTAGTAGTGGTAGACTCCTTGGACCCCACCCACTACGGCCTCGCCAGTCACCCAGCCTTACTTGACTTTGCCATCCTCAAGGGCATTTCCATGCAATACGCGATTGAGAAAGTTTCCGAGTTGGAACACTGAACATTTGAAGAGGACCATGAAAACCATCCCCATTATCCGCCCCATCGCAAACCAAGAGGAGGCCATACATCACCTCACCATCTGCATTCGGAAATCCATCAATTTCGCCACCGACCTAGTACCCGTCAGTGAGACATCAAGAGCGTCGACATAGAGCAACGCAATGCCGCTTGGGAGAGCAAGCCGACAGTTTACAAAAAATGGTCAAGATCTTACACAACAGGTCTTAGGTGGCGCCCATCTACAGGGAGAACCTCGACTACACCGATCTTAACCAGATGGCCAAATTCGACCAAGTTGTTGGACACCTTCCGAACAAAAGCTGTAAGACCACTTAAAACCCGCATTCAACGACAAAGTTCTCCAGCTAATTCGGGTCCTGATGCTGAGAAAGGCACCCGAAACTGAGTACATACCTAGACGTAAGCTGCTGTCTATCCCGAAGAAGGCAGTGATTTGTATTACCGCCATTGACAACGCTGTTCTTCGCTTCATTATTTTGCAAATCCTTGGAAGGTTGCGGACGTCGTGATGCCTTCTAAGCTTGAGAAGACCAGTACGTCCCATCAGTCGAAGACCTCCAGCTGATATTAGAGGATTGGGCACAGATAAACACTTTTGAGTAGTACTCCTTTTGGTACAATGGCCTCATCTTTAAAATGACTTCAGCGTTCATTCGAACTGATTTGGTCCTTCCTCTTCTGCCGGTGTAAAGTTATTTCCAAGGCTTAGTGCTGTCTGCCTTTTCAATCCAACGAGTCCACGAGGAGCTGCACTCGCTCTAAGAATGATGCAGCACGAACGCCGAGAAAATCTCAATCATCCTATTCTCCATAAATATCAGACTTCGTTAGTGAGGAATTACACTTTAAATCTTCCGTAATGGCCAAAAAAATCAACATTAACCTTAAGAACAACATCAATGGACAATACCATTATCAATTAACATAAAGCCTACCTTTCTGGCATGATTTGACCTACCATAGTCACATCAAATCTCCAAAATTACCTCAAACTTAAGACTTTGGGTTGAGTTATGTTACGACGTTAACGACCTCACTCATGTTGATGACTATCCGCCATAAAATTTGAAATCTTCTACATATCGAGAAAAAAATTCAACAACAAAAAAGAAGGCGCTCTATCTACCTTGAAGATCAGTCAGTTGTACCAGTGCTTACCAAAACCTTTCGAGAGTAATCTGAGATTTTCCTGATCTCCCCTTGGAGTTCATTGATCACTTTCCATGATCGCCATGTTCATTTACTATCTTATATATTTTAAACACAATAAACCAAAGAGGCCAAATGTTCGGCTTAATTTCAACTGGGCACCACCTGAGTAAGAAACGCTTCACGCAGGTACCCAATGGAGGACCAGAGAGAAAACTTCTCGCTTCAGTTTTGGCTTAAAATCCAAACTTGAATCCAATCTGACAGCCAAAACTCCGCCCGGGGGTTAATCCCCATCCCATCCCTTCCATCCGCCGAAATTTTTTCGCCCGAATTGACTACCTAATAGATCACAACCAATTTCACATTTGAAAGTTACACTCCAAACAATATAATGAAGACACGAACCACCATAACCAAATAAAGTAGTCCACGTTGAGTTTGAAGTTAAAACATTTCGAAATGCCTGGCAAAAAAGAAACAAAGCTATGTGCAACCCACAGAATCTTTGAAGAAATCGATCGATCGAAAATTTTGTTCAAATCAATTCTTTGATAGGCTTCTGCAATGTTCACCTTATGGTACCTACGGGGTCTTCTTAAGGAGATGCCAGTTTCACTGCAGTCGTTTTAGGAAAACGACCAACAACAGAGTGTACCATGTAATCTTCTATTACGAAAACTTACTACAACATTAAGCAATAGGATTTCCCTAACAAGTCTAGTAAAAGTCAGTCTTGACATTGGATTACGTCTTTGAAAGATGCTCTTACAGAGCTTACCAAGTTTAGCGAAGAAAGCAAAAGAAATGTAGGTCTTCTTGATCATTCAAATTATTTTGACACTTCTTGAGTGACTTCTTCCTTTGGAGTCAAAAAACCAAACGTGGGAAAACACTTTTAAAACTCGTTGACGATTTTGACTGCCTTTGTTGTCAAGTGTTGTAAAGACTAACATCAAGTTCTGAGTAAAGGATACCTTTTTACCAAAAGTGACTCCTGCATCATCTCTGACACAAGTCCAACATCGTCACTTATTCTCATTGACTACTGTGCAAAATTTGTTTAAGAAAGATTGACCCTTATGGTGACATTGGCAAGAAATATCGACTTAAGATTTTTGAAAAATATTTTTTTCTATTCAATGATTCTAATTCGAGTCATTTCGTTCCGAACCAGAATAAATGATCTACGTTGAACTTTGTTTCTTGTATGTTAGCTCATCAATTCTTCAACGAGGTTGACATATAAAAAAATATTTCTTTTTTGTGGCCCCAATTTCATTTAAATGCTATTGTCAAGGTAAAGGTAAATGAACAAAACCAATTAGTCATGTGGAGTTTGGTTTCACACCTTACACCACTCACTCCGTCTTCCTTTGTAAAGCTTCTTCATGCTACAACCTCAGTAAACCAAATAATTTTTGATTAGTAGGTCAACGGAGTTTACAGATGGAGAAAATTTAAAAGCAAATGTCATTTTGATTTCTCTTAAAATAAAATGACGCTTAATAATTACCACCAAGTGTCAAAATGAACGACAATCAACTTACAAGAAGATGTAACCCAACAATCGTTGGTCAACCAAGCAATAGGAGAAGAACTTGCATAAAACAGAAGATCCAGAAAGGTAAAGCTATGTGCAGCGTAACAAACTTTTCCTTCCGAGAGAAGAACCGGGCCCCACGGCGTGCGCAGCGGTCTTTCCATCTCGATGAAAGACTGGCTGCAACAGTCAAACGCGCCAGGCCCTTTGAAAGTTGCGGATGTCATGATTCTTCCCAAACCTGGAGAGATCGGCCTCCTGCTAAACCTAGGAAATCTGGTGGAACGCATCATCCATCGCCGACTACAGACAGCTGATGTCGAAAAATCAGTTTGGATTCCGTCCCGGCCATTCCATCACCCACACCCCCGGGTGGTGGAAAAGATCTAGGAAAGCTTCCACAAGAAGCTCCATGCACCAGTAGTCTTCCTAGATGTGGCACAACGGTCTCGTCTTCAGTATGATTCGGTCCTTCCTTTCCGACCGAAGGTTCCGGATCAAACCCGGCTGAGTAAAGTAATCAAATCCCCTCCCCCAAGGCTCGGTACTGTCTCCGACGTTATTCAACATCTATGTCCAGGACACCCCACGACGATGGCTCAGTGTGCAGACGACACAGCGGTGCTGTCAAGCTCGTGACGATCCACGCTAGTGAGTCTAGGAAGAGCTGGACTCCCTTGAAGAACGATGCAGCACAAATAGGAGTCAATTTTGGGAAGAGCTCGACAATCCTATTCACCACGAATATATATCCTATTATTAAATTTTGGAAATTTTTTACGACACCAAACAATTTATAGGATAAGTAAGTGTTGTTGATACGGCTGCACAAGTTACAGAAAAAATTTCACACCATGAAGTTGGTAATTTTGGCCCTGGTGGTTTTCACGCTCGCTTACCCCGCTTGGTGCTACACGGAGGCGGACGTGGACTACTACGAAAGGCTAATCAACGAGAAAATACAAATAGCATCTACCCACGAGCAGTCGAAGGTTAACAGAGAGTACCAGCACAAGAATAAGGAACCTAAAGGTAAACACTTGATTAAAGAAACTGTGTAAGTCCTACAAATGGGCAGATGGTACAAAGACGCTAAAAGCTTTGATATATGTCAACTGATTCCTCCTTTCATTTTCCTTTTCATTACCCTCACCTTGAAACCAAAAACCTCGAGTTATCACATTAAAAAATTAGAAAATATTTGAGGTCTCTTCACGAACATCAACTGTCAAACCCCCGACAATTCTCTTGGTGAAACAAGCCAATTTTCGCACAAGAAATCATCAACCAGCTCAACTTTTGAAAATGAAACTTGCAACTTTGCCCCTCGGTCATTTTCCCCGCATATTCCACACACTTTCCTCCGCACCACAATAAAAATGCTGGGCTTACGAGGACGTCCTTCCGTACTTCATTAAGCAAGAGCAAGCGCTGTTTGAAGGTGACGAACGATACCATGGCTACAACGGTTCCCTGCCCGTCGAGTACATTGATCCCACCAACGACAAGGTCGATAGGTTTTTGAGAGCAAACGAGGAGATAGGCGTCCCGACGCTGGACTATAACGGGGAACAGAAACTCGGTGCAAGCAAAATCCAGCACAACACCCTTCACGGGAGTAGGGCGAGTTCGGCCAGAGCGTTCTTGGATCCAGCCCGATCTAGACGAAATCTGAAGATTTCGACGAGGAGTTACGTAACGAAGATCCTGATTTCCAATGACACCAGGAAGGCCTACGGAGTTCTATTTTCTCATAACAGTATTCAGTGCATTGTAAAAGCAAACAAAGAGATAATCGTATCAGGAGGATCAATTGGGTCACCCCAGTTGCTGATGTTGTCCGGTATAGGGCCCAAGGAGCACCTTGAACAAGACAACATTCCAGTGATAAACAATCTTGCGGTGGGGGCAGAACTTGCACGACCACTTAAAGTTCTACCTTTCAATTTTTTCAACAAAACAGGCGAATCCATCCTACTCGTTGAGGAATGCGATTAGACAGTACTTGAACGGGACAGGTCCTCTTACAATATCAGGTAGTACACAAGCCATAGGTTTCCAATTAAACTTGGAAAAATATGGGTCTTCTGATATCGAAATAGGCATAAACCCACCCATTACCTTTAATGAACACAATTCCATAAGAGATGTTAGCTCAGAGAATATCTTCCATATACTCATATTTCTACTGCATCCTAAGAGCAGAGGAAGTATTCTCTCTTAAAATCTAACGACCCCTACGAGTTCCCAATAATAGACTCTAGATACTTGGGTGACGCTAACGATGAAGACATTGACAAGGTCGTGAAAGGATAAGAGATCGTAAAGAAACTTTTGGATATCAAACCATTTAAGGAGCTTTTGCCGGTAATGGCGCCATAACCGGGATGTATACTGCGCATTTTAAATAGTAAAGAGTATATGAAATGCGTAATAAGAAGCACTTCGATTAACACATTCCACGCCGCAGGAACGTGTAAAATGGGACCAAACCCTTCAGAAGAAGCAATAGTTGATAATGAGGCATCCAAAACCTTAGAGTTGCAGACGCCAGCGTGATCCCCGTTACGTTGGTCGCTCACATGTCGGCCCCCAGTATGATGATTGGGGAACGAGCTGCTGTTTATATTAAAAAGGATTATAACGCTGTTTAATTATCTTAATTGAAACTTGTACAAAAACATTGGCTTTCACAGTAACAACAGGTTAATTTCATTTACTACGAGAATAACCCGAAATGTTGTCCCACTTTCGTCCAATCTACAGTCAATACCAAATTAATAATTTCTCCAACCTTTCCACGTCAGTTTAATTAAAATAATTTCAACGGCATCTTTAACTACTACGCGTGATATTTATTTATATTTCCCCGATATACCCAAATAGCCGCGAACCTTCGAGAGCGCCGCACTCAAACCTGGTGGAATGTTCGGAAACACGTGCGCACCAGCTGCATTGCTAAAAGTGTCAGGCGCCGAACGTGACGCAATGCAGACGTCGATCAGGCGTATTACGAAGGGCGTAACAATATCAAGCTTCCCATAAAGGCAAAGCAAGTGCTTCTCGTTAAGAGACTCAAAGCGTCAAAATGCAGCTTAAACGTCTTGAGAATTCCTGTCGACTACAAGCCCAGCCATTAAGTCAATAGAGCAAAAATCCATGACTGGAAAATTACATTCCAATGAAACAAATTATGAGCGACCACCTGAAGCGCATTAGGTGACAAATCCCATGAAAAACGCCTGCTAAAGACATTTCTGTGAAATTTGAGGTATTTCTCTAAACGTTAGCGAATACGAGGTGATATACCAATACAATCAATTCGTCGAATGCGAAGCCTACGAGATAAGAGGTCGGCGCTTCTTATGTTCGTAGAAGTGAAACGATTAGGTAAACAGATCTGCAACCTACAAAATGTATTGGAGCAGCCCTGAAAAAAAGACAGTGAACCAAAAATTTGGGCACATTCAACGCTGCTCCTTAAGTGACTTGCCTTCTGAAACTCAGACGGTCTTAAGGACAAGAAGAGCCCAGCTTCTAGAGTTTGCATAGTCCTTGAGACCCATCTCAAAAACGAGGTACGGTCCGGCTACCAAACTATATCCGTCATTATACTGATCATCAACAAATTAGAAAGCATAGAACCTGCCTGTTTAACTCCCCTTTCTCCTTCTTGAAAACCTGCAAACCATCTTCGGTCTTGGCAGAGGACTTAAATGTCAAATATTCCTCGCTGAACAGCCATATGTCCAACACCAAGGACACTGTACGATTGCATTCAGCCTCATAACCTCGTGGTGAAGGGACTCTCGGACCCCCTGGACAGAGACCACAATCCGATACATGGAAACCGTTCTCATCGCCCGCTCTGGCGAAGACCTGGAGAAGGAGGTACAGCACACACGTACGCCCGGACGCACGCACCCAGATACCAAAGCGGTAGCCTAATGGATCACTAAAAATCAAGCACCTGCATACGCAAATTGTCGTTTTTTGTTCAAGTTCTGATGTTATGATACGTTTAGATCGTTTATCGCCCTATTGGGAACTCATACGCGCAAGGTCAAACTTCAACGCCATCTAGCAGAAGAAATTCTTCCATTTACAAAGTTACTTAATCCTAAAGCGTTTCTACCCTTTCAAATGTAAGGCTAGTTTTTGTGGAGTTCATTCTGTTAGTCTTTTCCATGCCTTACTCCATCCTTTCCTGTCTTGCCTACTACCTCCAAGATGCCGTTCTTCATCTATCGTAATTTGTCTGCGAGTCAATTTGTAGCAGACATCTCCTGCCCTCATGCATATTCACGTCAAACAAGTTGAAATTACCTAAAGACATCTTGACAAGTTCAAGTTCTCTATGACTAGACCTCAACACTCAAATAGTGGTTGTTCCCTTTTTAAGTTGCTCCTAAAAGACCTGCTTCCTCAGTCCCTTTCAACTGCTGCTGTACCCATCACACCTAAGACAGTCTCATACTACTTGTTTTTAAATATTCTTAGATCTACTTGTTTCTTCACCTCAATAGCAAAAAAGAAATTTAGTATTCCACCTCATATTTCATTTGGTTTGCACAATTGCTGTATAATTCATCCAAATTAACAGACTTCAACAAACAGCTTAAAGGAGGCCCTTGGATTATCATAGACGGCAGCTCCAGTTGCAACAATGGACTGAAAACATTTTCTGGATTCAAATTCCACTTCAAAGACTTTTCCCCATAGCAATTCTGCTAAGAGGCTCTAATCTTGAAGAATCACAGTACTGATTAGGCGCAATAATAAAACGCAATATCATATATTAATGTATTAAGAGAATAGTTAATATAAATGTGGAAAGAAATTTCAGTGCTAGTCAGTATTTCAAACGGAAATACAAAGATAACATATGCACAATGTATGTATATTAAAATAAATAAAAAATTAGAAACTATGGACGTATCGATGCGGCAAACGGTTTTCGGAGTAACCGCCGCCTGCCACCGAATCCAGGGCCAGCGGCTACTCCCAAAACTCGCTCCCCCGGCAACACTCAAAAAGAAAGTCGGAAAGACACCAACCCAGGTTTTGTCCTGAAAGCAAGCGCACGGCCAGTTACAAAACGTTACAGTGTGCAAGAACAAGTATGTATATCTATCCACAACCAAAATGAGACGTCCTAATTAGTCTACGGTCTTTATTACTGCTGTTCAGCGTGATATAAAACTTTAGTCCTTCTAAACTGCTAACAGTAAAAGGCAGCGTTGATTTCCTATATTGACTAATTTAGTCACCCACTTTAGAAGAACTAAGCTGCTGCCGGCGACCGCGACGCTGCCGCGCAAGCACGCACCGCCCTCGACGGCATCTACCGCAGCCCCGCAGCAGCTCCGAGCAGTCGGCTCGCGGCTGTTATAAGTCAACATGTAGTGTGATGCAGCGCACAGAGTACCACAGCAGATGTCCGTTTCCCGTTACATGTTTTTTTTAACGATTAATAGTAGTATTATTGTAGGAAAATTACTTGAGAGTTACCATGGAACTATAAACGAAACCTATAAACTCTTCATTAAGACTCGTCAAAGGAAGAGATATATCTAGTGTTCAACAAGGCTTAAAAAATTTCAAGAATCCATAGGAATAACAATAAGTTTAAACATCTACACATCATCCTTATGCCAAGTTATATATCCTACTCTTACACCAAAGGTATATTAGAGTGGGGAAACAAACACGAGCATCGATTAAGGCATCCGCCGGCAACAGAGTCGGAACAACAGAAAGCCGCTCCAAAAAATAATTTCTCAACCAGACTCGCACCAGCTGGTCCGGCTATACAACTTGTGCGCTTGAAATCACAACAGCGTGAACTACTTTGCCAAGAGCGTCCAGCTTGGCTTCATAAGAATTGTGCTGAGCATCCCCAGGTCAACTTATTTTTACTGCTTAATCCTACCGTAACATGGTCAATAATAGTTGTATCAAGTAAATTGACGGACGCATTGTCTAACAACGCCACATTAATAATAATGAATTTGTCATAAACTACAAACAATCAACAGGGAAAGAAGTCGAATTCAAACTCGAGCAACGAGCGGCGGCATTTTGCAGTCGGCAGCTGCGGTGCAACTGAACAAGAACCGAAGCGGCGCTGCGCTAATCAACGTTCGTGTTTGTCTGCAAACAATCAAAAACCAAATAAAAGGTAACAAAAATAATTTATTCCAAACCATCATAAGGTCATAATAAGCGGCAAATTTCGGGGACATTCCCAAAGCGCCCGCCGCCGCGCGTGCGGCTTCTCGGACGGTTTGGGAATGAGTAAGGTATTAAAATAATTCGATACTAAGGTTACATGTTCAAGTGCCCATAACTATCGTTACCGAGTTGGAATACTGGAGGAATGCCGCTCTCTAGCCGCTCTTGAACAACAATATGGCCACCTGCCCGAGGTAGAAGTAGATGAAGTGGCGCGTCTCGTGGGTCACGTAGGACCCAAAGTTACGCCCCACGATGCAGTGCCATGTCGGGTTGTACTTCTTGTCGAACTCCTTCTTGATATATGCGGCGATGTCCTAAAAAAAAAGAAGGTTAAGAAAATTCACTTATATTTTATTCGTTTTTCTTTTGTTACAAACATATACTTCTATTGGAGCCAAATGCTATGCTGAAATAGTTTGATCAACATTGGAGATAAATTGCAACCCCAATTTAGCATTTGCAGCAGTTGGTTTCTAGTTTACATGATGAAATAATCGAAACGCCCAAAACGCTTTTCCACTCTTGCTGATTTCTTTCCACTAAAGTTGGCAAACAAAACAGTGGACAGCAGAGGAGAGTACTCACAAATCAGAGAGAAGCTCTGAGAGCACTTATTATTCTTCACTGTCATAGGGAAGATGAGCAAAGCAGGCAACAGTGAATATCTACAACAAACTGCACTGAACTGAACCCACTGTAGATAAGACCAAATAGCTGAGCATTATAAAAAACAGCAAGACACCTTAATCTACACTATTCCAAATCATCAGTCATATCAGACAAAGTTTGAAAAGCTGCAACCAGGACAAGAAAGATTTTAAGGAGGGCTGTGACAGTTCCAAACATCCAACTCGCATTTTAGTTGGGGGGTCACTATTAAAGCCAAACAGGGTTGCTCCTCAATTGGTTAAAATAATGTGCAGAACAATCAACACTTGCAAATGCAAACTCATCAGACGCCTATTAAATAAGATTAACAATAAAATAAGAGACCAAATGAGACAACAGAAAAATTTGGACCAACTCAACAAAATACCCTGAGGGAGGAGACATGAAGATATTCAGTTGCACCAAGGTTTGGAAAAATACAACTGGAATAAGGATGTCAAGAACTAAGAAAAATTGCAATAATTACAAAAATCAAAGATGTTTGCAAGATGGTGGTTATTGAACAGCATATATCAGGACGTTTCCCCTGGAATGATTAATGGTAATGGAACCACTTCTCATCGTAAAATCTACCAGTTCTTAGTAGTGGTATTCGAAACAATTGCTGCGCACATACTCCAGCCTTCAATTTGGGGTTTCTTAAGGTCCTCATATTCTCATAACCAATTAGTACAATATGTTTCAAACTCCATACTCCCACAAATCCACCGGGAAATACCTAAATGTTAAAAACATTCACATTTTTTACATCTAAGACCATCATCATCATCAATAGACCAATACAGTCGCAATAATAATACACCGTTACTGAGAAAAACAAAAGAACACCCAAATTTCCCAAGTTTTTAAACCATGTCAATCTTCTTTCGTCATAGCGTTTATGCGACACATCTGGATGTCTCCTGAAACTACTACACAATTTAAAATACATAACTCCAGTAAACAAGCATTGAAGTATTAAAGCCCCAGGAATAGAACAATGTAGGTGTCCCTGAGTACCCCTATAAAATAAAATAAAAAAACCTTTTCAACTTATGACGCCGTGTGCATGCTTCGGCGGTCAACAAAATTGTTGCATTCTTTGGCATTTGACACCATAATTTTTTTTTAAACTTGACTGGCTACTAGAGCCAAAGAGCTGTGACTAGAATTTATTGCTCATAATTATTTACTGAACCCGTCACACCAAACTCCTATCGAGTACTCTAAAAATACTTACGACTTTTCTCCGCTCAAGCCATGAAATAACCTCACTCGTTTTGGAAAATTACTAAGTACAAGACAACGTACTCCAAAACTCCAGCAACTTCTTTGGACTTTTAAATTAGCCTCAACTACACCGACAGTACAAGACGAAAATTTCATTGAACATCTCAATAAAACAAAATGACAAGATTGTATTGCTGCTGCCATGTTACCATGGTACTACCTGTTCCAATCAACCAACACCAGCAGCATTCGTTTCAAGAGCACCAGCTAATTCTTGTATGCTCAATAGGATGCACCACCACCACAAATAATGGAAGTGGCATATATTCTTAAGTCCCCTCCCTCACTCCACAACTGATTCAACACTTCTGGATTTTGAACTGTAAAAAACGGCTACACTAAAAGTACTAAAAGAACAATCAATATCTCAATCAACATTACTTCAGTATTAATTTTTAGCTCCCTCTGTGTCTCCCCTACACAGACATAATTCATATAAAATGATATTTTCAGAACTGCTATAAATAGAGCAAAAGTACCATAAATAATCATTATCAGCCCGTGTGCAAATAAATTTCTCAAAAATCGACCAAGAACGTTCGCCGTTGCATAACTTCCAAAAAATAAATTTACAATGGCTTCAGATTGACGAACTAAACAAACTTAAAGGAGATTGGGCAATGAATTTCTCGGAATGTTCGTGATCGTTCGTCATTTGCCATATTTCAGCATAAACCTGTGGCCGATGCCTCCCTATCTATTCTTAGTAATTACATTACGGAGTACAACAGAGTTCAGGGCTGCTATAAATAAGGCCGGATCAATAATTAACCTTTACCATAAGTTGTTCTCAGTAGGAACGAGTAGAAATGAAACTGAAAAAGGCACTTAGGCCACCGTTTTTAAATATAAGAGTAGACCAATTTAGACACACCTTCACTATTAAGGACATGTCCCCATTCCCAGTTCAAACAGATTTTCCAACTTCCATATGCGACCATTGAAACCATGAGATTGATTTATTAAAGGTTGACCCTTTCAGATAAACACTCTCAAGGTAGTTGTCATGATCAATAACAAAGTCTCACATTGATTTAAAATTTTTCGTTTGTTACCACAAAAACCATACTACACTAAATCTTCTAAGTTTACATGTAGTTTAATTATTCAAAGCCATTACCAAACAAAAGTTAATCCATAAAAACCATATATCACTAATTTTTTTAATTCTTTTACAACCACTTTTCCAATGTGAGAAGCGAGATGGAGAAAGCACCATTAAACATTGCTATCTAAGCTACAACTATTAAACTAGAAAAAGTTGAAGGAGAAACCTTCCGAAAGCTAAATTAGGGGAGCTGAAACCCCACCAATGTGAGTCAAATTGGCAAGGATTAACAGCCCCACATCACAATATTAAAACGACAGTTAAGGAACGTTTGCTAGCCAGCAACCAATCTACATCAAATTAGAGAAACTTGAAAGGAGAACATTATAAGCCTCTTGAAAATATTTGAAAACTTGGTAAAAAAAAACTCAATATGTTTCAATCAGCAACTTTACAAATAATCAGCACTACCGGATATATATAAAAAAAAAAAAATGAGACCCTACTGTACACTCAAATTGTTAGCTTACTGGAAGGATCTCTAAAATGGTATCACCACAGTACTAAAGAAAAATTTCACAGAGAAAGTGTTAAGCTTCAAATGAGTAAAAAGAAGAGGAGAGAGAGTCGGAAGTAAGGAAAAATTGGAAGGAGAAAGAAAAAAATAAAAGGAAAAAGAAGAAAAATACCAGAAAAGAGAAAAGAGATCAAAGAGAAGCACGATCAGATGAAAGAGAAGAAATTGGAAGAGAAAAAAGATTGGCACAAGAAAGACGAGATTAACAAACGGAGGATAGACCAAGGGAGATAGAAGAGAATGAAGGAGTAAAAATATAGATCAAAGGAGATAAAATATATAAAAGGAGTGAGAAGAGATCAACGGCGAAATAAGGGATCAAAGAGGAAAGAAGATTGGAGAAAAAATATTGGAATGAGAAAGAACAGATTAAAGGAGAGAAGAGAAAATACCAGGGGAGAGAGAAGAAATTGAAGCAGTGAGAATAAATCGAAAAAGTTCGTAGAAGAATAAAGAAAGAAGAGATTAATGGAGAGAGAAAACATCAAAGAAAAGAAAGGAACAAAGGGAAAGAGATCAAAGAAAAGAAAAGAGTCCACAGAGCAGAGAAGGGATAAAAGGGGAGAGAAGAAACCAAAGCAGAGAGAAAATCGGAAGAAAGAGAAGAGATCAAAGAAAAAGAACAAATCAAAAGAGGGAAAAGAGATTAAAGAGAAGAAAAGAGGTCACAGAGGAGAGATAAGGGGGGAGTAAAAAAATTGAAAGGAGAAGATCCGAGATCAGATGATGTAGAACGAGAAATAGAAAGAGGAAAAAGGGAGATGACTTAAGATAACTTCTTCTTCTCTAATCCTTCATGCCCTTCCCTTGCAAGCGTCGGATTACTTAAGATAACAAAACACCAAATATGAACGTAAAGCATTGAATGTCAGGTTTCATCATGGCACGACAAAGACCTTAGTCCTACAGTTAACAATATCCAACAACAAAACGTAACCGAGAAGATTACTCAAACAAAAAAGCAATACTTTTGGAGATATAAAATCAATTACCAAACAAAATATACAATGAAAAAATCGTTTTTCCAACTCACACTTTGCTTAATGGCTCATGACGAAAATATCCGTTAAAAAAATTGGTCTCACAAAGCAACAAGACCATGCTAAACTAGACAAATGAGCAAGTGAAAGAATAAGTGAACGTTAACAAAATCAGGTCAGAAAAAACGAAAAATGAAGATCAGGAAAGGAAAAGAACACGAAGAAGAAAAGGGAAAAGAGGGAAGAGATGAGTCCATAAAATAGAGTACTCCTTTGGCATATGAAATAACAGAAATGAGTGAGCAAAAGAACGAATTAACATGACAAACACCATATCCTTAATAAGGCCACCAAAAAAGTATGCGAGTTCAAGTTCAGGAAAGGGAAGAACAATACAAGACAAAAGAGTGAATTAAAAAAAGAACATCGTGTAGCATCTTCCTCCTAATGAAACAAAAATAAATTCCATATTTCCTTAATAAAATAAAGTATGTCAATATTGTAGACTACAAAAAAATCAATAGTGATGAAATTGTATCAGCTACCATATCACAGATGGCGCTGCATTACTTTTAGTATCCTATATTAAACAGTAATTATCCACACAAATACATTAGCCAATATCTATTAGAACAAAAAAAAAATTGTTGCATAAAAGAATCAAAAAAATGTCTTTAAGCATACACTGATAAGAAATCCTCTACTCCTTGGGGATTAACTACCTACAAAGTCGATGGCTCAGAATCAAAGAAAGAAAAACTACCTTCTTCAAAATGATAATGATACAATCAGAGAAGGAGAGAGAAAGAGAACAGAGGGTCAGAAAAGAAGGTGAAATGGGAGAGGGAGAAAGAGGGAAAGATAAGGAAGAGGAAGGTAAAGAGGACTCTAATTTTCCCTTCTTAGACTCCAATACTTGGCAGTACTTACAGTAACCAAGAGAACGAGCAGCAGCAAAGAACAAGGTGCTCCGAAAATACGGAAAAACCTACTCACCTGTCACACTCACTGATTCAATTTTAACAAAGTCCAAGTTTTAAAATACTTCATGCCATGTTGTGGTGAAACTACCCACAAATACGTCAAGATGAACTTGTAGATTCTTCTGTTCTTTTTCAAGTCATCACAGAGTGCTTCGAGGTATAGAAACTTAACGATAGTAGCAGCAACTTGGTTGTTTCTACAGGCATTGCAGTCTGCTATTTTCCCAACTAATTAATTATAAGTAGCAAATAAATACTAAACGAGAACAATGCAAGAACTATGTAGACCACACGTTATCAAAATCAACACAATTAGTTTCCTGCTCGCACCTGATAACACAACGTGACCAGATGATTGAGCATCTTTATGGCCGCAATTAAAGGAGGATAGCTTTAGGCAACTACCCACAGCCTATTGATTAGCATAATCCATATAAGAGCAGACTGATTAGCATCTTAGCGCCACCGTACCTTCTCGATGTTGTACTTCTCGATGGCCTGCGTGGCACAGTCGACCGCGTCCTGCTGCATGTCCTCGCTCATATCGGCATTCTTGATGACTGCTTTGCGGTCCGTCATCGTGGCTTGCTGGTGTGGATGCGACCTGCAACGGGAACCAGTAGAGTCGGGCGGCAGCGGCACCCCGCGCGGGGCCGCGGCTGCACCTCGTCCTGCGGACGCCTAGGTCCCGGATCCGCACCGTCGCATGGGCCGCCAGCTGCGGCATCTCACGCGACTGGCACGGGCCCGCTTTGTCGATAGCGCAGCCGGGGCCGCGGCGGCGGATTGATCGGCCGCCGGGCGCCGCGAGGTTAGGGCGCAGCCCAGCGCGGGCGGAGCGCAGACTTACGTGAATTTACAAAGAAGCTCTGGGGCGCTTTGCGGGAGCACCGGGCGCGAGTTTTCCTGTTATCTGTCGAAAATGTTGTATAAGGCGATTTTCAACTATTGTTTCCCACCCTTATCTCGCCGATTCGCAAATTAAACGACGCGGCCGCGCGATTGGCCACCGGCCAGAGGCTTCTGGCAGAGGGTTCTGGCGGCGGCGCGCGCCGCCGCGCAGGGCCGCATCGAGGCAATTCGCGCCTACGCACTACTCGCGCTGCAGCCCATGCTCAACCATGCAAGGAACAGGAAGGGCACACATCTACGGACGGACCGAGCTGGCACATAGAGTAACACATCATGCGGATAATAAGAGATGTTACTGTACCAACGTATGCTTAACTTAATGTTGTCAGAAAATGATGCTTTTACAGATCTGCTCATTCGATTGGGCGGAGCTAGAAGCATACAAACACATCACAAAACGTGAATTTACGCCGTTTCTGCATGCACATCCAAAGCGGATCAATGTCCCAATGTGAGCGCCTTACTCCACCGAGTGTCGCACATCTAGACATTGAGTAAGGCATGCAAGCGCGCAGCGCCTCCCCTCACCTCTAAAAGACCAGGCGTTCGTCGGCGATCAGCTTTGGGCAGGCATAAGCGCTAAGACGGCCAGACGCGGCTACAGAACGGCAAACATCTTGGGACCTCGCACGAGCCTTCTGGACTCCGACCGACGGAATGGAAAAATCAATCGTGCGCTGCGCAGCAAGTGGCGCTCGTCGCGCCGCGCCGTATCGATTTTCCAGTTTAAATTTTCGAAGCAAAATTGGTTAGTACGCGCCTGCCCCCGCGGCAACAGTCTGTTTGAAACAGCGCCGCCTAACTGTCGCTGAAAGAAGCAAAATGGCAACGAAGAAGGAGTTGCTGGAGCTCGGGGCGTCCCATCCGGACAACGTGAGGTTCTACGCGAGGCTGTTGGAGGACCGCGAGAACTACCTAGATGCCTTCAAGAAGCTGTACGACAACATCTTACAGATTAATTTCTCGATGGCGTGCACCCATGCCCGACACGCCGCCCTCCTGGAGAACCTCGCCAGCATGCAGCTGATGTTGGAGCACGACGTGCAGGAGGCCGTCAAAAATGAAAATGAAACTTAAAGACTTTCGTTTGAGTTTCCATGTATTTAAATTAATGTAAATTGTAATAAAATTATATAATACTTTTTATGTTCATAGGCAAATGCTTTGGTCTGCTCTTATTCAGACTAAACTTTATCATCGATCAACTTATAAAAGACCAGCAATAGAGTAGCCCAAATTCGTTAAGACAACGAAACAATATCAAGTACATCGACCAGAAGATTACGGAATATTTCACCGATTGTATTTTAGGCAATTTTTAGCTTTCAAATCTCCAGCCGGTGCAGTTACGCTGCTAAACACCTTACAAGTTATTTATCAACTAATAACTAAGAGTCCACAACTAATTCAGTGAATTGAAAGGAGTAGAGGTCTAAAACAGAAGACCATTGGCCACATTGAGAGGTACTGATACTCGATACAAGACAATTTTTCTAGATCTCTAATTTTTGGTCATTTAAGATTAGTTTTTTGCTTTGTTTGCACGTTTTCCCTTCGCTATTATCATTCGTTTTCAATTAAACTCATTTTCTAGGAATGAAAAATCACCCAGATCCATTTTTTCTGTGTAGTTTTCAGATTGTGCAAAATGTCCTCATGTCCTTGAAGTCTTCGACTTTTCTTTTGTATTTTTTTTTACAGCCCAACTTCCTACATTCCGCATCTCTCCTATTAATTGAACAAAGCTTTTTTCCTTCTCTATCCATAAAGGACTCGTATTTTCTTTGACATCTACCTTAGTTCACAAGAGAGCTTCTTCTCCCCTGCAGTTGTGGCCTCCTTAACGTGCCCCCCTAAACTCCTGCCATATTTGTAACATTTTGTCTGATTATTTGGTCTGGCCAGCTCTTCAATTATTCCCCCCTCGCCATACCTTATAGAGACTATTTTTATAGGTCTTTATTTCTATCTTGCTTCTCTCTTTTGTACTACACTACTTATATGTTTGGGCCATTGTGACTCTTTCGAAGATTTTAGCTAAAAAAAGTTGAAAAAACATGTACACACCGAATGTATTAGATGGTAATTTTATGGGAGAATGGCACATCATAGTTATCATTATTCTGAAAACAAGATTAAGTCTCATATGACCCTAGCCTGAAGAAGATCGTAGTGTGAACTGAAGGAACACAGTGAAGAATTAAAACATAAACAGCAAGAGACCCGAGGTAATAATGAAAAACTTAAATACAAAAAGATGCATCAATTTCTGCTGCAGTCTAGAACAAAGCTCGCATTTTCACAAAATGTTCATTATTCAGTGTTTTTTTTTTTTAATATAAAATAGAAAATTGAACACTACTGCTAGGGGAAAAGTTGATGGTACAAAAAAATCATACGGTATGGAAACCTCAAAACATCAGACCAAGAATATGACAGAAGATACAGCCAACATAGTAGCATATCTATCCAACAGACTGAAAGGCAGAGAAAGGTTCACATATAAACCCGTGAAAGAGGCTCTTGCACAGAACTAAGGTCATCAAACCTTTGACCCTCATATTACTCTGCGATGCACTCCCCTCCCTACATTTACTACACTTGTGCCGACCCTATTTTGCTGCCATCTAGTGGGTAATATCTAAAATACAACTTAACATTGTGCCAAAACACAACTGGAGGAAAATTACATTTAAGCCCTTGCGATATAAAAATTATATTTACATAGAATATACGTATCAAAATATACAAAAAAAAAACTACTAAAATAAATTACAAATAGTGTTACATCGTAATCTGGAATGTTTCTATTAAGTACTGATGCAACGCAACAAACAACATCTACCGATCCTCGTCTACATTGGAAGTAACTTACTAGAACAGAGATGCCCAACTTGTGGTCCTTGATACAATCAAATCTGACACAATGAACTATATGGATCTCAATAAAGCTAGCCTCAGTCGGGCACCCCTAGCACTAGCACAACAGAACAAATTTCAAACAAACTCATCAGTGCAAGCTTTCCGTTTACAGTGCGGCCGAGGATTCAACAACGAATAATACTTCTGTTAGATCTGAGCAACGCTACAATTTAGCAGGGAATACTGGGCGTCAACGGACAATACTGTGGTTGCATATAGTGTCTCACCTACCTATTTACATCTACCACTTATTTCATACAATTTAGTAGAGTAATAACTTTATCACAGAATTAGTAATTTTGAGTTGAAATAAATAAAATAATAATCTGCAATAAACAATATAAACATTTTAGTACCATTTTTAGCACCTAAAGGTAAAATATAGAAGTGAACGTCTCTGCGGGGCAACCGAAAGCTTAGGCTCCTACTCTGTACATGGCAATTGCACGGAATGTACACGTTGTATTTACACGATTCCGTATATTTAGCTATAAGACCTAAAACAGGCACTTCAACTTCAATTACATTTTCCTGTTTTGTGGCTGTTTAACGATAACAGTAGCGACTGAAATTACCTTAAATGGCACAAGATCTTATTGGCAGCAATCACATACATCAATCAGTCTAAAAGCTTTACATGCAAGAAGCGCTCGGGTCAAATACTTCCTCGGCGCGTCCTGCATTTTCAATTTCATTTCTGTTCTTAAAGGGCAGTGAATTCCTCAGGACTGCTGCAGCGGATATTAGAGCTAACATCCACTTTCGGATTTCCAACTACCTTCAACGAGCTCCTCCCATAGGAACCCCGACTCTGGAAGGCCAACCGACCACCATCCCTGCGATTCAAGGTTTCAATGATGTTCTTGACAACACTGCTAGAATGGGCGGCGCCACTGCCTTTTGGGGCATCAGCAATGTCGCATGAGTTGTACTTTGGAAAGCAGCTCGTAGAGCATTTTTGCCTAGTTGGTGTTTCTGGAAGGATAAAGACAGACTCGGGCTCCGGTTTCGGTTTCAAATTCTGGTCCACCCTAACGATTTGTTCGGGCTCACGATTGGAGTATTTAAATATGTTCCGATTGATACAGAAGTTCCTGTTGGCTTTTGCTTCAAAACTATTCAAATCTGACTCGTTTCCCTTTAAGTTTCTGTTTAAAGTGGATGATACAATGTCAGGAATGCTTCGCAATACAGAAGTTGGTGCTGAGCCTGTTTTGTATGAAATTCCCGATACGGCCCCTTCAATATGATTCTCGACCTTGACAGTTGTAACCTTTGGCTTAGAATTTGTTACGTATTTCTGAGTAACACTCGACAGTGCTGGATTGCCTTTCAAATGCATATTCTGCAGGCTTAAATTAGACAATTTACTCAAAGCACTGCTCGAAACCGGCTGGGTATTCAGCATGGATTTACCGGGCTTGTTCACCTCAAATGTGTTTTTTTTCGTCAGAAACTTGATCCTGCTGTGCGTTTCGCCATCCACACTCCCACCAACGCCTTTTGCTTCCTCTGCATTAACCTTAGAGTTCTCTTTTAGCAACTGGTTACGCGTGAAATTCTTAGGCATCTTACGCAATGGCACCAGAAACCCACGAGGCTCCTTAAAATTATTTGCCCTTGCAGGACTAGTGACATTGCAATTTTTAACTTCGCTTACAACCTCCCGGTTGTTCCTATCCAAGTCCTTTAACGGCTCAATGCTGATGAGCTTCTCACTGTCGCCCAAGAAAGCGCTGTCATTCCGCAAGAATTCAATGTTCTCATAATTGGGTAGGATCGGTGTCTTATCGACCTCCGGCTCCAGCTCCAGCAGACCATGGCCAAAGTCCTCACAGCTCTTGGTGCAGGCCATCTCGTCCCGCTGAGCTTTCTCGCTACAATTCTCGTAGCTCTTGCTCAAGGCGGTACTGTTGGGGTGCTTGAGGATGGGCTTAAGGGCCAGCGGCTTGCGAGCGGCTAGCAAGCTATCGGCACTCGACACCTTTATGATTGGCTTGAGGTCTTCGGCACTAAGCATAATCTTGGCGTCCGGCTCGGCGGCCTTCGCTAGCGTAGCTGTCTTGCCCTCACGGATAGGTTCAAGGATGGGGCTGCGGCAGCCTGGCGGCAGACCTTCGGGTGTGGTGCTACCCGAGGAGCTAGGGCTCTGTCCCCGGTAGTGATCGATGTCAAAGACTAGGTCTGAGGGCAGCTGAATGCCCACAGACAGGTGCATCAAGAGCGACTCCAGCCATACCTCGGTGACCTCAAACGGAGGCCTGCAAAAATTAGCAGATTAGGTACTGTTCAAAAGGGTAAATCATATGCAAATTGTTTGCTTTATTAAATGCATTAACACAATTAAAAATATGAAAAACACAAAATCTTTGAAAACGGACAGTCTTTCAAAATATATTGAGTCTATGGTTCCAGAAAGTATCTAAAATGATTACGTCAACATATGAATTGTAGTATACCAGTGTTTGCAACTCAAATGGTAACTGCACTCATTCAACATGCTTACTAGTCATCTACACCTAGAAAGGCGAAATAACGAAGTTGAACTGTTAACCTAAAGCAACTTCAAGGAGCATGGGACTTTTTAGAGAAAGCCAAGGATAATTTTTCAACTGCCCTGTGATAGTTTTAATGGGGGATTCCTCTTCAAATTTGAAAAGCACCCCAAGATGACCTTCTTTTGTTAGTTAGGACAGCCTATTGTTTCTATAGTGTCACACTGGTACATATTAACGTCTAATTTGTTAAAACTGATACTTTGGGGGTTCAAAAAGCCGATATGTTGTTCTAAGTTAGTGCGTTCTAGGGAAACGAGGAGGCAGCGTGACTAGTAATGGGGAGCCAAGATAAAAATTCATAAATGCACTAAATAAAGTGAACAGAACTATTTCACTAAACTAACGCTTAAAATTTGATTATAAAGTTTGACTGGCTATTTTAGCAGCCGACACCTGAGAGAATCTAGAACGAAAAAAGTGCAAAATTTTTTTTTTAGAAGGTGGCACATTCAACATTAAGTAGAGAGAACTTGCTTATACTCTTAGAGTGATTTTGTTTCCTTATTTTACAAGTTCCATAAAGGTGTTTAGCTAAAATCTGATGTACCTTATAGAAACTATAATCTAAAAGAAAAGCCAATCCGAAATAGTTTTATGAACTATATGAATAAGTAATGAAGCTGCTCCAACACTTGTAGCCATAGTTTACTATCTCAGCTATAATATTCAAAGCTAGAGAAGATGACGATGGTAGAAGACCCTGTAACTTAATGATAAATTTTTAGCTGTACTTCAAAATGATTGAAATGTAACAGAAAAGTGAAATTAAGATTAATATACGGATACAAGTATCAAAGAATGTAGGTGAAATGGAAATATGTAGAACTACAACTCTATGATGATACGGTAAAACAAAATTGCATGGAATCAGTAGAAAATTATGGGTTTTCATGGTTAACATCTGGATATAAACAAAACAATTGTACAATTAACACCAAATATCAATTGAACAATTGTGATGTCACGAAGCAACAGATCACACTGTTATCTGGCAGATAATGGACTAGTGTGAGTCTGAAGAATGCCAAGAGAAAAATATCCATGGGATTTGGTACTATATGGACATCAAAGACAGGCTGCCTAACTGCGATTGTACGGAATAAGTCACAGAACAATTCACAGTCGAGTCCCTTCCTCATCCTTCCCCCATCCAGCATAAATGTCATCAACATGACCAGTTAATTTTCCGTTTATTCAATTTATTTTTAAGTATCAGTTCAATTAACAAATCGATTTACTACTCAATAATAGTACGTTTTAGTCAGTACTTAGAATCAGCGACTGTTTTAACGGTGAAAGCAACGATCCTTCGCAGCATTTGGGCGAAAGTTCGAGGAAGGCCGCAATAAAAAGCTTATCTTTCCGGCGCGCGTGTGAATGACCGCGGTTTATTTACGTTCGGCGGAATTTACGCGCGCCGCAATAGTGGGTCCTTGACTCCCAAACACGCAAGGTTCATTACAATTTCGTACAGCAATTTGAACGAGTCTTTAACCCAGGATGCGTGTGATTAGTTCCTTAGTACATTTTTTACAGTGTCTACTGGAATAATGAACAAGATAACTAAGAACATTTAAATTTGAAAAAAATCACGAGAGGTTTTAGGTTTGGGGCAGTAAAGTAGATTATACATGCACATTTTTATTGTTACTTTTGGAGGTCTCCTAGTCATAATTCAAACAATGAGTTAATGAAAGAGTGATAAACCAAAAAAGGTTCCTAGGAAGTCCACTTTCCAAATGAGAACTGCGGGAGTCTGACTACATTCAGATGATATTGGGAGTTTACTTAATGAAATAAATCATTAAGACTTTTAATCATCACCAAAAAAGTAAAAAGTGCTGAAAAATAAAAACCAGCTGGCATACTATCAAGCACAGTTAACTGTTACAGCCCACATAAAAGTGAGAAACATTTGTTTTCTATAGTTTTATTCAAAGAACAATTAAATGTTTGATCTCACCTGTATCACCTATTTAGTCACACCTAACTTAAAAGTATGATCCCACCTTCATTCCTAGATCTTCATCTCATTCTCTCACGATTTTCAATTTAGAAAGCATTGAATGACTGGAAAATATTTTAGGAAACCTAAAGGGTCACTTGAACTTTCTAAATGGTGCACACTAATGGGAATCAAACTCCCACAACTTTTTTAATCAATTCCAAGTCGACTTACATCTTACAGCAATAAGTTAACAGCTGATGTGAAGCTACAGCTCACATTACCAGATCCGCTTAGCTAAATCCAAAAACAAACGCATTCACAGCTAGCTATTTATCAAAATAAGCACTCAATGGTACTGCATATCAAGTATGCGAAAGAACTATCCATAGGAGCGTCCTACTTAACTTAAAAAATCATTTTTACAGTCTGCAGCTATGTTACACTTGTCATAGTAACAACTACAACCCTCCTCTCATGACTGTTAACGTCAAATCCTGCGTATGCCTCTCTCCCCGTTTTATATTCTTGAACAAATGAATGAAAAAGCAATGAACACTCTAAGTCACTCCTTTATGTTGTTCTACAACTTCCCCGGCGAGAAGTAGTCTTCACGCGATCATTTTTAGCTATCACATAACGGTGCCATACCTTTTGAATCATGTTACATCCAAAAGAACTTTTGAAACATCTCTCACTATTTGGTCTACAATCGATTCTTAAGAGTATCAAATGCTATGGCCTTTTCCATAAGAAAACATTCAATGCATAAATTTCTGAAGGCAAAAGAGAGAAACAAAAAATATCGACTTTGAAGATCTAAAACCTACATACTGTGGTATTCACACTTAAAACACCTGATCACTATGTGCATTTTAGTAAGAGATGGAACCAAAGCTCTTTTATTTATGGACACAGCTGCATCGACATTTCCATCTCATTTTTTAAAATCACACCTTCTCTAAAACAAATAAAAGATTCTTAATTATAACCCACCAATCGATGAGAAACTTTCTTCTTCTTATCTAGATTTTCCATTAAAAATTCTGCACTCTGTTAGAAACTGAATGAAGCTAACTGAACTCATCCTTAATATCATTCATCTTAAGTGACGCTATGTTCACCACTGACAACTAATTAAGTTTGTTCCCTTGAAATTAACTCCAATTGTTTTGAAAAAAGAAGAACTTCCTAGTTGTGACCTGAGATCGATCAGCAGATAGTAATAGAATAAAAAGATCCACTCGGTACCTCAACTGAGACAACCTAAGACCTACTCCTAGTAGCCATTATGACAAAGATTGGTCTGATTTAATATTTGTAAGACTAAGAAGAAAATTCTGGGCCACATAAGACCCCGGAATTCAACTACAGTTTGAAGCAAAAATTCAAGAATCATGAAACAGTGATAGAAGTACCACATCACATTAATTAACCCTGTCCCTTGATTGTAAAATTTGTATAAATGGTACCTTATAAGTGATTAAGGAAATAAATTTAAAAATTGCAAAAATTTTGAAAATGAAAAAAAAAGTGACAATTTATTAAAGCAAATCAAACTTTTGACTTAACTACCCCACCAATAAAGAATTACCGTACAACTATAAGGCTGAGGAACATTCATTTTGTTTATAAAGAAACTTATGAAAATTAGAGAAATAAGTTTGTTAACAGATCCAGTGTTCATAAATAGATTTGAAGCCGTCAAATGACAGTTGTAGAACTTAAAATCAAAAAAAGTGTGATGTCAGAAGATCAACTGGCACAGTAGAAAAGCCTAGACAAATTCTCATTATGCTACATATGTAACGAGTGCTTAATAAAAATTTACATCTCAAGCTAAATTATTATATTCGCCAATTAAGGCGATTTCCATAGAAATCGGTATGCTACAACAAATTTGCTCAGTATCTAAAATATATAATTGAACCACATCTCCTACCTACTCATTCGATTGGTCATCTTGACCAAGTTATTATAAAAATATGATCATCGATATAAAAAAATGACAAAAACATGATGACTTAAAAGTTACTTAAGCTAAATCCCCTCCACTTTAAACTTCAAAAATCATTAGTGTATGAAACTCAAGTAAACACCTCTTTTTTATGTTTGTTTAATCATTTAAAATAATTTGTATAGTCACGCATGACTAGATAACACTAGATGGAAAAGTCAAAACAACTGTTTTTTATATTAAAGTTATAAAAATAACAATGCATAATTTAAGTGGCTACTGACCTGCGGTCAGGATTCAGATCTGTACACAAGAAAGCCACCTTGTAGAACGGCTCTGGGCAAGACGAGCAGAACTTCTCCCTGAAAGCAACCTGGTTGAGCCCAAAGTCATTAGAGCGAGGTAGAAAATCAGGATCTGCTTGTACCCTACCAATTATCTGAAAAATCCAACAAGAATAAAATACCCCTGATGCCACAATGCCCTCTAACTCACCTCGCACAACACGATACCGAAACTAAAAATATCCACCTTCTCATCATACTTGTTCCCCTTCATCATCTCTGGCGCCATCCAGTAGGGGTTGCCGACGACAGTGTAGCGCTTCTTGCGCTCCTGCTTCTTGCCGCTGCCCAAAGCCCCCTTAGGCGAGGCTCTCCTCACGCTGCCCGTGTCGTGCGACACGATGCGAGCCAGCCCAAAGTCGGCGACAATCACAGTTTTATCCTAAAAGCAGGCTGTAACCGAGTGTCTTGGCTAGAAGGGTAACTGACCTCTCGGACCAAACAGTTGTGAGAGTTCAGGTCCCGATGTATGATGTTCATGGAGTGTAAGTAGGCCATGCCGGAGGCAATGTCCTTGGCGAATGACACACGCTGCTCCCAGGGCAGTGGCTGCGAGGTGTCGTGTATAAGCTCGCGCAGGGTGCCCCCGGCTATGTACTCCGTCACCAGGTGCAGGCGCTGCTCCTTGTACAGCACGCCTATGAACCGCAACACGTTTGCATGATGCAAACTCCGCAAGACTGCAACCTAAAAAAGATTTCTTTTTTAAAAACCCAAATTTTGTTACTCTATGGAATGGATAGAGCTAATAAAAACCAAATAATTGGGGTATCACTTGTCTCAGTATGGTACTGAACAAAATTATATTGACTACTCGCATTTTTGTTACTTACAGACATTTTTAGTAGATTACTGGTATAAAAAAAATGTCAACAGACAATGAGAATATTAAAATACATTTCATGGGAAGCAAAATGTCCCTACACAATGATGCAGTTTCTGTATTGCTGCAGCATAGAAAGTTAGCACTTCAAATTGATGCGAGTGTGAATGGTGCATCGTGTTTTTCATCCAACCCAGCCCAAATGAATACTTAGTTTCATTGCTCATTTTCTAATCCAATTTATCCACCTGATTTTCTTCATTGTCGTCCCTCCAGCTCATGATTACTCTTCTAACGCAGTCCTTACCATTCCATGATATATATAATACATATAGAAGATACAATTCTTCTTCCAGTTCTTTTAATTTTTCCTCTGTGCATAATTCGTTCCCGAAACATCAATGGGACTGACTAGTCACAATGCAAGATACCCAGAGTAATCCTGTTTTACAATTCGACCTACATTATTTGTCTTCAGTGTTTGGCAACTCACCACGCACGTCAGAGACGTTTTGTTGGGGAGGTTATGGAACTGAAAGACCATATAATTTCAACAAATTCAGCTGATTCTGTAGTAAGTAAATGGCAGGAAACGCAGTATTGAATTATGCATCCTTGTTTTATGATAGAAAATCCGGGTTACTCTCATTTTGTAGTCATTTAAACATACTTGCTAATTTGAGGTGACACCGAACACAATGTGCGAGCTAAACTCTCAAAATTCGCTGAGCAAAAAGTAGCAACTTATTCATTTATAGGGAATGAACAGATGATAGGTATACTTGAGCTGCATGCAGTCACTCGTTACGTCTGATTTTGAAGTTTTGAGTTTGTTTAACTAGTGAAAAAGATCTTGATATTTTAACTGATCAAGGTCATGGCTCTCCCGGAATCGACTATCAAAGTTAATTAAGTTGAGTAGCGTCTATCCACCATTTAGCTGTATGCCCTTTCTATTGAATTAACAGAGCTACACCCTTTCAAATCTCAGTTAAACACCTCCATTTCAGCAAAATTTTGAACACTTCAAGCAATGTTCATTAAACAAACTAAAAAAAAAAGTAGCATATCACTATAATGGACCTTAATGCAGAAGAACAGCACCATCATTTTTACTGTTTTATATTAATAACTAAACAAAGACAGCCAGATTTTAGTAAATAACACAAATTGTAATGTTACTGTGGAAATTTTCCAATTTACCTCTTTCAAGAAATTCTTTTGGGCTTCCTCATCAACTCTATACAGCTCCTTCAGCACCATTACCTCTGACGTATCCTTAGTGGTGACTTTGTATACTTGGCCAAAAAACCCCTGCCCCAGTAGCTCGCCCTTCACGAGGTCTGAGGCGCGAAACACTCGCTGCTGCGGCTTTTGTTCTAAGAATGAGTGCGCCCGCGATAGATCCATGCACCGTTTTGAATTCGGCAGCCTGAAATGTCACCGTTAGAGCGCAAAGTACACCAAAAATTCCAACTCACTCATCCAGCAGCCTGCTCATAGACGAGCTCCGCTCCTTGTCCAGTGACTGCCTCGCCTCTGACGAGTTGTTCTTCCTGCGCAACTGTCTGGACCGCGTCCCACTCATGTAGCCCTCATCCCGGCGCTTAAACAATCTCTCCTTGTCCCCTGCGCGCGCGGTGTTGCCGCCTTTCGGGCTCTTATTGCTCCCAAGGCTACTATTACTATTATTACTACTAATAATACTATTAACATTATGAACATCTAATGTATCACTTTTATTGTCGCTTGCATTTTGTTCAGTGCCAGCATGCAGGTTATCGCTACTGCCACAGAGTTTGTTAATGGAATCAGTCGAGCCGAAGTAAGATGAATCCGTCGGCACCTTGTTCTTCCTGCCTGGAATGTTTGTGTCGCTGGCGGTGGTAGTCAAGGGCGAGAGCGTCTTCGGCTTCAAGAATGTCTGCCTCCGCCTGGAAATTGCGTCCGGGTCGTGCTCGATCGTCAACTGGAAGAAGTGCAGTCGTCTCATAAACATTTTGCTCTACATTCAGGGAAACGTACCTGCAAGACGGTATCAGAATACCTAAGCAGGTTCTCCACGTTCTCTAAGGGCGTCTCCTTAACGGGAATGCCGTTAATCTCTAAGATGCTGTCTCCAATGTGTAGAGACATCAGGTCGTTGTTCATGTCCAACCTAATTAAGTAGGAAACACCTTAGCATACAATTAAAATTTAGTAAGTTTTGGGTTGCTACAAAATGGCATTTTGTGTTTTCCTGTCATAAGTTCTATTATAAACATTTGAGGAAAAGAAAGTTGATTTGTGCAAGGTCAAATAATTTTTTTATTTCAAGATTTTATATACTGGTAAAGAAAACGTTAAAATGAATTCTACAGTATCTGAATACTATGTAAATATGTGTACTCCAAGAACAGATTACTACAAGAGTTTGGTAAGTTTCCATGTTCGGTCTCATTAGATGCAATCTGCTGATCGGATGAGAGCCCACACTAACAATATCCAAAATGCAGGTGATTTAAATCTTCATTATTACACTGATAAATGTTTTATGCAATGAAAATGAAAACATAGGTTTCCAGCTACCTGATCTTTGTGTCAAAAGTTATGATTATAGAAATCATCCCTTCTTGTGATACTCTCTAACACATTATCACCAGGCATAGAACTTTGGTCTTTTCTTAGTTGTAAGACTTATTTTCAAATGAGTCAATCTAAATTATAGTGCATTGTGTGGTTGGTTCTCGGGTTATAAGGCTGTGGTCGGAGTTCAGAAACTCTTGACGTTTCATTCACAACTGAAGAAGAAAATTTTTAAAAATCAAGTGACTAACCCGTGCGTTTTCGCTTTTATATCGTGCTAGGGATGGTGTTGGGGGGCCGTTGTTGACGTCACCAGAATGGTAGATAACGTGATCGTGCTAGCTGCTGACGTCAATCGGGTCGTTGCAGGTAATATTTTGGCATTTTCTAACGTCATACGCTCTTTCGCCGTATCGCGGTTTGTTTTTTGCCCCTTGAGAACGATAAACCAAGACCGAATTCAATATACCTAGGTCTTGGTACTTACTTGGTACACTTAATTTTTAGAAGATTTTCTTCTGAAGATGTCTGCCGCAGTTGTGGACGAAACGTCAAGAGTTTCTGAACTCTGACCACAGCCTTATAACCCAAGAACCAACCACATGATGCGCCATAACACCAGCCGCGAAAGCCTTCACATCAATCTCATTTATACTTTAATGGTTTCAATTATCTCAAAAGTCCTAACTGACTTAGACTCTTCACATATTGTAATTGTAAAATATGGAGGGAGCAAAAATGCAAACATCAGATCAACACTGTTTGTGACACCAAACATTTTGTGGTATATAAATTTTCAAGTTAAATTTGAGTTAACAGTTTGAATGGTAGATGGGGCATCCTAATCATAAGTGAGCATCAAATTAATACACTTTAAGTTAGTTTTTCCACAGTTACAGTAGGCTTTATTAGTCATAGTCTGTCCCGTGATAGACAAATACCAAAGAAACGGGATATCAAAATTAATTTCTCTCTTTCTAGAAATTCAGACTTTAATCGAGGTAAATTTTATTCAGATTGTAGGAGATACTCTTTTTTAATTAATGGCTATACTTATAAGGCCTCAACCCCATATGACATTACAATAACATTAACTAAAACAACATAAACATACCTCTTTGCTTATATTTAAATTTGAAACCACCTGTACCATCAATATCCTACACAACAAGACAACACGATCAAATATACTTTTTTCCTATCAAAATCTAATTGGACAACTGCAAAATACTTGCACATCAAAATTTTTACAGAATACAAGATTTTGTACCCTCTCAATTGACAAAAAATTAATGTTACAATTTCTAAACGTTTCCAAGACATGAAATGAGGGGGGATCAAACACCTTCAGTCAGTTCATTAATCTGTATCAAACAATAAATTACTATGCATATGAGTCACATAATGATTGATTATACAAACTGTGTGTGTTATTAACATAAATACAAGTGCGGTATCACTTGCTCTTCAACACATACCTTCACTTTAAAATGCTCGACATTCAACATACCTATATGAAGGGGGTATTAGGTAGCAGCATAGATTAAAAGCAGATGTTAGAAATGCTAAAGCCAATTGCAGCAACTTCCCTTGCAGTCTCCATACCATCCTACCAAAAAATAATCGGTTAGTGAGATGATATGCACTGCATTATATGGTCGATTGGTACACAGTAGGCCAATAACAGCATTTTAATAAATAAATCTAATAAACTGGAGTTTTTAGACTGAACATTGCACTTACATTATTTGAAATTAAATTTACACTCGTTCCAAGGTGGTGACCTTGAACTTTAATGACTCTTAACTCTTTTCCTCTGTGCTAATATCACAAAATACCACAAAAGTAACTGATCAATACTTCACCATCTGCTAGATTCCCTAGTCTATAATTGAATAGGTTTGGGCTGCCATAAACTTTCAGAAAGTTTAGAGCCCAGTATCTTAGTACAAGATCATGCACCACAAAACGTCAAAAGCCTATCAGTTCAATTCCACACTCCTTAGACTTTTGCAGCAGCTACTTAGATCATAATAAATGCAGGAACTTTCACTGTCACAATTTTGTGACAACTTGTTAGGTGTTCTTGAACCCTTAGGCCATGTTTCAAATTTCCAAACTCATGTCTTCATGTAAGCCTTCTAGGTTAGTTTAAGATCTCCAAATCATCTTGAGTGGTGCAAAGTTCTTCTTGCTTAGCTTATGAATACAACCTGCTAGGACATTTCGTTCCTGCTAGAGTTGCCACATTTTTATGTAAGCTTCAAGTATCTTCAGCTAATTATATCAGTCATGAGTCATTAGCATGTTCTGAGTATGATGCTAGAGAATAGAATAAAATAAAACACACAATCAGAAACTATCCTAAAGATGAATTTATTGTGCACATCTCCCTGAAGGCTTTGGTCACATCAAGAACAACCACTCTGGTAATTTCTTTCTCTGTCAAAACCTAACTTGGTTTTTGAATTACCTAAAGGAGCTAGAGCACCACTCAAACATTCCATAATCAATTAAAGGTTCTTAGCAGTTGTCTGCAAGTCTACAATTTTGGAAAACGTACTAGACTTATTACACTTGGAAAGCATAACATTACGTTACTTTCCAAGTTCTATAGGATCAGTGTGAGATCTTAAATTGCTATACTTGTGGGTCAGCACAAAATCGGCTACTTTTGAAAGTACATAAACCAAACCAATATTCTATATAAGGCGCCTTTACGAGAGGGAAGGGTCAGAAATTCTCAGAAACCACTTCTAGACCAAGTAGTGCACATATCAGATTGTCTTGAAAAGTAGAATGCAAAACTTAGCCCTTGATCCTCCATACTCAGTCGGCTTCTAACAAGCCTAACAACTGGCAAGGAACTTCACCTACATTTTGATCTCCCCCACAACCAACAACTGTATTATTTGGTAACATCCATGGAAAGCGGCTCTTAATTGTAAAACTATTAAAATAAAATGAGAAAAAAGTTCGTTGGAAGATCATATCAAATTATATGTAACATAAAAAACTCAATTTAAATTGTCCCAACGCCCAAAATGGGAAGGATTCTACCAGTAATCATATAAGAAAAGCAAACATCAGTGGGAATAAAATTGTTAAACACCATAGAAAAGTAGGAAGAGAAAAAATTATTTTCACCTTTCAAAGTAATCTTAATCAACAATTTTCCTCAAAGAAGGGTTATAAAGAAACCTTTGATTACACCAACAAAGTCAGTATTATGCACCGATGTTGACATTTATTGAACTAGTAAGAAAAAAACTTCTGACCCCAACTCTTTGCTCTTACACTACAACAATAAAGCAAACTTTCTACCATAGCCTATACCTCGCCTGCTACCAAGGATACCCAACTTTTTTTAGTCAAATTTGTTAAAAGGTTCATCCCTTTACTGAATTATTCTAAGGTGTAGGAATTCGTGAACATTCTCATCCAACAACTTCAAGGACTCTAACATTTGTACCAATACTATCCCCCAAAACAAAAATTACTAGTTGCCAGGTCGCCGATTCGCCTAACATTCACTAGAAATCTCGACAATGAGAAAGAAATTTCAAAAAAAAATACAAGGACATAATTTAGAAGAGACAGCGCAAACCAAAAACAAACAAATAAAAGAAGTGTATAGTAACATGGGAAAATTATAAAATAGAACAAAAAGGGCATCGGCTTACTGTGTACACTTAGACAAATTATACTAAACATTTTTAAATTATCACTACACCTACATTGGTACAACAACATTAATTGTAATGCCCAGCTTTAGCTTTACTGCTCTTTTCTAACTTAATTATGCAGCATGCAAGACCTGCAATTAATCGATTAGAATCCCCTTATTATCTACCCAGATAGATGAAATATGAAGACCACTAACTGCGATATCGTAAGGCGATGCGAATCCCCCTGCAAGGAATCGGCAGACACCTTAATCCCCTTCTGGCCCCCAGGGATCTCCACCAGCCGAATCGAGTGAGGTTTACGCGGAGTGAAGGGAAACCGGGCTGTCTTCTCCAGTGGCTGCATTTGGCGTTTGTAGCACTGACCACTGCAAGGTAAAGAATAAGGAAGTTGCTTCGCTGGTGCTAATTTGATTACCAGTATAGCTTTGATCGTTCCACCAAGGCGTATGAGTCCCCATCGCCGATGAACAGGCCGCAGGAGCCACAGCAGAAGCACTCAGGGTGGAACTTGTGCTCACCGGCGACCATGACTGGGCCCGTTATTACCTAGGGGTGGAGCATTGTGTGATGATAAAGGTGACAAGCAGCGGAGGGCAAACTTACCTGACTACACTGTTGGCAGCACTCGCCATAGCGCGCCCAGTAGTCGTCCTTGCAAAATAGAAGACCATCCTTCTCGAAGTACCAGTTTGATAACGAAGCATCGCAAGCAGAGCACCTGCGACAAAAAAATATATTACAGTGATGCTCAGAAATTGAATATATCCAACCTTTTTCTGATACAGTAATCTAATTTCAATAACAATCTCTAATAATAACTTTTTGATCAAAATCAAGACTAATGATAAATCGATTACTTCAGTCTCAAATGCTGTTGTGAAGTTCAAAAATGCACTGAGAAATAAATAGTAAATAGATGCCAAAAAGTTTGCTGCTGTCCATTTTGGGAAATCTAAAATTCCTGTACGGGAATCAGATGGTGTACTTCATTCTTCCTAAACATCTTCATGTTCAAAATCTTGAGTTATCCGGCCAACAAGGTGGTTTTCTGAGGTAAAATAGAGCCGCAGCACCCTCTTGTGCATTTATTCCTACTTTTCCACCAGTTACACCAATTTTGTTCTTCGAAAGAATTGTAATAAACTTTGATCAAGCAATTGAGCAAACATCGACAAAAGCGACTTTGGCACGTCCTGGATCCCGAAGGTGATCGCTTCGAAAATGTCTCTCCAATGACTTCATGTTATCAAACTTAACTGAAAATCCCTAACCAAACAAAAAGGGCCAGATAAATTACATCATTGACAACAAAGACTAAATCCTGGAAAGCACTTAAGACACCCAAAAAAGTTAGTATACTGTGGAGAGAGTGAACAGGAATCTTCAGCAGTTGCCTTCTGGCATTTGTAGATCACCCACTTTAAGTTTCTTCAAGGTCAATAAAAAGGAGATCTTATATTCTACAGATACATAGAAAAACGAAAAAAAAACAACAAAACCCCCACTAATTGCAGGTGTTGTTTTGCCTCTAATGCTTTACACTTGAAATACAACTTATACCACCTTACCATTAACACCTGTCATTTGTAGATATGACATCTAAAATTAAATAGCATCACCATTTGGAGCTTAAAACTCACTGTCAATCTACATAAGTATCAGTACACTTGATGTTGCCATAATTTCTGGTTTTTGATACCTTTGTTAGCTAATCCATTTACTTATGTAACAGAGATAAAATTTTACTGATATTGAATCTTCTTGTTGTCTAACTTTTCAAAACAGCAGTTTCCGGTACATTTATAAAACTTCACCTGTCGGAAACATTTGACTGCATTGAGTTAGGAAATATTCACCACCAGTCTTGGCTAAAACCAGGCATTTTAACCATGTATGATGAGAACTTCGTTTTATTTTTTCTGTTCCATCCTCAGTCCAAAACATTCAAAGAGGTATCTGCACTTCTTCTTTAATAAGCTTCCACTGAAGCCATTGGCAATGCACGTTTGTTCTGTATGTTGCAGGGACACAATCTCATTGCATGTTCTTAACTGAACCATACAAAGTTATCTGATATGTTGTATTTCACTCATCTCTCAAAACTCGAATATTTCAAACAAAAATTCAAAAAAATCTATCGATGCTATCCACTATCTTATTATCACTAGGGCTGCGCCCTAATTAAGCTACAAATCCAATAGTGTAATCTATTAAGAATATTCTATGTACAGAAAGCAACCATCATAAATGTCTTTGACCAAAGCAAACCAAAAAACCTGTTCCAAGGCTAAAATTCATGAACTAATAATGAAGTGCAAGTAAGAAGATTTTGAAGCCGATACTACAATTATCCAATATCGATTACAACTTGGCTACTGAAACGGTTTTTTAGTCAAAAACCACCAAATTCTGGTTAAAATATATATAAAAACGGGCAGAAAACATCACTTGTGCAACCAAGACTGCTTTGTTCAACTCTTAAGAACTTCCGAGCAATAGGCGACTTTGGAAAGTATCAATTATAGATTTGTTCATTATACAAAAAAAAACCTTCATTACACGCATCCAACAAAATTTCAAAAGTATTTTTACAAATACTGCAACACTAGCATTTAGAATAGGAACTAAAATTTTGCATGCATACTCCCTTTGCCTACTAGAAAAACCAAAAATGTGCAAAATTCAACCTCGAGAAAGCCTTAGAAGTGCAGTTTCTAATCTCAAATTGAGTAACAGCAGCAAAGCGGTCCTAAATATATTTGGGCAACTTTTTGTCAATCAAGGAAGTTTTCGTGCACTTCAGCAATTATACACAGTTAAATGCATATCATGTAAGCTTCGGCCATAGTTCCTTCCATGAAAATTTCTCCTCGAGAACATCGTTCCGTTTCTTCAGTCGTTTTTTTTGTATTTGAGTAGATGGTGTGAGCTGCTTCAGGCTATTTTCACTGTCTGCTGGTCCTTCCTGAAACATTTCTTCCTTTAATAGCTCATTTCAGACTAATCTGCATCCCAAGAACATTAAACAATTTGTAGTATAGATCAGCAGTTCAATGGATATCAGCGATATAAATTATTAACCGACAGTGGCTGTGATTAAATTTAAATCTTAATTTACTGATCTAAACAATGAAAAACAATCATAATGAAAGAGGCATATTAATTACATACCACCCTATACATGGCTAACCTGCTCCGAGGCAGCAGCTGCTGCTACACACATTACCTGAAGCACTCCAGGTGCCACTCCTGCCCCAGCGCGCTAATAAACTCCTCATCGTCCAGCACATTTAGGCAACCAGCGCAGACCGAGTGCTCCGTCTCATCTACAACAGAATTGTTACAGCCTGAACGCAGCTTGCATCAGTTCGGCGAAGACCAGCCTGAGGGGCCGCAGCGCGGCGTAGGGCCCTCCTCTAGAAGGCCACGGCGCCGCGGCCCCGGAAGTCGCCGGCCGCCGGCGCCGCGACGCCCGCCCTTCACGCGAACACCTGTTTTTTGTTTGACATTTAGCGCCCACGCGTTTCGAGTGCTGCGAAGGATACAGGAGCCCGGGCGGGCTTACGGCGGCGAATCCGGCTGCGCACGGCCCCAGGCCGCCCTTCGGCAGGGCCCTGACAGGAAGCGCTGCTTGAAAACTAACCATTTTCCGCTTGTTGATGCATATTCTGTTATCACTGGCAACAACATTCCATGATGGCTTCTACTGAAAGTCGGGTTCACACTGTGACAAAGCGCAGACTTTCTGTACGGTGGGTTGCATAAGATTTGTTATTATACATTATTTTTGTTGTTTTAAGTTTATTAAAATTAAGTAATAATTATCATTAATTTTTTAAATACAAATAGTACAATATGATTTGTTATTTGTATACGCGTATATTTAAATATTTCTGACAACAGTCTACTGACCAGAGTATCTTCGGCCATTACGTCATAAGTTAATGATTAAGCTTTTGAAAATCCTGACATAAGTAAAAAGAACTGTCCATTTAAATTCACAGTATCTAAAAATGAACTTATTAGAGTAATGGTGGGTCTTAATTCCTTCTTGTGAAATCTGTATCAGCTTTATATTTTGCACTGTCGGCTTGTTTTCAAAGATTCAAACGCCATATTTGAGCAACAATCATCTGAACGAAAGATTTTTATACAGAACACTCCGATAGATTTGGGAGTCTTTGATATTGGCTCCCTCATAGTTACCCTCATAACGATATAAGACATTAATGAGCTTGACAGAGATCATAATCAGATGCTTCTCATCTTGGGGTTATTAGAGAGAGCAGACAATGTTTCTTTTCGCATGGGGAACACTTACATAGATTCTATTTTAATCATTTGCTGCGATAGAAACGTAGAAGACGCTACATCTGTTCATACCACCACCAACCTCGCCAGCATCGGAAATGAAAAAAACCTTCTGTCTTCAGAGTATGAAGCAAACTTTGGATTCTAAAAATTAGTATGAGTACAAAAAAACTCACTGCGGAAGTTAAAATCCCACGACAAGGTCTAAGACCACCTATTTACCTATGTAAAGTAGTCACAATAATGTAGTTTATATGAATGGGCACATTTTTGACAGTTAAATCAATTCTCAAGGTTCCTCCACTTTTCCTGATGTCTCCGCATGATTAAGAGAAACTAAAACGGGGGGGGGTTAGTGCCATTTATTTATTTGAAAGCGAGTTGGGGCCATGGTCCCAATCTGTCGCTGATTTTTTGCTGATAGGATGCGAATCAAAACTGGCAAAGCGCTCTTGCAAAATGCCACATCTTATAAAAGGTTTTGGTGGCGTCATTCTGTCACGTGTAAGTGACTTCAAACCAAAGAAGGTGTGGTGAATGACGTAAATGAGGCAACAGGAGGAACAACGCTGAGCCTTCTTATGAAATGTTTCAATTACTTTGTTCTTCAACAATGTGCAGTATCTTCCCCCCAACAGTAAAATAATTTAGATGATAATTGAAACACTCAGTTTTTCTTTGAGTAACTAAAAAACGACTATTTTTTCAATTTCAGAAGAATAATGACAAATTAAGAATTTAAACACACTACAGAACGTTCTTCCATGGACACTGACTCAAGAAATTTGTGACCTTTTATGTCTTTTTATAAAAAGCGAATTAATTATTCCAATCTCTTCAAATGAAACCAGGAAGTTTTGGTGATTGAAATCCACGGCGATTATGATCGAGTTGTTGCGATGGTCATTGCGTCTGTTTTGAACGACCATTTAAACTTTTGTGTATTTTTTTTACAAAATCTGCTTTTCTTCTTCTTTTCTCTCGTGTAATGTAACCTCCATGCCTCTATCATTTGTTTTTAATACTCTCTTGATAACTGCCCCTGGTTCTTTAGGTTTATGTTTTTAATTCCTTCACTACTTCGACGGACGTCCCCCCCTACTTTTTATCAATATTCTTTCTTGATCTACTTTCACGTGGTCGTAATGTTCCATTCTGTTTTTGTTTTATCCTCCACATATGTCCACTGGTGTCATATTGTATACAGCATTCAAGTGTCACTTTGGCTCCATCTAAATCCATACCATTTTATTAGCTTTTTTCGGATTTTCGTAATTATTTCATTTCTTATCCCTCAACTTCAGTGAGGTCTCTGTTTTGTTCCTATTGTGGCGTTTTGATCCCTTAGATTCTTTGACTATGATTGAGACCACCAAGACCACTTGTATACCATTAGCGTCTGCCATAACAACAGTTCTGTGTGTGCGAGTATTGAGAGTTATTTGCTACCATATTTCCTGTTCCTTTGTAAATGCTTCAAGTTTGGTGGCACCGATCGAATACTGATATCGTTCTTAACCATGTGGGCTCCTTCATCATGACGTCAACTCTTTCTAATAGTAATCACTTTATTGGCACACTATTTAATCTCCCCACCTACATCAGAAATGCAACACCCTCGCTTTTTGAAGCAAACGAATACTCCCAAAATGCGTTTCGACCTCCAGCGTTCTTTACTACCACATGAACTCCTTTCATCCGTTACAGTAGATTCCATCAATTCGTCTCGCCAGAACTAAGCGGCCCATCATAGCAAAAACGCTACAGTCATTCTTTTTTCTGATATATTTTTTGGCCCATTTTAACCATATTAGTGGGTCAGTATCACAGAAAGTTTATCCAAGTAGTGGAAGAAAGGAAACCGAATAGCGCCAGAGCTAGCAAAAAACAAGAGATGGTCAAAAGTAAACCCAATATGATCTAACCATTTGGAACGACAAGTGCATGTACCACATAGAACATAAAACTTAAGAACAGAGGTTCGAAGGTCGCGTCTTGTCAAAGTCTGCCCATTAGGGAGCCTCAGTATTATTTGGAGATAATTCATCCACAGTTCTTTACTACCACGTAAACTCCTTTCTTCCTTTACAATGCGCCTGGCAATTTCTCACTCGGCCGCCTTAATAAGTGAGGATTTTCTAGTGTAATCGATACTTATCTGGAGTGCAGTCATATTTCTGACCGACATTTGTTTTTATGTAAACAAAAGAAGACTTAACAGCATCAAAAAAAAGTAACAAGAGATAGTCAAAAAGAAGTCCACTCAAGATAGGTTGATGCAGCTTATGGAATCTTGGGTGCCTTGACCCACAGGAGCCATTTTATTTCACCACCTACTGGCGTACTGGTGGAGGCATTCCTCTCAACCTAACAAACCAAAACCCAACCCAGCCTAAACCTGTCCAACTTAACCAAACCCAACCCAATCTAAACAAGAGTTCACTTAGAATGACAGAGTCACATACCATATAAAAGAGAAGTACATTTACACCAAACAGTAGATACTCAATTGGAGAAATCTCAATACTTGAAGTTCCAGTATTTTAAGGTCGCGCCTTTTTTACATGCTTTACTGAAGTCTATTGATTAGGGAGCCTCAGCGTGATGTAAGGATATCTCATACACCGCCTCATGTTACTTATTGCGCCAAAATTTATTAAACTGCTTAGCAAGAGAGGATTCTCCAGTGTAACCGGAACACATCTATGGTATAATTACGTTTTAACATTTATATTTTTGGTCTGTATTAACAATATCCGCAGATTAGCATAATAAGTCCAAATAGTGGAGGAAAAGAAACCAAACGGTATGTGGAGCAAAAAAGAACAAGAATGAAGCGATAGCTTCGGTAAAAGAGAAATAGGGTGTTCTGTTGGTCCACAGGAGCCATTTTATTTCACTCCTACCTGCCAGCAAAAGGATTTTTCTCAAACCTAACCTAACCTAACCTAATCCTGTCCAACTGTTCACTTGGAGTAACAGTTGCACATACCTCACAGGATCTCTCAATACTTGAAATTACAGTATTTCAAGGTCATGCCTTTGGTAATTAGATCAAACAACAGTCGGATTAAAGCAGCTTTATTGAGCTCCCATACTGTCAACGAGTACATGTGTGTTCAATATACAAGTTTGAGCAAATACAAACAGGTCTTATGTGCCTAGGACAAATGTGCTGTAAAGTGTGACCTCTAAATTGAGTGACGTCGTGGGCTGAAGTAAATTTGAGCAAAATCCCTCATAAGAGCCATATGGAAGATAGAGGTGCGCCCGCTTGGCCGCGTGGCGACCGGCAGGCATAGCGCATCGTGCTGACCTACTACACTAAGGACTCTAGCTCTAGAGAAAATCAGGTACACATCCATCTATGACTATCCCAAAAAGTGCTGCTAGGGTCGTTCTGCATGCGCTCCGCTTCACAATTCTACCAACACAAAGTAAACTTCGGGCTGAGCACGCAACAGCAAGTCTCATGGAGCCATTGAACATTCAGCCCGCAAACCAGCAAATGAAATGAAAGGAAACGCTATAAAAATAGTCAATCTGTACAACACAAAGGCACAATTACACAAAATGAAACACTACCTACTCAGTTCTTGGCAAATCTTTACTTACAAATATCAGTTCGTTCCTTACAATTATAAATCTACTAAATAGACACCAAGTACGCTACGACATCATGAATTGACTTTACTACCATAGACATCATTAGTTACACAAGTGCAGCTAATTCCATGCAAAATTATTTAGAAAGATACAAAAAAAATACACATCAATCTACAGTAACTACCAGCCTCTAAATACACTAAACATAACTCCGTTTTCTTACTCGTGTGGAATCAATCCAACTATAGGGCACAGATATGTTTCTTCGGGAGATCTTCGGGTAACATCAAGCATAAACTAAACATTTGTGTGGTGCTATTAAATGGCAACGATGAGCGTAATGCACCTGAACAAATGAATAAGCGTTTCTCCAGCTATTGTTAAATGCATGCACGGAAACTGTAAGTTTGACATGATGCATCACAGGCGTTAAAAATGAGATAAACAATGACGCTGGCTTGAAATCACCGCCGGACGCTCTAGTGGTCAGTCGGGGGTGACGAAACTTATGGCTATTTACAACAAAGTATAAAACGCATCCTGACAGAAGGGCACGCCGCACTAAAATGGCAGCGCAGCCGGCTATAGCAGGGCTTTCTGGCCATTTCTAAAGCTAGTAGCACGAACGCAAACGTCAACGAAGCGCCGCCTAATTGCTCGCTCTCGTGGAGTGCTTTTCCAGGTGACGATCGGTCAGCGTGACTTTGGACACACCCGGAGAGGTATGAGGCACATTCACTATCTTTTCTCGCAAGACCTTGTACTTGACTTGCAAAAGCTGAAGCTGTGATTGCAGCGAGCTACTTAGCTGTTTTTGCAGGTCCTGCACCTCGAGGATGTCGCGCCGCAGGTTCTGGTACTCGTTCTTCACGTCGGTGACTGACCGCAGCAGGCTGTTCACCTCGGCGTTGGCGCCGTCGCTGTCCTCCGCCAGGATGCCGCGCTCCACGTTGGTCACCTTCACGCTCAAGCTGTCCAGCTTGCGGTCGGCCCTTTGCATCTGCGGGGCAAAGTTAGCTCGTTGACGCGGCTGCTGTGGCACGCCTTACCTGCTTCTCCAGGTTGTCCACCGCCTCGTCCATTTGCTGCGCGATCTGCTGCGACAAGTTGGCGCGAACGGGGGGAACGGCGGCTCCGTCCAATTTTTGCTGTTTACATGGGGACGTTTAAAATTTTTTACGCCAATGACTGCCAGTACGTCTTTTCTGGCTGCGTTCGATAGACTCTCCCAACAAAAGTAGCTAATAAACTAACTGACTTATTTAAATAACAAACAATTCAATAATTTTAATTGAGAATCAAGAATATGTGCCTCTATTTTTAGCTTTTTTATTCACATAAATTTGCTTTATCATAATTGAAAGCGTTCAATTATTGCCATATTTATATAAGGTGGCCCAAAACCAATTTTTGCAAAGAACTTACTGGAAGGGGGGGAAATTGCTTGTAGAAACAATAGATACTAAAAAACAAAAAATGGCAAGAAAACGCTTTTTTGAACATTATCAATGCTCCTTGCCACGCGATTGCAGTGTAAGGTAATTTTTATTCTCGCTTGTTTATTACAGGCGCCTAAATACTGTAGTTCTTAGGTTGGTACTATTGATTTGCCATTGACAATAAACAATGGTGACTCTCTTTTCTGGAGCTAACTTCACTCCATCGCTTCCATCCATTTGTTTACCAAGCTTATTAATCCAACCAATTTCAATTTGTTTTGAATTATTGTCGTAAATACTAAATTATCAATGATTTTTCAGTAAAACTACAAAAATATCTGTCATGAAGTTTGCTTTAGAACCTTAAGTCTAAGATTGAACCACGAAGGACACGGTTGGTTATTTCTGTTATCAGAATCTACTTCATCACTTTCAGAACTTTTTTTTAATGGATTCTCAAACAAAAAGAAAGAAGGGTCTTAATTTCTTAAGCGAGATAATCGTTGTTATCAAATCTGTGTGTTCAAATTTTCTATTTTAAATCTTTAATGTATTGCCTCACTAGTCCGGCCTTAGTGTCCAATGAATGGATAACAGAGATGTAGAAAGTTTTAATGCGTCTTTACTCCAACCCTATCCCCCATTTAAATACACTAGTAACTCTCTTTTGTGATTGGATTTTTAATATCTCAACTGTAGTTATTTGGCGTTTCACGACGACTTGACGTTTCACCTGTACACTAGAAGGCCGATCTTCTGCGAAGAGTCTCTACTGTTATGGAAGTCTACCTTTTCCCGCATTTTTAACATTGAAAGCTGAAAATCACTTTTGACACAAGCTTTTAGAAAATTCCCCTTCCTTCATGAGCGCGACGGTTACTGCCTTAGTGTTATTTAATGTTGGCAAAATTGAAGTCACAAGTGAGTTCTGAAATGTTTTGGATGTTGATATCTAGGCCGCCGTTTTTATGGTTGGCTTTAACGTGGAAGGTCAAATCAACTATTTGGAATTTTCTAAATTTACCCCGACTCTTCTCCTTTTCTTAGGTTTTCTTTTTTTCAATCTTCTCTTTTTTCTTCCGTTCTTTTAACCCATGGTTTCACTGCGTGAAGAAAAGTAATTCAAATTTTTTCATTTACAATAGTAGTGCTCGACCTCTCACTTTAGCACTTCAGCCTTTTTTTATTTAAGTGGCTTTGGTTTTTAATTTTTTATTATGACCTTAGTAAAGAATTCCAACTAAATTATCGTAACAATCTCGTATTTATCTTGAAAAAATTACCAGCTAATGTAGTAAATTTGGATAAGTAACATAAAAATCGTCCTTCGAGCCCGATCTACCACCATAGTAAAACAAATGCGCAACATTATTATTTTGTGCATAACCAAACTTTTTTAAATGAAAATTGTGGCTGAAACAGAAAACAATTTAAGATGGTAGCGAACGTGGCGTCGCTAATAAAGTTCAGCGAGCTCTGCGACGTCTTCGTCAAGACGCGCGGCGCTAAGAAGCAGGACAAGACGAGCGCCCTAGCGAGCTTCATCAGGTTGTACCGGGAGAAGGCCGACGAGCTGCAACTAGGTGATGCGGGCGCCTACGTGAGCTTCTACCCGGCCTTGCGCCTGATCCTGCCGCAACTCGAGCGCGAACGCGGGACCTACGGTCTGAAGGAGTACACGCTGGCAAAGCGCTTCACTAAGATCCTGTGCCTGCCGCCCCAAAGCACCGACGCTTCGCGCCTCCTGCACTTCCGCTCGTCCGCCGGCAACGACAAGGACTTTGCCGACGCGGCCTACTGGGTGCTACGCAAGCACTTCTTGGGAAACCCGAAGCTCAGCATCCTCGATGTGAATCAATACCTCGACGTCCTCGCCGAGAAGAACGCGAACAACGACCCCCGTAAATTAATCACACGCTGTAGACTACAAAACACTCATTTGGATATTTGCAGGAGGGTTAGATGCTGAGCTGTACAAGTTGCTGCAGGATACATCCGCAGAGGAGCAGAAATGGCTGATACGCATCATATTAAAGGACCTGCGGATTGGAGTCGGCCAGGACCGGGTTCTGAGATTATACCATCCAGACGCCGTTGACTTGTTTTCAACCAATAACAGTCTGTCAATGGTAAGATGATCGGGTGGTTGCTCCATTTACGCCAGTTTCTCTTTGAAGGTCTGCGAGATGCTCCACGACGCATCGCAGCGCCTGCATCAGATTGAGGTGAAAATGTTCCACCCATTCAGACCCATGCTGTCACAGCGGTGTGATGCGGTGCAGTTCCACCGAATCTTTGCTAGCGGAATAAAGCTGTACATTGAGACAAAGTTCGATGGCGAGCGCTTCCAGCTGCACATGGATAATGATGAGTTCAAGTATTTCTCGCGGAATGGGTACGATTACACCAGTACCTACGGGAGCAGTTACTCATCTGGCTTTTACACTCCAAATCTGAGAGGCGCGTTTGACGGGAGCGTGTCGAGGATCATTCTCGATGGAGAGATGATGACGTGGAATAAGAAGACGCAACAGTTTGCCACTAAAGGTAGATGTCTTTCTTGGTAAGATTGAATATTTTTAGTGTATTTTTTGGGTTAGTTTTGAGATGTAGAGATGTTGACAGCACAGGAAAGACAACTTTGTCCTCTTCCTGATGGTTAGAAATTGTTTTTGTTTCTACATTTATTATAGAGGTTAAGCATTTACTGATGTCGGACTTTTGAGATCATTTGGATCACTAGACCCTTCATTTAATGGGTTGAATTTTTCAGACCTGTTTCTTGATGAGGCCAGCCCCCTTGTTTGGGGATGTATTGGTCAGTGTTGAAAGGTTGTGAACGATATCTGAGTAGAAGTTTTTGCCTCAAAACAAATGATAACAATAAAAAGTACGCACCATGTTAGAAACAAGTTAGCTGACACATTGGTAATATAGCTGTATGCAGGTTTTGATGATCTGGCTCATCAAACAATGATCATAGAGAGAAAAGTTGGGTAAAAAGTGTACTAAGGTAAGTATGGTGTAAAAAAGGTGATTTGTGCGTATGCAATTATGTGGAGAATGAATGATAACCTTGCCAGTTTTTTTTTGTCTTGAATACTATTATCAGGATTACATCTCTTAGCTATAAATGATCTTGAGTGACAGAGTTTATATTACAACAAATTGAATGGCAGCAGCAGTTTGAATTGCACTGAAAATAATGATTGAACACCTAATAAGCGGACAAAGAGATTTTTGACACAAAAATTTCATTTTTGAAACGTCCTATATCTATATTAGATTTAATATTTGTTGATGTAGTTGAATTAGACTGAAACTGTACCAGAAATAGCAGAAATTCCAATTGTTATGTTTTATGGTTGTGAAGGTAACAATTTTTACTGAAATATAATTGTAAATTTTGACGCACTTTATATGTTAATTTTCATAATTGTCATGGACTACAGTAGAGACGTCAGACAAAAAGGTTACCCCCTCTCTCTCTCTCTCTCCCTCTTCCTCCCCCTCTCCTCTCTCTCTCTCTTTCTCTCTCCCTCTTCCTCCCTCTCTCTTTCACTCTCCCTCCCTCCTTCACCTGACAGTGAAGTCAACATTTATGTTGTAGTAATTCAGCCTTAAAACAGCCTCAGATAGTCAATCAAGAATAAATAAGTATTTGGGCAGAACAATTAGCGTTCGTTGAAATCTGTGCGTAATATTTGTGTGCCTTAATTGCATTGCATTCAGCCTTTGTGCCAAGCTGCAAGTTGTCCAAAATTAACAAAGGCATTTTTAAAGTAGTGCAACTTTGTAGCCCTCATTTTGTTAAGCTCAAACCAGTATTAATGACTTCGGCCTGTGATGGAGAAGAAAACTTTGAAATCTTTCAAAGGTGAGAAACGATGAAAACTTGCTACAGTTTGGGTAACCCTCTCTGCTACGACATCAGACTGGAGGGAATGAAATAAAATGGAATCGCCGAGAAGAACTAGAATTGATGAGCTATTATTGATAATAACCTTTTCACCTACTTCTTTATGGTGATAAAAGTAGTCCTCATGTCCCCCTGACATTATGGAGATGGAAATTATTCTCTAGAGAATTATGTTCTTGAAGCTTTTGTAACCTCCTTTGCTATTATCTAAGACTTGCGAAATGCAGTTGTCATAGTGGAATTTTAAAAGGGACAGGTAGGAAAAAATTCGATTGAGAAAGGAAGCTCTTGAAGTAACTAAGCAAAAATAGAGAAGTGTGGCAGAGGAATTAACAATGTTAAGAAAGAGACAAATGAAACTGGTAAGCTCCTTAGGGGAGACTGAAGAGTATGATAGAATGAATATGGTGATATATTTTGGAAATTTTTTAACGAAATTTAGTAAAAAATGAGGGAAGAGAAATTGTTTAAGATTAATGTCAAAATTATAGGCATCCAAACCTTAAAGTTTACTGCCGAAGCTCATCTCATTTTTGATATTGTCAAGTAGAGTGAAGTCCACGACACTACGATTTTGCAGTGCCTTTTTTGGCCCTAACCATTGCATTGGTTCTGTTTCTCGCCACATGCGCTACATCTCGTGCTTTCAGGCATGGAGTTCGACGTGAAGCACCTGAACGTGCACAGCACGCACCAGCCATGCTTCTGCGTTTTTGACATCCTGCTGCTCAACGACGAAGTCCTGACGAACAAGCCGCTGAAGGACCGCCTCCAGCTGCTGCACTTCGTCATAAGGCCGGCCCAAGGCGTGATCGACCTCAGCCACCGCGTCGAAGCCACCACGGACAGGGAGGTCCTTGGTGCGTTGAACAGCAGCGTGGATCGGGAGGAAGAGGGCATCGTCTTTAAGGACGTCACGTCGGTTTACAAGTCCAACGACCGGAACGCCGGGTGGTGGAAGATGAAGCTTGAGGTAAGAGTACACCCACCAAATTTTAGAACAAGAAATCAGTGAATATAAATAAAAGACGAGAAATGAGAGAATGATAATAGTAGAAGACAGGGGGGGTGAAGGGGAGTTTTTAAAAAAGAATAGTAAGAGAACACTGGGGGGGGGGGGAGTGAAAGGTACAATATAAGAAAATTTTTAAAGTCAAGAAATTAGTGAGCAATAAGTAAAAGTAAAGAGGGCGAATGAGAGAGAAGTTGTATAAGAGAGTAAGAGTGAAAGGAGGGAAAATTTTTTTAGTGGAGAGAAGATTGTGACCGGTTGTAAGAATACTAAACTAAGGAGAATCACTGAAAATTTCGTAATTTTTTTCAGTACTTTGAAAACGTTATGAATGACTTGGATGTCATCGTCATGGGAGGCTACTACGGAGATGGAAGACATCATAACCAAATCCATGGCTTTCTAGTGGGTGTAGCAGTGCCTTCAACAGAGAATGGTAAGCACTTTCTAATTCTTCAACTCTCTTGTATCTTCCATTTTAGATCACTTTTGAATATGTTCAATTCACTAGTTATTCCTGCATGAGTCACCATTGTTTTCATTACAATTACAATGTCATTAAATTGCTATATAATCTCTTGATGATATTGAATCAAGAAACGTTGTTGCTCTTGATGCTTTTGCTTTGAGGACTGATTCTTTGACTTTGTTCTTTGTGCTGTCCATAATCCTTTTTATAATTTTTTTGGCCTAGGATTGTAATGGAATCCAAACCTCTATTTCACTGCCATGTGTAGAAAGTAAAAAATGGTTTGTTTAAGTGGATATTGAATAATGGATGGATAAGTTTGCTTGTCTTTCATCAGTGAGTGGCACTTCCTAATTTCCACTAGCTCTTCTTAGAGCATGGTGCTCTATTGATACTTTGTTCTTCTTTAAGGTTTACGAATGCTGCACCCTTTTTACCTTTAGATTTTGATATCCTTATCCTGCTTCCTCCACACAGGCTTCCGTCTTGATAAGTGTGAGGGTGATATTAAATTTCCTTGCAGTACATCTTTCCTTCTAGGAAATCAGCATGCAGACTGGAAATTAAGTCAAGGAAGATCATTTATAAACTGAAGCTTGGCCATGGGGATCAATTAATCTCAAATTAATCATTCAACTCATTGATTAAACAAACTGGTCAGCACTTCATTAGAGAACATAATTTAGCATCTTTTATAGGGAACAGGAAGTTCTTTAGGTTCTTATAGTGATTACACATGTGTTATGGTTCTCAAAATGAAGATAAAGAAGTGGGGAGAGGGGGAAGGGGGAGAAGACGTACTTTCGATATTGCGTTTGACTGCGTTAAAGATAATCGCTTTACAGGTGAACTGCCGACACAGTATCATTCATTGGGACGCGTAGCATCTGGCTTAAACAAAGAAGAATCGCGCGTGATCGAGGAGAAGCTGGGTCCGCACTGGAGGAAGATTAAGGAAGGCGACCCGCTGATCCAGGGCCTGCAATGGGGAAAAGACAAGCCAGACGTTTGGATTCCGCCACACCAGTCCTGCGTTTTACAGGTAGATCTGCCTTAATGTTGTAAATTTGAGTGGCTTACTGTAGCAATGCAGATTCGAGCGTCAGAGTTGATTCGCGTGCACTCCCTGGAGTTCAAGACGGACTACACACTGCGGTTCCCCAGGATACAGAAAATTCGGCTGGACAAGCCCTATTACGAGTGCATGACGGTCGAGGAGCTGCGGGACCTGACCAGCTCGGCACAAGGCGTGCGTAAGCTCACCAAGCGCCACCTGCAGCTGGATGACCTGAAGGTACCGGAGAAAGAGAGGAAGGTACGCAAGCGGCAGGTGGAGGTCGAGCTGGCGCCTGTGGATCAGGAGTCGCAGCTGTTGGCGGGGTACGAGTTTTGTGTGCTTACCGGGACGGCTGAGTGGAAGAAAAGCGCTGTTGAGATGGACATCAGAAGGCATGGTGGAACTGTTGTCATAAATGAAGGTGGGTATTCTTTTGTTTTTAATTAATAAAAATTTTAACTTAAATTGTTTAATGCAAATGTGCTTTACTATTCAAACAAAACACAATGACAAGAGAGTATAAGAACAGCCTTAAATAGAATAAGTAGTTTCTTGGTTGCAGTTATGGATATTTTACTTTGGTGTCAGTCTTTGAGGTCTTTCCTGTTGTCGTCGTTATTGTCATTTTACATGGTGATATTTTTACCAAACTACTGTTAATGTTTCTGTTGCTGCCTTCACTAAGTTCGTCTTGTTATATCACTATCATCGTCCTTGTAGTCAGTGTCTTCATTGTTGTCATGTTGTCAACTATTGTGGTCATACTGCCTCCATAACTTTTGTAATCAATGTCTTCATTATCATCTTAATCAATAATGTCATTAAAAGTCATTTGAAATTTTTATTTCTAATTGCAGGGCCTAATACTCTCTGCATCCTCGTCGGCGACGACCACCCAAGAGTGAGCATGTGCAAGCGGTTCGACGCCCCCTATGACCTGGTGAGGCTGCCGTGGTTGCGTGACGTTCTCGATTCCAGCCGTTTCAGGACGTACGCGCCCAGAGATCTGCTGCATGCGAAGAAAGGCACCAGACTGCGTTTATCATCCTCATATGACAAGTACGGCGACTCATACACGGAAAACTCAACCCTGGAATCTGTGCAGGAGGTGGTGGAGTTCGTCAAGCAGAGCGTGAGTGCAACATCGCTCTTGCAGCCTTTTTAATAGTCGTGGCTTGATTTTGCAGAACGACTATGCACATCTCATGCCGTTGGAGGTGGCTCAGCTAGAGGGGGAACTCGGGATGTCACAGCCGCTGAACGTGTTTAGAGATTATGTGGCGTATTTCGACCGCGGTTCTGGATCTTCGATATTGAAGATGGAGGAACTCGAGTTCAAGTTCTTGGGGGGCGCCGTCAGTGAGGTTTTGGATGAAGCTGTCACACACGTTGTAATGGACAACAGGTAGACGCTTAGCTACAGTTTGTGTGGTTGTTGTAACAAAAGTTTTTGTGTTTAGTGAAGACGATATGAGAAAAGGAAGCATTTTAAATAACCTGGCTGAAACAAATAACTCGCAGGCTGAAATTGTGAGTAGACACTTCATAAGTAATAAGTATCGAGAAGTGTGTGATAACATGAGTTTGTAGTGGTAAGCATTGTTATGAAGTAATCAAATTATTTATTAAAGAAATGTTGTTAAGGCTGTAATGTGTACAAGATTGTTGGAAGTGGGTGCTTGGTAATAATTTAAGAACATATTAATGGGGGAGTCATCACAGGTAAATTATATGTATTATTAACCTTCATTTGATTTACATAGTACTTTGATGCTGGTTACAGACATAGCTGGATTAAGATGCAGTATGATCAGTAATTACAGAAGAATGTCCTCGCACACTGTACATCACTATTTGATCCTAACCACTGTAATTGTAAGGTAGATGATATGAAAGACTTAGCTAGGGACTCCAGCATATGATTATAGCTGAAAGATCCTCAAAGTTAAATGAACTACAAATTATGAACCCTAGCTGACTTTACCTCCTCTCCTTGATAAAAGGACTCTTGCAGTGACAGTGATACTTAAACTTGGACAGTATATAACCGAACGGAAATGAAAAAGAGCAAAATAAGGTATGTCTAAGACAGACATCAACTCAACTGCAATAACTTCCCTCCCCTCTAACACTTAAACACGTTTGCACAGGTCAATAGGAAAATCAAACAAACAGATGCTAAGATAAGTGAGAAGAAAAGAACAAACAAAAGAGATTTCATGCTTATCTAGCATAGATAATGATTGACCAATGTAAATCTTATTGTTCTTTGAAAAAACCTCTGTTGTGTCATTGCCGCTATGGTCATGAAGTGCTTCTGGATATTCATAGTATTGACTGATCTCTTGAAGTTTTTAGCCTCTTCCCCACCTTCTGCAAATACTTTCAAAGGTTCCTCTAAGTAATTATACGATGGAAGTTTTAACTTCAATAATGAGGATGCCCCCATTTTCAGTAGGTTTTACCTTTCCTACTTTTTCCAGTTTGCTCAAAATTACCTAAGATTGACGTATATGTGGATATTTCTATCTTGTAGATCCCCCTCCCCCAGAGTTTAAAGAATTCACGAAAAATGGATGAACAAGATGGACAAGTTTTTTCATGTGATTACACCAACATTGGTTAATTAGATAGCAAACCCAGCACTGTAGTGATTAGTGCATGTGGAGCGAACTCGAAGTGACCAGCGCACTGAACTCTAGAAAGAAGACATTGATGAGGAAATCAGTGAGGTGTTCTACAAAAGGTAAATCCTAAATAAGGGGTGGAACTGCACTAGGGTAAAGGAGGGTCTTATTTTTTTACTCGGTGGTGGTGCGTTTTTGAATTTATCTTACAAAACGCAACCTTGGGTTCTTGTCGAAGGTTATAAATTGTTAACAACAAACTATAAAAGAAAGTGAGAGAGGAGGAAAGAGAACTAAGGGAGGGTGTGCCAAAATGGCGTTTAAAACGTGACAGAATTAAAAAGATGACATCTGGAGTTATGTCCAAATAATCGCTTTGAAGATTATTATAATTGTTAATGTACTTCCCTCCGATCGTCTATCCGTAAGGCTCTAATTTGGAAGCCATTTTTTATTTTCCGAATTTGTTTTCGCCAATGGTATCTGAAACGGTTTTCAGAAGCAAAAACGCAATATTAAGTCTCATTGGATATTTTCAAACTCTACATAAAGGCATAAAAAATGTTTTCTACTTCTTGTTCAAAATTTCAGCCTTCCTGATCTTTTTGGTGCTAAGGTTACTTCACACTTTTCTCATCAACTTCCAATCTTTAAATCATCGCCATTTTTATTGTTGCGATTTTATCCCCACTGATAAGGTCCTTGTCTGGTGAGGAGCCATGGTCGTTCAGTACCTCAACTGCATTGGAGGATTAGAAGAGTTACCAAGACAAACCATAATAATAAAGGCATCTTTTTGTGTTTTATGCTTCTCTAGGTCTGTAGTCTCTGTTCAAGAACTCTGTACTTGAGGTTTAAGAGAAAATGATTTTGATTTCAAGATTCTCAGAGTGTGTTTAAAAGTTCAGAAACTTGAAAGAACTGATGTATGGAACTCTGCAGAGTTCACCCCCCCCCTCTCTTCCAAAGACTCTATGTTGTGTCTACACTTCTTTTGTTACATTTAACCTCATTTGGGTAAAGAAAGTGTAGCTTGAGACATTTTTTACCTCACCCATCACCAGTGCTGGGATAATTTAGAAATTTAGGGATTCTCTGATGGTATTCAATTTTTTATGTGAGTGGCGCCACCCTAGAGCCACTTATTCAAATCCGCCCATTAATGCTCAGATCTTAAAGAGACCTTGCTGGCAGGCTGTAGTTAAGTGTCAACGGACGTCCGTTAGAAGGTCTCCAATGGGGTAAGCGAGACTTCTTATGTGCTAGTCTTCTCTTCGTTGCTATATCAGCAAGAGCTTTTGTTTAGGAACTAAAACCAAAAAATTTACGTCTGCATGCGCATTCTTGCGTTTCGCACGTAATGATACCTGATTATTAATGGCCTTATAATAGATAGTGCTAGGATAAAAAAAAGTGCGCAATTTTAATTTGATCATTTCAGTTAGAGAACACACTTGGTAGATTGTTAATAATTACGATTGTGATATATATATAAGTTTCATCCGACGCCTGAAAGGAAACGAGAAAGAACAAGATATATATCAAGTTTCAAATTTGTTTGCTACTTCACAGTATCTTTCATTTGTTAAACATTGCTGCATTCTAAACTTAAAAATTTTAAATACGCAAAAAGTTGTTTCTCAACATCCTATACACTGGGGCATGGTTAATTAGCAGGAAACATCAATACTCTCCGCACTTGTAATGGTATATTCAGAGCAAAATATAAGCATATACAGTTAATCAATAATATTCTCGTACTTCTAGTACGGTATAAATAAAATTCTTTCTCAATGCAGGCTGTGGCCATACTAAAAATTACCATAAAAGAAAATTCAGTCTACAAGCATAAATCAGTCTAACAATAATACGTAGCAAAAAATAAAATCTACGAAAGAGGGGAGTGGAAACATGAGATGTCTTAGCCTAGCCTAACTAAACGTTAACGTTAATGCCGACCCAATAATTTAATTGAACACTTTTGTTTGTCTCGCCTCGCTAGTACGTTTCATTGCACTCGTCGTTCCTTATCAGTCTCTTAGTCTACGATTTGCAGTTCAAGCAACTAAAGCTTACGAAACTAACTGAAGTTGAAATTATTGAGTGACTGCAACTAAGGTTAATATGAAGCATGCCTCCCTAGTTAAAATACTGTAAATACCGTCGTTAATACTATACATGTTAGTATGCACGAACTATTTGTATGATGTAGTATAAACATCGCATAAATCGTATGTAGTACCGATGAACTTTGATTTGTGTTGACAATTAACTGCTTCTAAAAATATTTTGTTACATCTGGCTTAGGAGAGAACTGTGTTATTAGATGCTTGCGCTTCTACCGGCCCAACATTCACCTCTGCTTCTGCGTGGTTGCCGTCCGATTTCGTTGTGTCATTCAATTCTGCTTCTGCCACCTCACTGGTCGATTCCATTTCTGTGGAGACCGTGCTTTCCTCCTGCTCGTCTTCATTTTCGCTTTCCGATTCGATTACGATAGGGTTGCTGAGCGGCGTGGTTTCCAAAACCTCGCCGTCGAGCTTCAGATCTGCCATGTGAACACGCATGTGCCGCTTCAGGATGAAGCCCTTCTTACAGCGATAGGAACATATGGCGCAGGTGTAAGGCGTGCGCCCCATGTGAACCTTCATGTGGACCCGCAGGCTGCTCTTGTTGTTGCACCTGTAGGAGCAGTCGGCGCACTGGTAGGGTTTGTCCCCTGTGTGGATACGCATGTGGACTACTAAGGCTGAATTGGCAGTGGTGCTGTAATCGCATACGGTACACTTGAACGGCGTTTCGCCAGTGTGGATGCGCATGTGAACCTTCAAGCTGCTCCTGCTGCTGCACTTGTAGGGACACTCCGTGCATTTGTACGGTTTCTCGCCGGTGTGCTTTCGCATGTGTACCACCAGAGCCGAGTTGGCGGTCGTTCTGTAGTCACACCTGCTGCACTCGTAAGGGGTCTCCCCGGTGTGCACACGCATGTGAACTTTCAAGCTGCTGCGGGTGCTGCACTTGTATGAACACTCAGTGCAATTATATGGCTTCTCACCGGTGTGAATCCGCATATGCACTACCAGAGCAGATTTGGCAGTCGTACTGTAGCCGCAAACGTAACACTGGAACGGCGTTTCGCCCGTATGCACGCGCATATGCACTTTCAAATTTCCTTGATAGCTGCATTTGTAATCGCACTGTGAACACTGATAAGGCTTGTCGCCTGTGTGTGTCCGCATGTGCACAGTAAGGCCGCTACGCTGTGCACATTTGTAACCACACAACACGCAAATGAACGGCTTATTTTCCCCATGGATCCTCATGTGCACGTTTAAAGCAGACTTTGCAGACGTGCTGTAACTGCAGATAGTGCAATGATATGGGGTTTCGCCAGTGTGGATACGTTTATGCACTACAAGACTACTTTTACTGCTGCTCTTGTACTCGCACTCGGTGCATTTGTACGGCTTATCCCCCGAGTGGATCCTCATGTGTACGTTGAGTCCGCTACGTTGGGTGCAGCGATACTGACAGAGCGGACATTGGAATGGCTTGTAGCCTTGATGTATTCGAATGTGGACGTTCAGAGCAGATTTTGCTGTGGTGCTGTATGGGCAAATGGTGCATTTATAAGGCCTATCTCCTGTGTGAGTGCGCATGTGAACGGTAAGTGACGATTTGGTGATGGTACGGTACGCGCATATGGTGCAACGATAGGGTTTGCTTCCGGTGTGAATTCTTGAATGTACAGTTAAGGCCGACTTGGAAATGGTGCTGTGGCCGCACACATTGCAGGAGTAAGGCTTTTCCCCTGTGTGTATTCGAGTGTGTACGATCAGGGCAGAGTTGGACGTGGTGCAGTACTCGCACTGGTTGCATTTATATGGCTTATACCCTGTATGTATGCGCATATGCACATTTAAGTTGCTCCTTTGGGCACAAACATACTCGCACTGAGTACACTTGTGCAGCTTATTTTCTGTGTGAAGCTTCTTATGCAGGAGAATGCGTCTCTTTAGTGCAGTCTTGTAGCCGCAAATATTGCACTCGTGTATAGGCTTGCCCATGATTGTTCGTAAATATTTCTGTATATCGAGGGAAGGAACATCGCCAGAACCACTGGGCTGTGCTTCTGGCTGAGGCGTGGTGGCATCCCCAAATTCGCTTTTAATATTCGAGGCTCCTATAAAACCAGCCGGGTTAAAATTCATGTCGTTTGGTCGTAAATTTAAATGCTCTGGTGGAAGGAGATTTTGAAACGACATATTCAGCTCACTTACGTCTACTTTCATGGATTCCATCAAATTTGCACCGTTTTCGCTGTCCTTTTCTTGCTCTGCCCGCTTCTTTGATGCGTCCATTGAATAGTCGATGGCTTCAACTGTTCCATTCATAGACTGGTCGGTTTCGTTTGGAAACTGCAGTGTACTCGGTGCATTTTCGCATCCATATCCTTCATTAAAACGTTCCTGCTTAACATGCGACAACTGAGCAAATTCTTGATCATTATCGCAATGGTCATCATAAAACCCCATTTCATCATTAGCATTGTTGCAATCATCATCTGTATCAATAATTTCTTGCTTTATCGTACCTAGAACTGGGTAGTTCGTTATCGGCTCCTGTTTTATTTGTACCAGGTGGGCATCGTTATCGGTATCTGCAGCTTGCTGCTGCTGCAGCACGTGCAGCAGGTCGATGTGGCTGGGGGCACAGCCCATCTTCTCCACATAGCTATTGATGTTTTGCTCGGTCTCCAGACATTTCCTCTTGAACCGGTGGGCCGAGTCTACCTCCGCCGAGCAGGCGCTGCAAATGACCGCGTTCGGCGTGATGCTCAGGTTCTGCAAGCAGCGGCGTTAGTTCTCGCTCGGGGGCGACAGCGGACGCTTACCAGTTCGGGCACGCAGTCCCGCAGCTTGTGGCGCAGCGTCACCTCGGCGCTGGGTTCGGCCGCGTCTACATTAAACGCAGGCGAGCCGCCGTCGATGCACCGCAAGCACGTGCGGCACACCCCTCGCGCGCTATCGCGCGCGTCCGCCTCCATCCCGGCCGCCTCTCAGCCCAGCCTGGCCTGCCAAGTTCTCGCCGACGGCCCGTCTAGGTTGGACATATTTGGCTGTTGTGGTCACGTGACAAACAAAACAATTACGGCGCGGTCGAACTACGCGGCGTTGCCAGCGCTGTGCAACACTACCGGCCCCAAATCGGACCGTTTACAGCCATCAAAAGTTATTTAAGCCACAAAAAAGCTTCAGTTCAACTAAATTTAATCACGAAAACACCACCAATTTGAAGGATAAATCGAAATGCTATAGTTTTTTAGAATCAGAACTGCACGATCCGGCAACATCGCAATTACACCTGCCTCATATGAACTACCGGATTATTTACATTTTTGCCATAGTTTACCGAAATTTACCTTGAATTTTATACACGCGTTTTTATGTAAAACGATGCGAATACAGCACGATCAAATTGGTTATATTTTTCTAGAAGGCTGGTTGAATTTACTCTATTTGCATACCGCCATTTTAGAAGCAGCTGCGCGTAAAAAAGCCAAACAACTCGCTTTGAATGGTTTATTCACCTGCGTACATTGTTTACATGAGTTTTAAAGTTGAAATGCGCTTGAAGCCGCACTTGCTCGAATTATCTATGTCCATTCGCATTTCGAATCTTAAGATACTTAATTTACTCACCGGAAGCTTACTTAAGCGTCCTTTAATTTGTTCTGAACAAAGCTTTTCTCTAGTGTGCTGTACGATCTTGCAATAAGAAAACAGCGGGTACTGAAAATTTCCAAATTACATTGTGGCACAAAAAAAGTGTTATCAAACTCAAAAAAAAAACAAAGCATTTTTGCGGAGGATGGAGCAACTGTAGTTCAAAGTTATTTAACCTCGCTTATGTAGGTCAAGGTTACGCTGCCAAATGTAAACAATTGTATGTTGTATTTTTGTAAACAATAAACAGCTTATACGCGGTGCGACAAAATTGGATCGCCGCAATATGCAGTGTGTCAAACTATTATTTATATGAAATGGACGCGTTAAATCCTTTTTCGTTCTAAAAATACTTCCAACTAAAAGATTAGAGGAGATTTTTGATGATCTTTAATGAAGTTTGTTCTCGTTACGCCTGACTTTTGCGATTCATTTGAAAAAAAACCGGCAACTTTCACTATTTTCTTTTGAGAAAACTTGAAAGAATGATTTGTGTCACCAAACCATCTAACTATATATAACTTTCTACTAATGGAATTGAAAAGGCGAATCTTTAACCTTTGAACCCAAGTATCCGCACATTTGACAATATTTCAAACAATACATTGAGTGTATGAACAAATCTCAACTTGACGGAGATCTACCGATCCACTTTACCATTCATTACTATTTATGAATGATGAATAAAGTGTGAAAGCAAGAAAATTGTTAGAAGTCTACTACAAGGTGGACCACAGCGGAGCAGCTCGCTTTTAAGCAGCAGCCCCCCTCCCTTTCCTTCATTTTTTATTTGCTTAGAAATTCCTGGTCAAAAATGGCGCAATTCACAGACCACAGTTACTTGTTAGGTATGAGCTACGCTCCCTTTTATGAGGGCCACTTAGGCGTGCGCTCGAGAAAATATGAAAAGTAGTTTCAGTCTACATTATCCTTTAACTTCTGGAAAGTAGGTGTCATACTATTGGTGATGTTTAAATGACCATGGTACACTGCTACTTGATGACTGGTCTCAGATCAATTCGAATTCTTGAAATGGTGGAAATGGTCACCAAGTTACAATTTCTCCAAGCTCCTCCTGTCCTGTTGTAGACTTTCAATCAAGTCTGGCAGAGTAAATTTATCAGAATGTGCCGGGAATCTCATCCTGGCTGCGATGTTATTCAACATCTATGTCTAATTAAGGAACATCAGATGGACAGCATACCAATGGTGGGAAACCAATTTGCAGACGATGTCTAACTCTTCAAGGGGTAAGAAGACAATTTCATTGTTGTAATTATAACTAAAATAAAAATAAACCCATAAAAGATATTGTGGAATAATAGAGGATAGGGGCGAAATACTCAAAAAATAATAATTTTAAATTAATGTCCGCTGAAATCTATATTTAATGTCCATTTTGAAGAGTTGAAGGGAGAAGTAAATTACAGCAGCTATTCAGGACTTCGGTGGCTTCGCTATCAAATTTGTCCATAACAGAAGTAGAAAGAACCGATAATTCTTGGACCTCAAGACGATGGCAAATTTACTTCCGATTTTCTAGATCCTTTTGGCTGTTCACTTTTTCTTTACTGTACGTACATTGTATCGAATGTAGTGACTTAAGCATTGATTACAAACTCGGGCTAGTGAATTCACAGCAACGCTAGTAAAGGGGACTTATTATATTCATATAAGTAAAGACTTGGTGTGGTGTGTCATGTGGCCTACCCAGGTGTTCATCAGTTTCATCTCCAATCCCTTCCGTACCTAGGGTATACGGGACTTTCATTATTCTACCCTAAAAAAGTACATTAACTACCAGGCTCTGAAGTAGAAGCGCAGAATCATCACTGAAATCAGAAACATAATCTTTTTAAATTTCGTTACGGTGTCTTGACCCTTTCAGAGCTGATTTACCGACATTCGTTAACTTTGCTGGAAGCCTACAACTTGAGCTCTTTAATTAATCGCCTGAATCATTCCAAATGAATCAACAATATCTTCAACAATCGGAGTCTAATAACAACAGGTAGATGCCACCATCTTTATTAACTTGCTGGAAGTATCACAACTCATCTGGGAGACCTAATTCAACAATATTATTTGTAAATTATCAAAACAGTCTCCTCCATAACTCTATTTGCTACTAATGATAAAGCTGAAAGGCTTTTGTCGACAGACAACAAGCCGATTCAATTGATTTGGGCTCTCCTTTTTGAATGAAGATGGTGAGATGGTGTTGTCAAAGTTACTGCAGTCTACTTTTGTTTTGTTAATACTGTTTTACAATAATATTAATAAACGTCTGCTCATGAAAGAGCTATCAACCAAATTGTTAATGATGTAGATAATATACGTCCAAAAATTAAAATTCCCTATTATCTTTTTGTATTTATCACATGTCGACGCCTGTGGCAGCCACTACGACAATAACGGATCCTCCATTGTGAATGTCTAATCCAACTTCCTCTTTACTGTGTCACCTTTATGCCCAGCAACTTTTTTATCCCTAGCTTTGAAGATGATACAACATAAATATTTCTTTAGTAAATTGTAATTGTCGCTGTATCAGTGAAAGATACAATAGAAAAATAGTCAGTCAATTACATAAGCTACGAAGACATCACTGGCAGTAATAAGTTAACACATACAGAGCATTTAATACTAATCGTCGTCATCTATGATGATCACATCCGGCGATTTCTTGCCAGCCTCCTCCTCACTGTCGGAGATCTCCGCCGCGCTGCTGCTGCTGCTGGCGCTGTCCTCCGACGTGGAGCCGCCATTCTCCACCTCGACGCCCTTCTCCCTCATCAGCCTCAGGTACTCGCGCACCGTTATCTTCTTGGGCACGACGTCCCGCAGGAACTCGTAACGGCTGTCATTGCCGATGATGTCGGCCACATTGTTGTAGTCCAGCGCCCCGCCCTTCTGGGCGGCGTACGCGGCCCGCGAGAGCTCGCGCACGAACAGCTCCTGCAAGAAACTTAGAGTTAGAAGCGAGTGTGGACAGGTGCGGGCGCTTTTACGGCAGCTCTAGTGATGATGTACGTGGACTCCTTCCCGACTACCTCCACGTCCGCTGAGCTCTTGATAATCGTCTTGATTCGCGACAGCGGAAGGTAGGTGTTCATGCTGCCGAAAGTAACAATTTGGAGTTGATCTGCAATCAATCTGAGCAATGCGAATCATTTGCTCTCTATACGCAGCTACAATTTCAAACCGGCCGTACCACGACTTAAACACAAAATGAAATTCAAATCGCTCTCGCGATTCAAATGGCCTACACTAAATCATAGAGTTGATTGTGCCTATTATGGTGATATAGTTTACAAATTGTTTTTAGAGAATATTCATAAAAAGAATAAGAAAATATGCCTTTGATTCATTGCAATAAAGTTTTATCTTAGTAACAATAAAACGTATATGCTTCAAGTCGGTCTTTCTAAACCATTTACCACTGAAAATTTGATTATTTAATTTGACGTATCCTATATATTATCACTGTTAGTTAATGTTCCTTTAAAATTTTTCTAATGAAAAACAGCAATGATAACAGCAATAGCGCTTGCAGGGCTTGTTTTAAACCAGTCCACACGTCCTCATGTTTTAGGATACTGCAACCTGCTTAACTTTCGTCTTTGAGTAGACGGCTCCTCCACAAAGCGGGGATAGAAATGGATTACTGCAGCCTCAAATACTGTGGACATCCTCAAGGAATAACAACACAAGAAACCTATATGATCTAAAGCTGTTTAACTGCGGCAGCTCCATAGAACAAATTACGAGTATGACGTTGTATCGCTTAACTACTGCGTTTGCAGTGACACGGCTTGTACAGAAAATAAATCCTACAAGTACTGTAAGTACACATTTAGCGTGTTCGGACTCGTACCAGGTAAAACTTTATATATACAGAATGCAGCTGTTTACACTGGAGAAACGCTATTTAAGAGCAGACTTATCTCAGCGCTAAGCTATTAGATGAAATGTACATAAACAAAGATTAATATGGGATTATATGTAAAGATATGAAAGAAAAGCCTTTAAATGTGAGAGATGTGGCTTTCGCACCTGTAAAAAAGGATGTCATGAAGTACGTCAGCACTTATTAACTGACAATAATGAAAATTTTGGGCGAGCTGACAGCTCCGTAGCGTTTAAAACGAATCTGATAACAATTAATTCAAGAAAGAAAAAGCAGGCATCAACTTTTTGAGCGACATAAAACCTGCTTCCCGTAGAAAAATCGCAGAGCAACTGATTTGCTGGCGGCCAAACATCTCAGTTTTTAACAAACTCCATTATGTAATAGTTGTGTGATGTGATAAATCTGTTTATCACCAGTGTGATTATTTATTCATCTTCAACTTTTTACGACAGGTTAGCGTTTCTGGCAAAAGTTAGTCTAGACATGAGCTGAAGTGAAACATCTCTGTAAAAATGCAATAGCAAGACTGAGACAGTGACAATGGTATATCACCTAAGGTAAAAAGAAGACTAGGCTGACTGCCCAAATTTTATCACCATTGTAGTAATCAGAAGGTGAAAGTTATTGTGACTGCAGTTTAGTAGCAGGAGGAAAATTTATCCAATTATGTTTCATCCAGATAAACATCTGCGCAATTCACCTAATTTGGTTTTCTCTGTTATGTTGTACAACTTGGACTTGGACTTTGATCGCTACCTCATTCTTCATAAGCTGTAATTACACAAGTAACTGAACCATATCCAAAATTATCAAATGCATTACCAGCATCAAATAGTATCAAAACATTATGATGTTTATCTCTAGCGGAGTTGAAACCTCAACTATAAAAATGCTAATCTTGTCTATTGTCATCTTGAATGATCTTGAAGCCAAAGTTCATTCAAATGTATCGAGTCCATCTATGAAAACATTTTTAAGCTGATCTAAATGATAAAGTAGGGCAATAATTAGGCATATCTTACTGTCTTCAGATTTGGCATCTCATCCAATCCATAATCGAGTGAATTCTGTAGGTAAAAACCATTCAAACTGTTTTACCATCATGTAAAGTGTGAACTTTCTGGGTATATCTGAACAATCACAATGAGGTCAGAGCATACATATATCTGTAAAGAAAGTGGACCTGAATTTCAAGAGCTGATGGGGGTGTGGTTCTGGTTTATTGCAGCACTGGAACCAATTACTTTTCTCTCGAATTCAGCTTTTGAATCGATAAAACGAGGGTACTTGGAAATCGTAAAGGTCGAAAGCCTTGCCAGCTTCTGTTTTCCGGAAATTGACGAATGTAGACCTTTTGCAGTTGCTTCTTCTCATGGAAAGAACTAAAATATTTTGGTGTTTTTGTCTTCATTCCTGTAGTCTTCACCTTTCTTCTAGATTGCCAAGAACCTGATCATAACAGGAAAGCTTACCGCAGATTATATATGAATCAGTTTTTGCCTCACTACACCTATTGATTCTTTCTTATTAACCCTTTTAGTTCTCCATTTTAAAACTAATTGACGTTAGTAATTAATCTTCCAAGATTTTGGACAACAATAAGCAGTGCTCAATATTGTAATAATCTCTACAGAATGTTGGGCATGGTGTATTGTCTCCAACCTTTACTTCATGGACAGATGCACCGACACATTAAAGCTGAAATTTAATTGTCTAAAATTGAATAGATCAAATGTTAAATCAAAGTGCGATCAACTTTTGGCAAGCCCGCTAAAGTTAGAAAGACAATTTTTCAGACAATAGTTGCGATCTGTGATTTCCTCAAGCTCCCGTTCCACCCACAATTGTGAGAACTTGAAATTTTAGTGATCAAATTTGTAGGTACCAATAATTATGCCTTTCTACCGATGGCCGAACATGACCTTCAAGGTCATAGATAATGTGTCATTACCAACACAACCATCGAAGGTTAAAAAAATTCAATTAATTTTTACTATCAAAATATATTTTATTGCGTCTTACACACACTTAAAATCGCCTTGACCGACTACACATAAAAAATTTTATTATATGCTGCATAAATTAATATACATATGACATTTCAGTACAAATCTAAAATTAGTCACATAGTACGTTATTTGCTTCTACACTGCCAGTAAATAAAAAGCTCACATCACATGATAATCTGCGGCTCACACACGGACACTGCAATGTTCTTGTGCGGTAGCACCTGCCCGCCGTTAATGTACATCTCGTCATTCACGATCACGTCCTCACCAAGCACCGTGGTGCCCTCCATCCGCACCCAGCGCCCAATGCTGCACCGCCAGCCAACAATGCAGTTCTCAAGCCACGAGTGCGAGCGCACCCGCGAGTCGTGCAGGATGGTGCAGCGCTTGACACACACGCCATCCTCCAGCACCACGCCCGGCCCTATCGTCACATTGGGCCCGATCTGACAGTCCTCCCCAATCTTGGCCGTCGGGTCGACCAGCACATTCCCAACGACATTTGGGCCAGCATACAGTGCCCCCGGCGTCTTCTGGCGCAGGCTCTTCAAGTACATGCACATGCCTGTCAGGAAGTCCCTGGGCTGGCCCACGTCCATCCAGAAGCCCTGCAGCTCAAAGGCGTACAGCTGCCGGTCACGGGCCATCAGCGGGAAAATCTCCTTCTCGATCGACGTAGGCCGTAGCTGAATGCGGTTGATCATGCTCGGGTTCATAATGTAAAGCCCTGCATTGATCTTGTTGGAAATGAACTCTTGCGGCTTCTCAATGAAGCTCTCTATACAGTTCGAATCGTCATAGACCACAACACCGTACTTGGAGGGTTCCTCGACCTTTGTCACAACGATCGTGCCCTCCCTGCCATGCCTGTGATGAAATTGGGCCAGCTCCTTAAACGGAAACTCGCAAATTATATCGGAGTTTAGGACAAAGAACGGCTCGCTGCTCTTAAGTAGGTGTTCGCGCGCTAGCCGGATCGGGCCAGCCGTACCGAGCGGCTCAGTCTCATGTGAAAAGACCAGTGACACCCCGAGCTTCTTGGCTTCCAATGATAACTCCTCCTCCATTTGCTCGGCACGGTAAGATACAGCGAGGATGACTTCGGTGACGCCGGCGTCCACCAGCGCCTCAATTTGGTGCAGCAGGATGGACTTGTTGGCGAATTCCACCAGGGGCTTCGGCCGAGTCAGAGTCAGGGGGCGCAGCCGAGTCCCATAGCCGCCCACCAGAATCAGCGCCCGTTGGCCCTTATTGCTGTGCGTCATTGTTGCGTCAGATTATTTTGGGCCTAAAAAACCATAAGGGGGCTAATCACATGTTTACCAGGAGAAAGAACTTTTCAACCACTTGCCGTTGAGACTTACGTGATTCGAATTCGACTAAATGCAACCCGTGCAAATATATGCGTAAGTACACGTATGCGTTAACCAAAGTGCAACGTCGGCTACTGATAACATGAGGAGCCGGTCATCATTACCAAATTCGCACACGTTCATTAAGACACTACACCTGCCACGCGAACCGACATGATGATCAAGACAGCTGATGATGCGCGGAGTAATGTCTAGAGTTAATAGGGCTCATCTGTCCCGCAATTGAGGTTATGTGCTGCGTATCCTGTACTTATAATCAATTTGCGCTGATTTCACAGATTACACATGTAATCTGTGGTCGATTATAAACAGCGATGCCAACAGCTCTACTATTGTGTTGATTTTAGAGGAATAAGGCGTACGATCTGATGGTTCAGCCTATATAGCGTGGTGCAAAATATATGGTTTCAGTCAGGCTTGTAGTGAAAACAAATGCAAAATTGCAAATGTCCAGGATAGGTAGGATGCGTCATTGGACACTGATCTTATTGGACAATTAAAAACTCTGATTTTAGAATTTGGTGACTAGAATCTACTGGAGAAATTAACAAAAAGTGGGCCCATATTGTAATTTTGTGTTTATTTTGCATTCGACTTTGCTAATTACTCCCACTCTAGCAATTAAGAACTGCTTGAAGGTCAAATTTTCTGCAGTTCATCAAATAATTGACCTCCATTACTACAGACGTTTTGTCGATAAAGTCTACAAAGTTAAGTTGAGCAACCAATTTTACTAATTAGCAAGCTTCATGTAAATTATCATCATTGGTCACACTTTGTCTCCCCATGACGTTAATCAGCTTAATATCATCATCATCCGTCCTGTAAGTCCAGAAGAATTATATACGCCTGTACAGGCGTTTCGAGACAACAAGATAAATTAGTCCAAGGTTGTCAATCTTGCACTAATACACAATTTCACTTTCACTTTAATTTGAGTTAATCAGCTTAATATAACTATTCATTAATTACATTTATTTCTTAAAATAAACTTACACCTATTACAGTAACACTCATGAATACATTAAATCACATTTAGGAGGCAATTAAAAGCCACAGAACCTTATAAAACACAGGGAGCCTTTTTTATGCTTACTGTCATCCAGATAGAATGTTTATGGGAACATCAGCCTTGGTTCGACGAGATCGTCCCAACAAAAGCTATGGGAACCGTCTTCGTGCGCTTCATCATCGAGCTCCATGTGGAACTTGCCCTCAGGTGTCTTCAAGTGTTCGGAGCCCACTGCAACGCAAGCTCTGGTAATTTGCAAAGTTTATGCTTCATTCCACTCTCACCTAATATTTGAACCTTTACTTGGTTGGTGGTGAAGCAGTAGTTTAGCACCTTTGCGACTATGTCAAACAGCTCAGGCGTGTACGAATTCGACAGGGTGAATTTCTGCAAGAAGATGTTAAGACTAACACAAAGTTGGTGTTATGGCATACTTTAAACGTGATGATGTCGCCGGCCCTAGGAGTTGTGTCTCTCATGAGCGGATGCATAGTAAGCTGATCTAAGCACAGCTTCTTGAAATCCAACTTGTGGCTCCTGGCAACGGGGGCGTCAGGCGCGGCAACCACGGCTTCGCCCTGATCGGCGGCCTTGCCCTCCTCCTCCTTGTAGCGAATGTGAACTCTGGGCGCGTCGGGCGGTTGGAAGGTCGGCTTGGTGGTTGCCGGGGTTTCGATCGGGTGGGGCGTCAGCTCCCTCTGCCTCCTCTTCCGCACGCGCTTGCGCTTCCGCTTGCTTCCGGCTGCCTCGCCTGCAACGCTCTGGACCGACTCGGAGCAGTCGTCTGAGCCGTTCAAGACGCTATCCGACTTCACCGAAGCGCCATCCACGTTCATCTTTTCCAAATCTGTCCCTACGCCCACATCGATCGATGTGATGGCTATATCCTCACCAGAGCCTGGGGTAGCATCTCGGACCTGGACTGATTTCACCACCTTTGGTGTGGTGCAAATCGGCATTGGTTTCACTGGTTTGCTCCTCGTTATGACTACTGGCATTTTGGAGTAATCGCTGCCGTTGCAAGTTTTCACTTTCGTTTCCTCTTTCTGTTGCTCCGCCGTACAGGCGCCATCGCTCTTCTCCATGTCAACGTCGGCGCTACTTTCACCAGTCTCATTTCTCTCCTTCGGTTTTTTCTTCTTTTCCCCGCAGTCTGCGCTGGCGTGCTCCGCTTCGCTCTTTTGTTTCTTCTTCTTCTTTGACTTCTCGACTGCGAGCTCATCCTCCTTTTCCACGGCGAGGCTTCTCTTCCGTTTGCTCTCTGGTTCTCGCTGCTCCACACTTTCCTCAGAAACAGAACCAGCTAATGAATTATTCATTGCTACTGCTTTGCACGGGATAACTCTATAAAAAAGTGTGATTTAGTTGTTTGGACGGCTATATCGCAGTAGGGAGGCGTTCAGAGCCTTCGAAATTCAATTGGCTTAATCTTTGCTGGTATAGAAACTGAGTTTTGGGCTCCAAAAGGAGTTTCCGATTATAGAATTTTCTAAACTTCTGCTAATGCTGTCACATTTTGTTAGTGGACGGTTTAATTTGCTAATCATCGAGTTAGATGGCGCTCAAGTTAAGACCATAGCTTAAACCGCGCAAACATATGTGTGGCATTATTAGCCAGTCGGGGGATTAATAGCCGCACGATCATTAACAAGAAACGAACACGAAATATTAAAACTTAAATCAGAATCTTCGGAATGCCTTGATTGGGAGGAGAGGAAGATGTGAGTAAGTAAAACAAAGCTTAAAATTCAATGAGGAGACAAGAGAATGAACATGGTTGTAAGGGAGGGAAATTCGTCGAGCTTAGGAATTGAAGTAGAGAAGTGGCGATTTAGGGAGGACTAAAAAATCCCAAACCATGCAGATACAAGACAGATACTGGTAAATGCAAAGAATAGTGATCAAAAGCTTAGAAAAAGCTGTGGATTCAGAAAAGGGGCTGTGCACTGTATCCCCTTAGTCAGAATTAAACCAGACTGGAAGTTAAAAGAGGACCCAATTGTCACACCAAATGGGTTGCAAAAGGAGAAATCCACCATTGCCCTTAGGCAGGGAACGTGAACTGTGTATGGTAATAACCATCATCATGAAAGGTAGCGTGGACAGAATAGGGACACTGGAGGTCACAAATGAATTTCGCAAGGTTCCGTTCTCGGCCCCCTGCTTGAACCTGCTAATAACCCTTTGGATGGATAGGGGTTCAAAAACTACTTAGTCCCATATAGTGAAAAAACAATTAGGAGAAAAATCGGGCCCAACAAGATTTAAGTCCTGACTACTGCCCTCAGTAAACTGATGCTGAATGTAGGAGGTTCTAGAGCTAATAAGTGGACGATTTTGACTTCGGTAGGCCGTGTTTGACACAAGAAAGACCACAAAGAGGGTGGCCTTAATGTTAGCGTCTGTGGCATCCACTTATCTGCTTTTGGGAAGGTCAACTAACATTTCACATAAGCCTTCGCAGAATATGGGTAACAGGAAGGCATAACAACAGTCAGATTTTATGTGCAAAGCGCAGGCCTCTATATATAAATGGATTGAGAAACAACGGATAGTCGATAAACAATAACAATGTGCTGTGTTAAAGTCAGAGCAGCCCATTAATAAAAAAGTGACGCTCAAGGTCAAAGGAGGATTTAGCTAGTGTGTGAAATAATATTACACTTAAGAATAAGACAACGCGTGCGGCTATAAAACTTCCATCATCCCTATAAAAAAGGTCAGGCCAGGCCAGGTAAGTGAAAGTCTGTCTGGTTCGATTTGGTTTTGTTGCAGATATTTGCAACTGTAACTAAAATTAGGCAAAGTTATTCAAGTAATCGATTCTTTCGGTCTCCCATCCGTCGCAACAACAATTCTTGTCAATGATACTGTCGATGACCTTGTGGCGTCATTTGACGTTCGCTGCTGTCATCCATGGTGACGTACGTCATTATTTTGATGACGTACCAGACATTACAAATTACCTGCATACAGGATTCTTCAAAATTGTATCTGCAATGCAATAACAGAATTTATCTGTCATTAAACAAACCACGAATTAAAATTTTCCATTCCAAAACTGGTGTTACGGATATCTCCCATATAACTCACAGCAATATTTAGTTATCAATGGATTTTTAATGTTCTGAACTCACATTTGGCTCTGTTACCTTTAACTCCTCATCTATCCATAGGAACTCGTTTCAAAAAGCTATTTGAAGATTTGTAGATCCCAAAATATTCAAATCTACTCCGGTGCATTCTTCAACTTGTGTTATAAAATCAACTTCTTCTCTCTAATATCAGAGACTGTTGGATTCATGGTGAGGCTATGCATCTTTCATTAAAAACTGGTCTGATACTCATGGTTATTTTTGAAGACCAAGAGAAAGAGATATCAATGGAGGCAATGGAAGAGTACACAAAATAATAAAAAAGGTCGAGTCACCTTCAAAACCATCAACAAGCTCATATGCAATTCAAACTTCCAACCAATTAAATGAACACGAAACAAATGAATCTTCTGTCATTATAAAACAGAAGAAAAAGGAGACAACAAAGGTCTAAATTATAAACGATTCTGACATTTGGGTGTAGTTAAGGAGACTGAAATAAACTTTTAGCAGAATAACATCTAAAAATGTAAAATAAGAGGGCTTTATATAGAGCACAGTGAAATTATATAAGTCCTAATCATACCATGACCATAACTGATAAGATGAATAGATTATTCAGAGTCAGAAAGCAATGTAAAGAATCATAAAAAATGTTGAGAATTAGATAGTGTGTGTATTGACAAATGAATGAGATATGAAACAGATTAGACCAGAGATCAAAGTAGATGCAATTACAGAGGTAAAAAACAAAAAAAGAATAGCAGACAATGAAAACCCTTCACTAGACTTACTAAGTTGTGGAAGACCGGTATATCAATGCCTTCAGACTTGTATCTGAACAGGGAGAAGGTAGCATTTTGAAACCAGAAATGTTCAGACTTTAGTTAGCATCGCTAATTTAGAAGTTTCTTTTCAAGGTCAAACTTCTGACCATCAACAAACAAAACGTCCACAGAAAACTAATCTGGACAGAATAGAGCAATCTCCAGCTGAGCTTACAAAAGCTGCATTCCCCTAAACCTTTTAGATGGGAATAAACCTGCAAAGCTTGCAACGCATAGCAAAGTGGCGAAGCAGTCTCCCAAATTTGAGAACCCTCTAGTTTGTAGGTTTATGTTTAAATTAATCAGTGTTCAAAGACGAGTTGAATGATATGCTACATGTCCTATGTTGCTATTTTGAAAATTTGAAATCGTAAAGGTCACCTGTCGATTGGTGAAAACAGAATTTGGAAATCCCCAGCCGTTCTCGAGTTATTGCTCGAACGGACGGACGGACGGACAACATGAAGTTAGTAAGTGACTCCGCTTCGCTTTGCCACTTAATAATCAGGAACAGGAGACAAAAGGGCAGACTCATGAGCCAAAAAGCAAAGAAACATGGAAATATCCAAGATTATGGCAAGTTTTCTTTGAAAAGCAAAATACAGTCTTGTAGAATGAACAGAAACAGCTGAGAAGCAATCAACAGCTCGATACAATGACATTTATGTTTTATGTCTGTAGTAAGGCACTGAGGAAAGAAGAAAAGAAGGATGTCAGCAGGGAGACTAACTCTGCTATCATAATTTATAACAAGCTGCGCTTTTTTAGTTTCTTAGAAGATGGAAGATATAGAAAAGTAAAAACAAAAGAACCAGCACCTTAACACAACAGACGAAAAGATACCAAAAGTGTTGATTGGTCTATTACTAAAAAATCGCTGCGAGTGGACGATTGTAAAGTTTTCCCTCTTTAAAAAAAAGAGTTAAAAATAATGGTCGAGATTTATGTAAATATGAAATACTCCTAGAACCAACTTTGAACATTACTATTGTAATGTCTACTAAAAACCAGTTGAACAAATATCTTATTGGAAGAAGGGTTGTAGCAACGTATACACATCAACATCTTATCTAAACTTAACCGTTTACTTTCTGCTAGTAAGTATATTTCATTTGTATCTTATCAACAGTATTATGGTGAGATGTATCATCCAAGTACCTACTTTTTTTTAAACTAACAATTCCTCTACAGCTTCCCTTGTCTATACCAATGGGCGTGCCGTTCAAAGTGGTAACAACGCACTTGTTTCGGCAGGTCTATCAACATTAAAACAAAACTACCAGCTCCATAGAGGTGATCGTCGTTTATTGATCTACAGAAAGACACTAAAAGGGTTAAATCAATAAAATCGGCGACTCACACGACGGTGTCATCCTCCTTCAGCACGCGCACATCCTCGTGCTTCGGGAGGTACAGCCGGTCCGACAGCAGGTAGAAGTCGTCCTTGAGGTGGAAGAGCCTGGCGATGTGGTCCTGCAGGTCGCGCACGGTCTTCATGTCCGCCGTCACGAATAAGCGGCACAGCGAGCGGTGATCGGCGAAGAAGTTGTGCATGTGCACGATCACGCGGAAATTGACCATTTCGGCGGCGCCCCGCAATTTTCAATAGCGATGCCGGCAGCGAGAACCGGCGACTAGCAGCGTCCCTAACCTAATTTTCAACGCTAAGCCGAGCGCTAAACCAGTATTTGGTGGTTTTAAACTCGGCCAAGTATTTTAATGTACAGCGTCTTGTGAAAGTAGGTTACAGGTTATGTACCTAGCATATCTGGTTGATTAATTTAATTTTGATTTAAATTTTAAGTCGCAATGAAGTTTAATTGAGCATAGTTTTTAGTAATATTTGAAACTCTCGATCGGCTTGGCGATTCCTTCACTGTAGAACATCCAATAATGCTGTAACTGAAAGATAATGGGACATTTTTAAAAAATTCCAATTTTTTTGATTAAAAACTTGCATGGAACGACAATCTAAGTTTTAGTAGTTCAAAATCGAATGGTTACATTTTTATCTAAAAGTGGTTTAGAATGAGAAGCAAAAGACAAACGACTAACCGCCTTCTTCTATCAACTAAATATTTCTATATGTTGCGACATGCTCAGGGTTGTGGTGCAGCTGTGCTATTTTTTAATCTTCATAGGTTTGTTCTTGGCGCAGACAAAGCTTGTGCTCTTCCTTTTTGGCTCCTAACACTTTAAACAGCAAAGATTTGCTTTCACATACTTTTTCCTGTTATTGAAGAAGTTTCAGTATGTTCTTTCTGTGAATTTTCATCTAACTGTTCTCCAACTGAAGAAGGTATGGACCAGACTAAAACAAGATAAAAAGAATTGGAATTTACCCTTCTCTGTTTTGCTAAGTGTATAATGATCCCCGAGGAGTCGATTGGCTGTTTAGTAAGGGAGCTCAAATGAAAATTCCCTTGAAGGGATTATGATGCACCTGTCTTAAAGATTTGCTCTCGTATGCTCTTCCAGTTACCAAAAGAGCTTCATGTTTTTGATGAACTGAAGCAGGATAGTCATCACAGCAAGTTGAACCTGATATTGTTATATGTCTGGCCAACCAAATACATATCAAAGGAACTACGGATTGGAGTGAAATAAGATTAAATGAATTTATAGAGCACCATAATACTTGGGATTCACCCTTCTCCTTTTTGGTAATGTTGCGATGATTCTCAATAAGGAGTCGGTCCATTGTTCAGTAAAGAAACCCCCCCAAAATTCATCTCGAAGAAGTTTAAGTTTGTCTAATTTAAGATTAAAGGCCGAAGCTGTACTACAGTACTATTCTTCCAGTTATCAGAAGTATTTGGGCACTCTTGATGTGATAGAGATAAAATCATCACAGCAAGTCGTCGCTCACTTGCAGCTAGCATTGGGACTCTTATGGAGCTATAGAACATGATGGTTTCATTCACTTACGTTATCCATGGCTTACTGTTGATCATCCCTAACAAGAAGTGTGTTGGTGTTTTAATAATAAAGCCAAAAAGCATCTGCTCAAACAAAAATCTGTCTTGAAAAAGTTTCTGCTTCAAAGTTAAATGTGAAATGCCACAGTACTATACAGCTATAGAAGAAACAGGAAGCAGCAAAGTCTAGTCGAGAGTTTGATTGAAAATTTAATTTGATTTGATTTGAAAAGAAATGTATGATTAAGGACCTTTGTTGACGAGCTTAATTAACTTGACCAACTACAAAATATTGAATACAAAATTATCACTCTTACTAACCTAAATTTTTCTAAAAAATGTTACCAAGATTACTCTTGGCAATCGGTGCAACTACATTTTTGTCTTTTGTATCCGAAAGCATTAGAAATTCATCGAATTTCTCCATGGACATTCTTGGTCTTAACAGAATGGCTTATTCTCAAAGTTGTCAGACCTTGCTTACCTTCAAGATGAAAAACTGTAAATGACTGTCAAAGTTTCCGACCTCTTCAGATGAAACCGAGTCTGATTTGCATGCTTGCTGTAACCGATGCTATTCTTCAATTTCTTCTCAATCAAGAGTTTGTAGATGCATCAGTGCAGCCAACCAGCTTTAATCCAGACCATATCTTGCATGAGAATACAAAGATAAGAAAAAAGAGTGTAATAGAATAATAAGGAGTAATAAAAGGAAATGTATAGAAGAAGAGTTACAAAAAATAGAGAAAGAAAGCAGAAAAATAAACACCAGGAAGTTCTACCAAGAAATCAAAAAACAAAATAAAAGATATAAACCTATAATAACGGGAATCAAAAATAAACAAGGCCAAGTAACAGAACAAGACGAGTATAAAAAAATCTGGGAAGAATATTTGGAAGATGAAGAAATAGAAATGGAGATAGAGGAGCCTACGATACAAGAAGTAAAAGAAATAGTAAACAAAAGTCACAATACAAAGACTCCCGGTATGGACGGTATAAATATAGAACTGATAAAATACGGAGGAGAGGATATAATAGAATATATATTCATACTTATAAAGAAAACATGGAAAGAAGAAAAGATGCCCGTAGACTTTGAAGTAGAACAAATAGTTCTGATACACAAGAAGGGAAATCACCAAGAATGCAGAAATTACCGAGGAATAACGCTACTAAACACAACTTATAAAATACTAGCAACAATAATACAGAGACGACTACAAGAAAAAACAAGGTTTAAAATTGGACGGTATCAATGCGGATTTGTAAAAGGAAAATCGACAACCGACGCAATATTCATATTAAAGCAAATAATAGAAAAGTCGCAGGAATATAGAATAAAAATGGAAATGTTATTCGTCGATTTTGAACAAGCTTTCGACTCCATCAATAGAGGCAAGCTATTAGTAGTAATGAAGGAGCTAGGTATACCGACCAAATTAAAGAGGCTTATAATGATGACGCTTGAAAAAACCAGAGTCAGTGTAAAGACCCAAAAAGGACAGACTGGTGAATTTATAATAGACAAAGGGGTGAAGCAAGGAGATGCGCTTTCGGCCACACTTTTTAATATGTGTATAGAATATATAACGCGGAGAATAAATAAAGGCACAGTAAGGACAGGGGGGACACAACTGTTAGCATATGCAGATGACTTAGTACTGATTGCCAAAGGAAGAGATATATTAAGGAATATGACCGAAGAGTTAATAACAGAGGGACAAAAAGTCGGTCTAAGAATAAATGAGGACAAAACAAAAATCATGAGAACGGGAAGTAATGCCGCAGAAGGATCCCTAAAAATAAGAAATCACGAATACAAAGAAGTCGACAAATTTAAATACTTAGGGATTATGGTGTCAAGAGATGGAGAAAGAGAAACAGAGATAATGGATAAGATAATATCAGCAAACAGGGCCTTCTATGCTAATAAGAAATTATTGAAACGTAACTACATTTCAAAAAAAAAACAAAATAAGAATCTATAACACTCTAATAAGACCAATAGTAATGTACGGGGCGGAAACAATGTCAATAACGAAAACTAAGGATAATGGAAAGAAAAATATACAGAACTATACTAGGACCAATTAAAAGTGCAGAAAACGAATATAGAACAAGGATGAACTACGAAATAGCACAGGAGATTGAAGTGGACATAGTTAAAAAAATAAAACAGCAGAAAGTAAAATGGCTAGGGCACGTATTAAGGGCTGACCTGCAGGAAACTACGAACATAATCATGAACTGGACACCAGCCGGGAAAAGAAAGAAAGGAAGGCCTAAATCAAAATGGATGGACGAAGTAAAACATGATCTACTAAAGATAGGAATGGGAATGGATGAAATAAGGAGAATGGTCGGGGACAGAAAAGGGTGGAACAAAATATGCCAGCAGATAAGATGAAAACCGGACAGGCTGATCCCCCGCAAAGGATCTCGAAAGCTTCCTTAGAAGCGGCGAAACCCCTCCAAGGGGTGTTAAGCCATTCATTCATTCATATCTTGCATGACATCCTATGTAGTAAAATTGAGAGCGGGCAAAAAATTCAGAATCTGATTCTCGGGAGCTTTGGCAGCCTCGATTAAAAGTTATAGCGCTATCAAAAACCCTTTCCGATAGGTGGATTAAATTATTATTGTTGTTAAAATAATTATAAGGTTTTTTCACCTAACTAAAAATCTTGTTGAAAATTGTTATTGTGGTTCATTCATTTGGGTGGTCATCAGATCTGAGTGAGCATAAAGCAAGACCGATCACTAATAACTAAATACAATTTATTTCAAAGTTACAAAATTACAAAATTAATTCAAATTCCGGAATAATTTTGCAGACTTTAATAGTTTTGTTTCTGAGCCAGATGCACACGTTTGTGCAGCTGGTACCTATTAATCTTTTTCGTGCTGTAACTACACCGGGAGCAATAGTATGTATGTTCCTTGAGCAACTCCTGTAAGAGCAAGTTTGGCGAGGCTGGCATCCTGTTTCTATCTGCGCATTTTGTCTCCATAGCGTCATTCCTCATAGCCGTTAAGTTAAAAGTCTCTTGATAATAACCAACCGAAGGACAGTCCTGCTCTGCTTCCACATCGTTACCAGACGGGGGCGAACTCAGAAGCTCCACCACAACTGTCTCTTGTTGTTCGCTTGCACCACTATATAAAGGTTCCATTTGCGCACCTACTGCACAACTCGGGATGCTGCTCAAATGGGATCCGTGTCCAGCTTCGGTCGTTAAGCAGCCTAGCTGTTCGATGTCTATGCACTCATCGGCCGCCGCACTACCCGCATAGCTGTTGGGCCCGATCTCGACCACCTCTACGAGGCTATCGACGCTGTCGCGGCCGCTGCGCTGCAGGAAGCCCGCTATCCTTTGCTCGGTCTCGAGGCACTGTTGCCGGAAGCCGTACGCGCACCGTAGGGCCGTGGTGCAGGACCAGCACAGCGCGGCGCGCAGACTGGGGAGCTCCATCTGAAACGAGAGGGCTGTAGAGGCGCTCGGCAGTAGCGGGCGCATACCAGCTCGGGAACGCAGGCCGTCAGCTTCTGCCCCAGCGTCAGCGTCTCCAGGTTGGGCTCGGGCGCGTCCAGGTAGTACATGTCCGACGCGTCCGTCACCGGCTGCAGGCACGTTCGGCACACTTCTGCCATGCTTGCGAACTTCACGGTGCCCTTCTTAATACGAATGACCAGGGGATGAGGAGTCAAATCCGACCGAGTTATTAACGCGCTACGCACCGCGGCGGCTAATCCTAACCCAACTAGCTGCCATTGAACTTGCCAGAAGGTGTTTGACCTTGTAGTGGCGGTCAATGATCGCATGTCGCGAGGCTCTGTTTAATGTTTGATGCTCCTTTGTTTTAGAGCGACCCCTCAAGACTGCCACACACCTAGGAGGAGGTAAAACAAATGACTTATTACATCAACTTGAGAGTATCAATATATTTTGTCTTTTTGATGAGGAATTAATATCTTTAACATATCTATTACCCGGGGAATATTGAGTTCAACAGATGGAAAGAAGGAGATTGTAAAAGATCCAAAACTGATTTCGCACTTTCTTGCTATGGTTTTCAAGAATACACATGGAGATTGAATTGTGCTATATATGTATCATCAAACTTTCGTTGTTGGAGACTGAACTGATAACTGCGATAGAATCTGTTACATGGTGAAGACCCTTAAGGCTTTGTTTTTCTTACACTGTTGCATCGATAATCTTTTAAAGAGTTGTGTGTTGCAATGTTTTCCAAGAGATAGCGATTTTATCTAGAGGAACAACAAATCTATATATCGAAGCCTCATAACTGCACTATCTCTTATCTAAAAACAAATGATTGATGGCGCCAGACTTATTTAGACAGGGAAGGTAGGGCAGTAAAGGTGTTTTGTCAAAAAGGAGAATCGTAGTGCCATCTCATGAGGCAAGCTTTAATGGTTTGTCGTTGCCAACACTTGCGTCCCCCACTTTGTATTGAAACAAAAAAATATATGGTAACTCCTACGGGAAAGCTATGCTGTAGCACACCAGTTCTTTCAAATACTTTTCAAAGCCAGTCATTTGTTTCCCCAAGTGAAAGGGATCAGAATTGTTTATCGCTCTCCAGCTCTAAAGATAATTACGTGGACTAAAGTCGGTGAGCTTTAAAAAATTTCTTCTCTATGACCTACTATTCTATCTTAAACGTGCTGCCTAGGTGGCATTGCAAGGCCAACAAGAGGTGGTGCGAGGCAATGAGGTAGTATAAAGATTTCTACAAGTTTTCACCTCCTCCGATGATAATGAGATGGCCTGAACGTAGCTTAAGATAATTGTAAAAGCCAACTTCAAGACTTCATGTTGTATAAACGATGATGAAATATCAACTTTGAGCATAGTTGATCATGAGAAAAGTTTTCAGAACAAACCAACGTTGCTTCTCTTGCTCTGAGGCAACTTTGGGAGATTCAAGACTTAGGCAGGCCACGTCTAAAGTTGGCCCGTACTTAAAGCCCAATTGCCTCAAGTATGGAATGTGCTTTAGAGTCCTCTAGATCTACTGCTGATAGAGCCGTTACGCTCTTCTCGGGATTGGCTTTATTCGTTACAGGTGATGTTTCCGGTCCTCTATTTGTTTTTTACAGTTATTTCCTGTTCCTCCTGTATATAAATAAACCATTGGTTGAATGGTTGGGAGAAAAATCGAACCAATTTTCTATCAGACTATTTGAGAATCTCTGTTCTGGAAATGCTTTTGATATAAAAAGTTCACCGATGGAGAATGTTTTTGTTTCTTGGATGGTTTGATAAACATGAGGACCTCTGCTGAAGGTCACAAACTTTATGCTACTTCCATCTTGTTTAGTCCTATTTTGAGATGGAGTGCTAAAGAACAACTCTGATCCTTCCTACCTGGGGAAACAAACGAGTCTGACAAAAATCTGAATGAATCGGTGCACAACCCCATCACTTTCCCACAGGAATAATTGTGTATCTTTTGTCACTTCACTGCAGAGCGACAACTTGTTAAAGTAATCGAGAGTTCGTTAGCACATTATGGCGTTTACTTCTTTTCGATTCACAAAATAGCAGATTTAGACGCCCTTCGGTATCGTGGAGTTGTCAGGGTTATAGCAATATGTTGGCGATTCATTATTTTTACTGATACAAAGCCATCTTTTAGTAAGCTGTATGGTGTAACCCCCCTCCCATCACTGAAATATTACTAACGCCAACAACGTAGGAAAAAGAAAAAACCTTGAAGGCCATCTCCATTGAACTCCACAACTTGAAAATTGTATTTTACAGTAGATTCCGTGTCGGAAGTGCTTAAAGGCGGGGATAATACCGGCCTATATTACAGTAGTCGTACTCGTTAAATAAGAATTGTGTAGCTGCAAAATCAGCATTTTTCTATATCTGAACAACCCTCTTCTTCACCAGGCTTTGCACAAATGTCTAAAAAAGGGCAAAAAAAATTAAAAGATAGAAGTGGATACACACCCAAAGAACTATAAGCTGGATTATTGCCTTCAAGCTTGCTTGAAGGCGACATACGGAGAACATGACTTTTAGTGACCAACCATAGAGACCCAAAAACCACAAAAATCTTCGTATTGGTGAGCAACTGCCTTTCCATAGATCAAGATCAAAATCATCGAATTTGCCCGATACAAATTCGATAATTTGTCGGTATAGTCATTTAGCAGCTTTGAAGTACTCGAACAAATGACTGGTTGGTTTTACAAAAATTTTGATTTATCATTAATTTAGAGATGTTCGATTGTAGCTTTATCAATAGTCAAGGCTACGACTAAACAAGGTCATGTCTCTTTAGGAACCAAATGGAATTGATTATAAGATGACACCATGCTCACTAGAAATTTTACCTTCTACTGAATCGATAAACAGTTTTGGCACGATTTTCTAGCCTTAAGTGGGCATCTCAATTTACAAACAATAAATAATCGCACTTTTAAGAGCGGAAAATATAAAAATAAAACTTTTGCAACATCCTGCACATTAATAATTCTGCAGCACCCTGTGTTGTACTGCTGTGGCATCACCATGCTCACTTATAGACAGACAAGTCTAACAAGTGGATACATGTGATAAATGCATTTGCCTTAAACACACAGAGCCCAACATTTATTTAAAAAGGAAATGTACACGTGCATGCGATTACATCAAATATTTTTACACAAACGCTAAACTCTTGTAAAACTGAAACAAAGCTCCGAGTTAACAAAACGGACTGCCAACAATACTGGCTGGTACTGCTCAAGGTCCACTTAAAAATTAAATATTACGTCTTAATCTTAAAATCACAAAATTGGAGATTATCACAGAGTGAATCCTGCAGTGGACTGTCAGCACGCCCTCGAATTCGCTTTGTTTGCCTCAGCCCTGCGCCTCTGTTCCTGCCAGTGTGACAGCAAATGAGCGTCGTATCTCGCCCGATACTGGTATTCGAGAGAGCAGTAGGCGCACTTCAGTAGCAGCTTCCTATAGCGCCGATTACCGTGGATCACCTTCACATGGTACTTCAGACGGACGCTTGACTTGAACTTGCTAGGGCACTGGTCGCAGGCGAACGCCCTCAAGTGGTACGCGTAGTGGTTCAGTAGGCTAGTTCTGTTTCGGTGCCTGGACGGGCAGCTGTAGCACTTCCAGACAAAGTTGCGCTCGCGCTGCACGAGGTAACCGATCAGCGCGCCGCCCCTGGCCTGGAACAGATGCGAATTGGGGATGCGCGTCACCTTCACGTACAGCTCCTTCATGCTCTTATCCGGCCGGAGCGGGGGTTTGTTGTCGGAGGTCGTAAGGTGGCTCTGGACTAGGGCGCTGAAGTGGCCATTCTTCGCAAGGTCGAGTATGTAATGCAGGAGGCGATTCTCGTCCTCGGACGCCTCGCCCTCTACTAACTTCTCTTCACCCTTGATGCACTCTTCCCGCTCGTGCATCTCGCCTGCTCTTGGTCCCTTTAATACGGCCTTGATATGTTCCAACTGTTCGGCTTGGCAAAACAAAACGGCAACGTACTTCACTGTTTTGCTAAGTTAGTGGTGTGTCTGTCATGGCGTGTCGGTAACAAGGTGGCTCTATTACAGCCATGGTAGTGGCCGTGTATGTGACTTTTAAATATAACCAAGTTGTAATCGAAATGTTGCTTGCTTGTTTAATGATTTATTTGTTTTATGTCCTGTTTAATTGCAATGTCGCATTTTTTTAATTAGTCGTAAATTTAATCTCTCAATTGTTTTTTTGCAGTACTACCAACAAACAAAATAAAAGCATCTGAGGAGCTTTTAAATACTTCATTTGTTTCCATAGTGATACTGAAACACTCCTTTGTTGGGTTTTCATGTCAAAATACCTTGACCAAACCTATACTACATTACCTTAGGCATATCAAATTAGTTACACGACTGTTCATTAATCAACTACTTTCAGTTTTAGATGAAGAATTCTTGGGCGAAAAGTACCTCAAAGACACTACAGGGTAAGGTTCTTGGTTTGCTCGTACTCCAAAAATATTCTGTTACAAGAGTAAACCTCGTAACAATTCAATACCACTAAGACCTTGAACATTTTTGGATTTACCAAGATATCAGACACCTGACCACTCTTTGTCAAGATTCAAACAGAAGGCCATATGTCAGCATTACAGACGCTTAAGATGAAAAGAAAAACTTTGCTCGCCTTTGTCCAGAGCATGATCCACTCAAACTTGAGTGCCTCTGTATCAGTCCGAGCAAGAGTTTGCTTATTTGATGATAAAGTTGGAACTATTCAATTTGGCATCAAAATATATATCATTTATATAGCATTATCAATATGATATCACCGGATGATGTGAAACAAATAGATTTAATCCAGATTTTAAAAAAAAAGGAGGTAGCAGGGCTTTTGATATCACCCACAACTACATCCCCTCTTTGAAAGCACCCAATGCAGATGCTAGATGTTGAGAACCATCTAAGTAGTCTTTGCTTCTTCCTGAATGTTGGTTTTTCAATAAAATTTATACCATTATCAAGATTTTTGGAGAATAAGAGAATGATGTGAAGTTCTTATGCATCACTGAGGACACTAAGGAGGCTGAAATAAGGTCTGTTGTGAGACGGTCAGAAAGGTTTTGTTTGGTCTCTGGGTGTAATCATCCTGTGACGTTTCATCTAAAGGCTAAAGTGTTAACATTGAGCAGCCATGTGTATTTAGTACATTTGATGCTATGCAATTCAGATTTCCATTATCTCTTTTCTCAGATAGGGCACAGTAGTTAAAGCAACTTTAATATAAAGTACATGTGACTTTAAGCCAATTCAAACCTTTCACATTTCAATTTTTGAAGGGGAATCTCGGTGTGCTCTCTACAGTTAAAGCTTAACTTTAAGACCAAAATAGAAGGCAAATGCTTGTTGACACTTTAAAGAAGTCCGACTGGTGATAGTGCAGGCTTGCTTCAATTAATTTCTGGCAACATACTATGTATTAATTGTGGTAGACGTCATTGTACATCTTAAGTAATAAGAAAAAACCTTTCAATTCCTAGACCAGTCACCTCAAGAAAATTGCTAGCTTTAAAGTAAACAAAATGCATGTTTGATGCATCCGCAGTACATAGTAGGAAAAGATGGATTATCTGTCGTAACAGCAAGTAAAAGGCTCATGGTTCTATCCTTTGAGACGATAAAAGTGTCTACTCACCCACTTATAAATACTCAGCAGATACAGCCTGCACCTCGGATGATTGTATTGAACTATCAGAATCCCCTCTATAGTGACTTCTCATTTGCGCCAAAACGCCAAAAGTGGAAGAAAAAAAGAGGTGGATTTTGAAGATACAGGACAATTAGTAATTCAAGACTGGACTAAACTATTATTGTCTGCCTTCTCCAAGTTTCATACCAGCCAGACTCCTCTGGCTTCTCGTACCATCAATCGTGTTTTCCCAAAACTCCTCCACTGTCCCCATAAGGAAATATCATGGAGCAGATAAAAGAAAAACTTCAAGGTGAACATATGAAGTCATCTATCTCCATTATTATCCAATATCGATATTGAAAAAAGGATAGCGAGGTCCTCACCATTTAGAACTTTTGATTCAGAAACTGAATCTCCCTGAACAAAGCTAATTTGATCTTCCGTCTGTACAATGTTTAGGTTCTGTGAACCATTCAAAGAACTACTAATTCAGTATTATGGTAACAGGATTCATGTAATCACATTTTAGGTGCCTGATAATTCATTTTTGGTGCTCCATGTTTCATGATGAATATGACCCTCTATAACAATGCTAATTGGTTAACTATTCGGGAATATAATCTAGAGGTCACATTCCAGCTTTGTAAACGGCATCCAAGATCATGAAAATTCATGAACTACCACACTACGTCAAGGAACTTTTGAAGAAGCCTAACGTGTTTTGGACATACAAATAGACTAAACTAAGGTAAGGTAATAAATTAAGACGCTATTACTGTTTTAGCTTTATTCAACATTTTCAAATGTTTTCTTATGCAGGGCTGTGATTATTTTTCCAATAAAACCACAGTATTCTGTTCGTCTAAAATTGATAAAGTGGGCAGTTGTTCAGCTCTTGTGTATTAAGAGTTTTGTGATTCATTCAAGACTAAAATTGTGCTAACCAGTAGTTAGTTTAGTAACTGGATCGCAAAAGAATTAAGATGTTGCTTGGTCACTTCCAATTATTTAACTTTTTGCAGTCGAAATTCTCATCCAGCTCTTCTTTGCTTCACTTGTTCTTGTTCCTGCAATGTTTTCCTCTAACTTTGACTGGAACATCAAACTGGGCATTTTGGATTAAAAGGTGAAGTTTCAGCTTGTAGGTCTTTTTACCCACAACTGTGGCAGACATGTGCAGAAGAAATTCTAAAATTAAGTTGCATTTTGTTACAATTTGCATTTGTGGTGAGAGCATCGCAGGTAATGGGTCCTCAGTGCTTACTCTCTCCTGACCTGCTATTCCTTTTAACTTCTTCATTATGATGTGTTTTCAAGAATGACGTTACGATGTTCTTTTGTTACTTTTTTCTTCACCTTTTGATTGCTGTTTGGATTTTTTACTACAAAGAGTTTTATTATCATTATGAAACATCTACAACTCACATGTGGATATCGCAGAGTACCGATGGAGTCATGAGGAAGATAAAAAGAATGAAATTAGAGCTACTTACGGTCATTTATTTTCACGGTTGCTTCAAGGTCATCCTAAATTAAAAAGCAAACAATTACAGTGCAACAGGATACCGTCTTAGCCTACTCATACATGAAACGCGATGGTTACGAACAAAATTATTCTTCACCTTTGCCATAGAGTCGAGTTAAAATTTGTTGTATGTACAAAATCAGAACTGTGCTGCAATTTCTCCTGCTGTAATGTACCAGGTCAAATTCCGAAAAACACAAGCACTCTAATATCTGTGTTTATGTCTATGTTTACGAGATCCGTCTGGGGACGAGTCGCGGTAGCGTGACCGGGGCGGCGTGGGCGACCGCCTCGAGTAACGCGAGCCCCTGGGCGAGGGCGGGGAAAATCTGCTACTGTATTTGGACTGCGACGGAGACGTGTACTTGCTGGAGGAGCTGTCGGGAGACACGGAGCTGCGGTGGCGCGACCGGGAGCTGCCGGGAGAGTGGCGCCTGATCCTGGGCGGGCTGGGGGGGCTAGGGGCGCGTGCGCTCTTTTTGCGCGCAGGTGAGCGGCTGCGCGACCTATGCTTGGAGGAGCTGGGCGAGCGCGTGTGCTTCTTCGCCCTGCGCGCCGAGTCCTTGTAGTAGACCTCGTCGTCGGAGCTGTCGCGGTCCTTCTCCCAGTCGCGCTTGTGCTTCTCGGGCTTGCCGTCCTTCTCCTTGCGCTCCTTGTCCGACCTGCGCATCAGCTTGCGGCGGTAGTGTTCGACCTGCTGCGACACCGACCAGCCGCTTTTCAGTGAGCGTTGCCCCGACTCCAGCTCGTCCTGGTACTGCATGGCCTTCACCTCGATCTCGCGCAACTTCGTGCGCCGCTCCTCGGTGATGTCGCGCGAGTCCGCGCAGTCGCTCGAATCCTGGTTCTCGTTGCGGCTGTCCTGGCTGTTGTCCGCGCTGCTTTCCAGTAGGTCCCACTTGCTGGTCGTCATGGCCTGCGCCTCGACCTGCTCCGGGTCCACCGTCTCCCACTTCGACAAAATGAAGCCGGTCAGCTGGCTCGGCGCTTGCTTGTCGTCGTCCTTTTTGAGGTCGTCGTCCGGTAGGTCCTGTATCTCGAAGCCGTCTATGTCGATGTCGGCGGTCGGCGACGGGCTCTTCAGCTTCTGCTTTAGCGCACCTGCAAATAAGAAACGTTAGGCTTAGCCATCACTATCTGTTCATTTTGGACCTTGCATTGGAGTTTGTGACAGAGAAGGGGAGGGGAAGGGGCAGTAGAGGAGAGAGAGATAGATAGGTATAGAATGGGGTGAGCCCAACGGCCTTCTGAATTGATAGAGTCTATTGTGCACCCCTCTAATTTGTTAGAGCTCCCTCTCTAGGCCTAGGCTTTTGACGAGCCTCCAGAGTCTAGAGAAAGAGAGACTCTTTTGTATAGCTCTCTGGCTTTGGTTTTTCTTCGCCTAGTTGTAGAAATCTGAGCCTCGCAAGTAGCACAGAATGTGGTCTGCAGTCTTCTCCTCTTCCTGGCAAAAGCTACACAGGCTACTATCTGTTATTATTAGGAGATTTAAATGTCTCCTAAGACGACAGTTCTGTCAGCAGGCCAAATATGACCCTCAGTTTAGGTCTGTTTAGTCGTAGGAGACCTGCTATAAATTTTAGTGATGGTCCCTGTACGAACTTCTTCCATTGCCTCAAGTGGCTGGTATTGCTCCACCTTTCTTTAGTTATATTGAGTAATCTCTTTTGAAGCTATTTGAAATGCCACAGTGGGGTTTGGGTCCGATGGGTCTTATTACTGATCCTTCTTTGGCCAATAAGTCTGCCATCTTGTTACCCCTGAAGCCACTATGTTCCGGTGCCCAGGAATGGACCAGACAATTGTTTTTTCCTATCTCTGTCAGAGCACCTATGCAGTCCCAAACAACCTTCGACTTTAAGTGCTGCTTGGCTGTCCAAAAAGTGTTCTATAGCTATGGTTTCCGGCTGAAAGAGCGTAGGAAATTTTCCAAGCGCTATTGGAATCTTAATGTTCCTTTTTGGATCATAGATTCCTGCTACAGTGCCTGATGCAGTCTTAGACCTATCAGGATACCAGATAAAGTCTGTGGAGATTAGAAGTCCTTTGTTTCAGTCTTCTCTATCCGGTATTATAATTTTAAAGTTTTTTTCAAAATTTAAAGTAACTATAAATTAGGTTGTCGTTGGGCATTCCCAATGTGTCCTTCACCTCCAACTTCTCCCTCAGTTTTTGATGCTCTTATGCATGCATGAGAATGAGGTACCAGGAAGATAAAAGGAGATGAGAAAGAAGTGTTACTTTAATCATACAATGCAATGAGAGATAAAAACTCGAAAACCCTAAAAACAAAGCATCAGATCACTTGAGGTCACATACCAATCAGTCCCAACTTGATACACACAGAGATCATGTGTAAATAATTTTCGTCTTATTTCCATTCAGTGAAAAAGCAAAGTATCAAATTATCTACAAACACCATCTACTGACTGATTTGTTTTATTCCCACTTGATGAGTAAAGTCGAACTTTAAAGATCCAAATCGCCTTTAACTATACGCTGACTGATCTTCGTATTATTCCCACTTGACTAGGGAAGTCAGAGAACACAAATGATAGGTAATTTTTTCTACAGATTATGTGTCGACAGGTCCTCATCTCTCCTCTATTCACAGGTTGAATCTAAAAAGTCGAATTTTAAATGCAAATTGCCCACAGGTCGCGCATTGGCTTACCTCCATTTAACGATCAAACCCAAGTAGGTAAGCTGAATTATTTTTGATTAATTCCCCCATTCCATAAGCAAAATCGAGATTACGAAACTATGGCTATAGAGCGCCAAATCACGTCTAGCTTGTACACTGGTTGTTTTCTCTTTCATTCCTACTCCACAAACAGATTAGAGAAGGCAAGAGGCGCGCTTTAAAAACCTAAACCGCTTACAGATTGTGTATCAGCAAATATCTATCTTATTTTCATTTCTAATTCATACACAAATCTTACAAAGATGAATATAACTTGGAAATACTCCATTGGTTTCAATTCATACGTCTTATTCCAAACCAGATGAAATGATCATCCAACTTTAAAGCAACAAATCCTTCACATCCACACCCCAACTGTTGTTTGCCCTATTGCTGTTTCACACACAAATCTGAAAAAGCCAGAGATAAACTCTGACGGACTCGATTGCTTGTGGGAATATACCAATCATTGATTTCATTTTAATGATACATAACACAGAGATGGGGAAAGGGGATGTGAGATGAAAGTAAAACTTTAAGGCGCCAAATTTGTTTCATTTGAGCTTGATGCATTAGGTTGAACCTAAGAGGGGTGAAAGTTAAATTTTGAATGGCTAAATTACCCATAATCGACCGAAAAGGCCACGGCCCCCAATTTAACACTAATTATGTGTTAATGGAACTTCAATTTATTTTTACTCCTCCTGGAAGCACAAGAAAAAGAATGCAACTTTAGACTGCCAAATTTTGACTTAATAAGTAAACCGAAGAAGATGGGAGTGTAGCATTTCAGACGCCAAATCACTATGCTTGTTATGATCTTGCCTTTTCTGTTAGTAAGAGCAAAAATTGGAAAATGATAGTAACTCTCTAGACGTTGCAAAGCAATTCTCTATGCACACTTTTGACTGCTAGTATCCCTTATATAACCTACTACAGCTATAGTATTCTTAGGAATGCTAAAACCTTCCTATCAAAATTCCTATTCGGCAGTTGGATTTACCATAGATGGAACAAATTCTATACTATAGCCAAAGTTCCTAAATCTTCACATTCTGCAGTCTGTAAACTGTTTATAACGTTTCTGGAAATCCACGAGCTCACAGAGTGAGAAAAAGTACCAATACTGAGCTTTAGTCAGACATGACAGGGCAGCACCTGATAAGTAGTAGAGACTTTCTTCCACTTTGCCTTCATTGGTTTACTGAGCATCGAATGAAATTAAAGGAGCACTAAACTTTTCAATTTGCCGTTGCAGCATTCCTTAGAAATTTCGTCACATGCAATGGTCAAAATGTAATTTCACATTGGTCTTGAAATGTCATATACAAAAAAAAAAGCCCTAACCTAAAGGTGAAGCATGTGACATTGTATCAGCTGACAACAAATTATAGCGTTACTACACTCCATCTACCTCCATATAATTTAGTCATCAAAAAAGAACAATCCAAATCATCCAATGTTGTAAGCAGAGCGTTACATATTGTAACAAGTATTTACACAGACTAAGACTTTTACCTCAAACCTTCATTATGCTTACTTGTATCTATTAGGCTCGACTGACTACCTCAAGAGTGTGATGCTTTACATAAAAATTGTCACAAATTAGAGGCATATCAGCCATTCATCTTGAAAACAATTAATCCAAGGCTCCACATTGCCAATAAATAATTGATATTAAAGTTTAGTTGATACTAAAAAACAAAAAGTTGTGATTGCTAAAATCAGTCATCTTATAGCTGCCACAAGTCATAGCATGGCATTACTTTGATGTTGTAGTGTCGATTAACAGTGACATTCATCCATTTTTCATCTGAGGCCTGTTGAGTACAGCCATCAGTGGATTTCGTAGCTCTTTACCAACTTTTTTCAGTAAACATCAAACTGCTTGTATTAAAAATAAAAGCCAATCACGTACTCTTCTTTTGCTTAGCCCAAATACATCTGGAAACTAAGAGCACATGTGGACTCTGTCAACAAAGAGCATCTAATTCCAAAACCAAAAAAGTTTTATAAACATCAACGTTAAAATAACGTATAAACCCAAACAAAGGCAAAGATGACGCTCAAAATGTGTTACTAAAAAATCAAATGACATCACAAACTTGACTTTTTTTTTGCTTCAATGCTAAAGTGAGAGGAAAGTTAATGCATTAATTTCTACCACTTAGTGGTAGCATCAATTCTTCATGTTGAGATCATCTATGGCACATTTTTAGATTACTTCATCTCAATGTAATAAAAATGCACAATCTGAAAAAGGTGTTAATTGAACATTAAATCATCTGTAGTTGAGCACTAATTGCTTAAGCAAGAGACAGACAGAAGTTAGTAACGCCAAAAGCAAAACACAGGCACCAACCTTTAAGCAAAGCAGCTCCGTCCATCGGCACGTCCTCGTCGGTCTCCGCCTGGTCCTGCAGGGGGTTGCCATCCCAGTTCTGCTCGGAGACAGCCTCCTCGCTCTTACCCTCCTCCACCTCAAGACCCAGGAAGCTGTTGTGCAGCTTGTTCATAAAGTCTTTAGGGTAGATGGAGTCCTCCCAGGCCTTCAGCGTGCGCAGGATGCGCACCTTGAAGCCCTCGGCTTTCAGCCGGCCCTCCAGCCGGTCGTACGTCAGCTTTAGTTGCTTCATGACTTCAATGAGTCGCGACTCAAATGCCCGCCGGTAGAATGACGCCTTATTCACCTTAACTCCACAGTTGTGCAGGATGTCGGAGATGAGATAGAGCCGGGCGACCTTCTTTGTCACAACCGTTGACTCGTTTGATAACGATTCGACAATACAATCGGCAACTTCGTCAGCAGCATCACTATGTTCTATGCAAAACACCATCACTTCACCGATCTTCTTGCTTTCCGGAGTCAAATTTCGGATTAAATCCTCTAGACGGTCTCGTTGGGTATTCGATAGCGAACCTTTGGTAGATTCCCGTGCCTCATCTTCCAAAACCAACTCATCAGGCATGCCGGCTGTGTACGAATTCATGACCGGTGGTTTCCATGCAGAACCCCCTTTGAACATACGAAACTCTTTTGTTGACCACTCCTTTTGTGAGTCTCCATGCATGATTGAGTACAGCTTCCAGCGGTAGTAGATATGAGCTGGACTCTGGTTCTCAAATAAAAACTTGAAGAGTGAGTTATTGATCTCACGGTTCATTATCATGGCTTCAAACATGGGGCCTTCGCGTATTACGAACTCCACCATCCGGTGTATGAGCATGAGCAGGTTGCGGTCTGTTGGGATGACGACCTTGATAACGGCTCGGCTAAGAATCTCGTTAAGCTCCTCTGCTGTGGTAGGCAGGACATCTTTGTCTTTAGGAGTTGGTTGTGCATTAAATGGCAATCCGGATGAAGGCGGTGGCAATGACAGCTCTAGCAATGCGGGAGGTATGTAAATCGGATGTGGTGGAATAATAACAGACTTTCCCCACCCTAGCTTCATTTCATAACCCAGAACATCTTTACCGTTTAAGTTACGTAGCGCACGTTCTCCATCTTTTCGACTCATGTATGCAACAAATCCGCAGTTACGCCCCCGCGCTTTTTCTTCATCAGAACGTGGCCACATAATTTTGATGCTCGCTAGAGGGCCAAACCGGCCAAAAACCTCCATTAGTTGCTGTTCGGTAATCTTAGGATTTAAATTCCCTAGGTATAAATTAGTCGTGGTTGGGTCCCCATTATCAAATGAGCCCAACTCACCGCTGCGCAGAAATAAATCAAGTTCAGACTCAATCGGCGTTCTCACCACGCCTTTGTATTTATGCCGCTCCTCACGCTCCTCTTGGATCTGGCGTAATTCCTCTTTGAAGGACTCCAGGTTGCTCTTACCGGCAGGCTTCTTTTTGCCAAGCCGCTCAGGTTTCTTATCAACAGCCAGCATGCGTGCATAAGCCTGTGCCCGCTCAGCTGACGTCAGCAGCTCCTGTGAAGTCGAGATGCGGGACTGCGGCTTGTATAGCTTTCCCTTATCTTTCGTGTCCTCCTTGCGTGCGCCCGCGTCGTAGGTGCCCGCCTTCACCCACACCTTTGAGCCGTTCACGGGCGTCTCCTGGAAGGTCTCGACAAACTCCTGGAAGACGTGCGCGGCCGCGCGCTCCTCCTCCTTCTTGCGCTGCTCCTCCAGCTCTTTCTTGGAGAGCGGTCGCTTGCCCATGGCGCCGACCGAGAACGCCTTCAGCTTCTGCTCGGGGATGTGCTTCACCTTCTCAGTCATCTTTTCCGTACTGCTATCGTCAAAAGGCGGTTATAAGGGTATCATAGCTAGGAAAATGTGAGCGCTGACCTCTTAATCATCTTTATGGATTTGCATCATACGCCCTACAACCTCCGCCATAACAAGATCCGTGGGGCCTCGGCTGCTACTAAATGTTTGCTGGAATTTGGTGTGTTTACAAACCGATTGGATGTGAACCTTGTTACAATTTGAATGGAGCAATAAGCATTAGCAACAATCTTCCGTTAAAAACGTGCTAATCATATAATTACGGCGTTATTATGCCTAATGAGTGCCTCTCACAATTATTAGAATTCCAGAAATGTTAGGTTAACAGTTCGCATCTATAAGTGGCTGTGACTATTGTGTCACCAAACGTTTTAACGGGAATATAAGTAAAGTTGCAGTTAAGCATTAAAGTGTGTAGTAATTTTAACATTTCAGTACTTTATTAAGGATGAGGGGGTATTAATAAAATGCACTAAATTTAAAATTGGTTTTTTGTAATATATAATAAACTAGTGAATTTCAAAATCAGGTAGCGTTACAAGTTAATGTGTCATTCATTGTAAATGATCAAATCTTTAAATTTCACATTGCATTTTAAAGATTAAGGATGATCAAGAATCAAACGATGTTTTTAAACAAGAATGTATAACATTGGTGATTAACGCCAGTAGTTAAATTAAAACAAAAAAAGCAGTAATAACTGACAATTACGTTATTTTGCTATTCGAGCTGACCTTTTGAACTGTTTAAATTTTTAACGAACGAGTAATGCAAATATTAGTCTGAACAAAGTCTATACTAATAATATTTCATCCATAACAATGAGGAATTTAAAGTAAAAGAGCAGATGAAGTGACTTCAAGCTCGCAGCAATTTATAATACATTGTTTGATATTTTAATAATAAAATAGAATTACGCAACTTTTTTCTCATTACAGCAGGATCTTGGACTCCTTTATTTTTATATCCGATCTCTGTAATTTTTACATAACAAACAACTGCTAGGTAGCTTGATCTGATATGACAAGAATGTGTCATTCTTTTGTTTCCTTGTTCAACTACAGGCCACTCACAGCTGCAAATGTTTTGCTCATTCCAACCTTGCACTTTACCCATACAAAGTGTAATTACCATTTTGTTCTCTTAAATGGCGTCTAGAGGTTTGTAAATTAATACATCGTAAGTATAAAATGGTAATTTCACTGCATCATTGCTTTAAGTAAAACCAAGCGTTCCCTTTCATGGATATTTATTAAACAATTAAATTTAAAAAATACTGCTTAAAAATACATAACATGTTTTATGGTAGTCTAACTGGAAACAGTGCGCTCCAGGGCGATAGCAATACCCATGCCACCGCCGATGCAAAGCGACGCGACGCCCCTCTTCAAGCCCAAGCGGTGCAGGTTATGTAGCAGCGTCACCAAAATGCGCGTACCTGACGAACCCAACGGATGGCCGAGAGCAACCGCACCACCCGTAATGTTAACCTTATCAGGATCAAGGCCCAGTTGTTGGAGCACAATCAAAGACTGTACAGCAAACGCTTCGTTGATTTCATACAAATCGACGTCCTCCTTGTTCCAGCCCGCCCTCTTCAGTACCTCCTTTACAGCACTGATTGGGCCCAGGCCCATCTCGATGGGCTCCAGTCCAGTCTGAGCAAAGGCCACAATTTTAGCGAGTGGCACAAGATCCATCAGCTCCATCTGAACTTCGTTGCAGATGATAACGGCCGCAGCACCATCATTGATGCCAGAAGCATTACCAGCGGTAACCGATGGCTGCTTCGATAAATCTCGCTCAAATGCAGTGGGCAGCTGGGACAGTTTCTCAAATGTGACGTTGGGCTTCACAAATTCGTCCTTGGTGATTGAGGCTGGCGGCTTCACTTGCTCGATCGGTACGATTTCATGCATGAAGTAGTTCTCGGCAAGTGCCTTGGCTGCTTTGGCCTGTGAGTTGCAGGCGAACATGTCCTGCGCTTCACGTGAGACGTTATACTTCCTGGCGAGGTGCTCGGCCGTCTGTCCCATGTGCATCTGCAAGAAGGCGTCAGTCAGGCCATCCACCAGCACCGTGTCCTTGAACTCCACGCCGCCGAGCTTGGGACAGCCCCGCAGCATGCAACTGTGCTGCGCCATCGTCATGCTCTCTTGGCCGCCACATACGACCACCTTGGCGTCTCCACTGCGGATTGCCTGATAACCCAGGTACACTGACTTCAGGCCGGAGCCGCACATCATATTGATTGTGTACGCAGGCACCTGGTACGGGATTCCGGCGGCGAGCGCCGCCTGTCGAGCCGGGTTCTGCCCCTGGCCAGCTGTCAGCACCTGCCCCATTATCACCTCTGACACGTCATCGGGCGTGATCCTTGCCCTCAACAGGCAGTGCTTGATAACCGTGCTCCCCAGGCAGCTCGCAGGAATGCGGCTGAATTGCCCGTTGAAGGCACCGACCGCGGTCCTACAAGCCGAAACGATGTATACGTCATCTTTGCCCATGGCACTGCAAAATTGGGTCTAGCTGCTAACTGCCAGTTAATACTGATACTGTCGCTGCACACTGAACGCTTTCATCGGAGGGCGATGCGTAAGCGTCTCCCCACCAGCGCTTGTAGCGCTTCTCAGTCTGAAATGCTAAGAGGTTATAATCGATTATAACTGACGTCAGCTTTCAGTAGATCATTTAAATGTTAATCTCGTACGACCTACTAGAGGAGAAATTTCGCCTATTCCAGTATTTAAAGTATTTTAAGTAACTAATTGGAATTCCAGTCGATTAAAATAATAATCGAGTTGAGACGTTCTCAAATCTCTCGTACCCATAGAAACGACGTTCACTTGTTTTGATCTGGCCAATTGCAGCTATTAATCACAGCCAATAGGAGCAGAGAGTTAATATATGATTTGTATGCGGTACTGCGTTTTTTTACTATTGCCACATCACACGAGCATTAAGTGTTTCAAAATGAAATGCAGAAAAAAGAGATAAGATATTGAATATATCCATTATTCAAGCATACTTTGATCTTTGATTTAGCATAATTTTAATTTGACGCAGGCGGTGCTAAAGGTAGATTATGATATAAATATGGATAACCCTGACTTGCCCATCACTCCAGATAACACTTAATTTTCTGTTTTTTGTTGCCCTAAAATTTAAAATTAACCCTGCAATGTAAAGGGTGCTTCAAACGTAGAGCAACTGTTTTGCTCTCCAGATGCTTTGAGACAAAGAAAACATTATTTTGTGTGGAATACCATGGGGTTGTCTATCCACAAATTTTTGGGGAGATATAGCAAACTTCTTAGATTATATTGACAGTGGAACGGAGCTGTTTTGAAGACAAATTCATTATGCTGTACCTGATTATAGCCTTTGGTCATTTCAAGGATGACTCTTTTGGTTTCTTTTACTTCATAAAATTTATCGTAATTTTTTTACCACTTAAAGGGTCGAGCCATTAAATTTCTCACGCTTGGGAAGCGTAATGAGGTTCAGCATTTTGAAAAAGAGGAAAACGAATGACAGTTTGGAATCTTGAATGAGCATGTTGCCATGTCCCTACAGCAGTTTTACAAAGCTAGTCAATGCGTTTCCAACACTTTCATTGCTTGAATAAGCTGGGGGCTGCTTTATTCGATCTTGATTTCAAATGGTAGTTGTTACTGTATTTCCATAAAAGATACATGGGGGGAGAGAAGTATTTTCACAACATCTTAACGAATCTTCAAACCTAATTATCGATCACACCAAAAGGTTTTACCGTGATGTTTAAAATTGTGTTGTTGGGCTAGAAGAGACAAACTTCCGTGTGCTTCTTTCTACTATACGAACAAGCTGTGGGGGCCAGAGAGAGGAATTGTATGTCAGATACATGATGTTGACATGGTCAGTAGCGGCTCAACGCCTTTCAAATGTTAAAGAAATTCTTGTCAATGAAGCGTCGATCTGGGGGATTAAGTAAGTGTTTGACAAAGTCCTGGACGTTTTTTTTAATGCTTTGTCTAGTGTTGTTTTCTTAACATGCTTTTCGGTTTGAGAATGGAATACGATGAACAAAGGACAGAAAAGCAGACAGCAATAATCGGTGTCCTATATTTCAGAGCTTTTAAAGGATAAAATGCTGCTGAGATGGCTGCGAGTTGGCTATTCATTGTTCTTTATTTAGTATGTCGTCTCTTCTGAGTACCAACACATTAGGAAAGTTAATGCAGGTTTAGTAATTGCAGTCTTTTCGAGACAAACTTCACGAACTGCGTGCACTTGTTCTCAATCACAATCAGTTGATTCGTGCGTATGGGCTGATCCAGGTGTTGGCAATCAGAACAGAGTCTGTCTTCTTCTCTGTTAAAACCTGCTAATTGTAGCCAAGATAAGCTCCACAAGTGCTCAGCAATCGACAACCAAACCGACAAGGTATTATAAGGAAGATTTGCCATCTTCTCCTTCCTCATACAATTAAAAAGCAATCACAAACTGTTTAGGCTAGTGTTTGGCTTTTTTATATAGAAAAAATAAATGAGCATCGGATGTAAATCTCGACTACCTTGAAGATTTAGGGATGGGAGTTTCAGAAACGATACATCTCAGCAGCCTCACTATCATTCAACTCCTGACTAGTCAGTGATTGAACTCGTCCAATCTTTGTCGTTCTATTGGAGGTCATCAGAAAGCCGTCTCCAATTCAATGTGCCTCTTCTCGTCTCCGCTTCAACATTCAGATGTTCAACGTTCTAACGATACTTCAGGTGACTAAGGACAAATTCGTAGAAGAAGTGATGGTGCTGAGGAGTTTGCTATGATCGACCATGACAGTACAATGGTTGGGGTGGAGTTGCACCAGAAGAAACTAAAATAAGCTAAGAGAGCCAGAAAGGACTTGCTTGATGATCTTCTCTATGGAAGAAAGTATCATTCGACATAATGCATGTATAAGACGCTACTAATTTAAAATTGAGCTTTTTATGGTTTATCCAAGACCTTCTGGGATCCCGAAAGAGACTAGAACTTTTCTGTCACTCTTCTTCTCTCATCTTAACGTCCGCTACGATCTTCCTCCATTTTAGGTTTTTCCCGCTTTTTCTAATCATTTTACCCTTGGTCTGACCCTCCTCCCTTCCACGCTCCTACCTTTTGGTTATTTATGCAAAATGTCAGTTATCGATGATTATATATTATATCGACGATTATATATTTTTTAATGAGAAAATTTGTTATAAGTTCGTTATGATTTATATGGTTTCCATCTGGGGCTAGTACGCACAAACAAACAAGTTCCAAACTTGTTTGCAATGTTGGCCTATACAACAGCGTCCAAGATTACGGAAGCCCATTTAGAACAATAGTTGACAGAGAAGTCTATCAAAGCTGAAAAATGTCCAGACAAGAGTTGAAAAACAAATCTGGATGTTTGTAAGCATAACTCCCATATACAGTGACCGATTTCCATTACATCTCGCATGGAAGTTTCCTAGACCAAAAGGAAGGAAAATGATATACAAACCCAAACTCAACTACACTTAGAAATATGTGTGTGTGTGCGTGCGTGCGCGCGCGTGTGTGTATGTGTGTGTGTTCATTAGAATTTTATATCTTAGTTTTATGGAGTTGCTTTTTTGCGTAAGAGCCATTATACAATCATAAATTTAACAGCTCCAGCTATTTATCTATACTGATGAGCGTTTTTGAGTTTTGATGAGTTTTTTGCAAGTTAATGAGAAAATTTGTTATTAGTTCGTTACGGAGGTAAAAGTCAAGGGCGACCAGAAATGCTGAAAATAATTAAATGGGTCAACCTGCCGACGTCACATGTAGGTACAAAAGTAAATTATTCATTTGTTATTTAAAACATGTGACTTGTAAAGTTTATTGCGTATTTACCGAGTATAATTTGTAAGCATTGTGCGCATTACTTTTTGTGTATTGACTGTTGCTTCATCAGCGTTATGAGAGCTAGCCGCGACCTACCCAAAGAATAAATATCTGACGCAGAGACCAATGAAGATTAACTTGGGTTCCTAGCACGTCCATGGACGTTTTTCTTTTGTTCCTAGTTCTGCAGCTAATATCAGTTGGGAGAGCATTTGAAAAAATTTCGGATTAATCCCACCCCCACTCCTTTTCTGGATCACGCCATTAAATTTACAACCTTTGCATCGTTGCGTTCTTACCCAATCAGAAGATAAAACAGCCACCATGCATATGTCGCCGTCAAATTGAATCATTCACCGCAATTATAGAATGCATGATGCACACATCTGCATGTTAACTGCATGTAAGATTCCATTAAGCACTCCACAGACCTCGAATGACGATCGCAATACCAATAAAATAGTTTTAAAGATAAAAGTCAGCGCAAGGTCGGCTATTACGCAAAACAACTGCTTAAACCTGGTAAACGTGTCATAAATTAGATTAATAAGCTAGACGTCTACTGGGCAAATAACTGAAAATAAACTGCTACTATGGAGTTGCTTTTGAGCTATTAATGACGCACTCGAAGAGACCGCATTAATTATTTCAACTAGTTCTGGATGTTCTTGACACTCGCCTCGCTAACAAGCTAGCAGCTGTTTTTGTTTATTCTTAGTTGCGTTTATTATTATTGAAAGGGGAAGGGGAAGATACGATTACCTCTATTTCGCTACTAAAAATCTAATTGGAGGGAGGTCAAATTAATCCAAATTTTGAATTCTAAAAACGAAGAGAAGTCGAGTATGGAAAACACTTGCTAGTAACACCAATAAGATTTGGACCTTATCTCCATCTTTAAAAAAAAACTCACACGTGTGATGGTCTTGGGGCAAACGTGGTACACAGTAAAATTTCCAGTCTCTTCTTTCCAATTGGCGCATTGTTATTTGGAGAGATTTGCCACGACTGTCTTGTGCGATTTTAACTGGTTCCATCAGGTTCAAACCAGCATCTTAAGGCGGATGTACAGCTTTCTTGTCTTTGCTAAACTCACAAGGGCCTATCGACGTTTTTTTTGAATCCTCCCCCACTCCTAGTAAACATCTTGGTAAAAAACACCAGACCGTGTCGCTATTTTTATTTATCTGTACCCATTTTTCATCTGGTACTTTCTCCATGTGGGTTCTGACAAAACACCATGGACCACAAGCTCTTAGTTCTGTTTACAGCGCTTTATCTCAAATACTAGGTGCCAAATGGCTAAAATACAGCAGAACAATGACTAGAACTGTTATAAATTGAAGCGTGCATGAATAATATAAAAGTACGTTATGAATAGGCAACCAAGTATATATAGCAGCTAAAAATGCTACAGAGTCAAAAATTAAAGTAAAAGGAGACGAATATACTTTAAGAGAACAAACTTTACCACTTTAAGGCTGTGACTCTCTTTAGAGTTTCCTAATTTTAATTAAAATCAGGACGAGTTGGACTTACGTTTGACCTTGAGCTTTATCGTCTCCTTAACGTTTGTTCGACATTTTTTGTTGCACTTCTTTGAATAAAAAAGCAACTGGCAAAATAAATAGGGGACAAATGGGAAGGAACACAAAAAGATAAAAGGGAAAAACAAACCCAAAAACAGAAAATAATCAATAGTAAAATATATAAAGTATAATTCCTAATGTTATGGTTACATCCAGTTCTGTAACCTCACAATGGAGCTCATGATCAATCATCCAGACGTTCTTGATATTGGCGTCATCCTTGAAATAACCGGTATCGCATTCACTTCACAGACAAGGCTGAGATAATTGCTAAGTGGCTCATGTTTCAGAGTAACCTCAACTGTTTTTATGCTGATCTTCGCTACATGGACTGCTATATTGAGCACTTATGCCCTTAATGTCTCAAAGTTCTGTAAAGAACATTCAGTTTAGTTGAGCGCATCATCAACGTTTTGCTTTGGCCCCTAGACGTGCTTTTGTAAGACTTCTCCCATTCCATTGAGACCCCCGTTGATTTGGCCGTTACGAAGTTGTAGTAGATTCTTACACTTACGACTAAGCTACAAATAAGCTGGTGGATTTCTTCACAGGACGGAGTTTCAAAGATTTCATAGGCGTATAACAAAGCAGTCAGTACGGCTCGATATAATTTTGTTGAATAAGGAGTACATTAAAGCAGCATCTAGAAAATAAATCTGTTGTACAAAAATTTAGACTGTTTTGGCACTTTCTTTTTTCGTGGGGCCTTTCGTGGCTTTTTTACCATTCCAAACAAAAATGAGGGTATCAAACTGGTTAACAAAGTTTAAGTTTTTGTTTTATAAATCCTTCTGTTATTTTTTTGCCGCTTGGAGGTTTGAGCTATTTCCCACACTTGGAAACCATGATAAAATTCGCCATTTTGAAAATGGGAAAAGCAAAGGGTAGTTGGATTTTTAAATAAGCACGTTGTCATGTCTTTATAGCCCCTTTTGCGAGGAAGGAAAGAAGCGTTTCTCTATATGCGCAGCCAATCTCTGCAGCAAATGATCGAGCACATCGGGAAGTTGCAGCTCGTTCTTTCGGACGACGGTCTTGATTGCTCTGATGATGTCCAAAATTTCAGATTCACCAAAATTATTGATGACAATATTCTCCCACTACATAGGTAAGACAAGAAAGTGGAGGGGAAGAGCAGCAACAGTTTCATAATACTTTAACCAAGAGTTGCAAGAAATTTCGATCATGCCAATGTTCTTACAGTTGACCCCAAGCGTGACAATTTGGGCAAATTCACTTTTTTCTCTATATTTTGGGTTATATTGAGGAGCGGCGATTTGACAAGATCTTTTTTTGTACGAAATTTTTCTCATGCACCCGCTCTTTTAATTCCGAATGCACATGGTCTCGTCCGTTTCTGGTGTAGAATGATTTGGTGGTAAAACGAATGATTGAGGTGACGTAGTTCTCGATCTAAAGTAGATTATGTGAAGATTACTTTAAGCGGAACTGACTAATAACCAAAAAAATAAAGTATATGAAAAAACGCCATATATATTATATACAGGATGTCCACTTGAAAATTTAGATTCTTGGATTGGTGACGGCTAAAAGGTAACTTAACCTCAATTGTCATAACAAAAAAAGTTTATGCTAATTTGGAGTTTCCTTTTTGTTTTATGGCCATGTGTGATAAATTGCCTCTTCTGTATGACTAAGCGCCTGAAATATCGTAATTTCTTACTTCTTCGAAGAAAATGATTGTTAATTTTTGGGAATGACTAGTTAGAAGTCGAAAGCATAGGATTTTGGTTTTATTTTTAATATGGAGACTAAAAAAACTCTTTTTCGTTTGTTTTCGACTAATATCGACTTTAAAGATACTGTCACTAGTTACTAGGCGTTTTTCTTGCCCTTGCTGTATTGAAGTGCAGGATGTAGGGGTCTATTGTCGGTGTCTCACATCTTAGAGGTCGTTATATTTAAAATGACACAAATATGGCTTTAATTTTTCTCTCCATAACTCTTAGTTGGTCGTGGAAGGGTAGGTACTAATTTCTGGTTTCAAATAGGTAAAAAATAGAGTGTGGATAATTTAGTCTTCATCAGATAACTACAGTATCTTTACCAAAGTATATAAAGGTACTATATAAGCTTTGGGGCCTGATAACTTTCCTGACTACTAAATCTTTAAAAAGTTATGGACGTTTTGAGTGGTATACATTGTCATGCTTTCCCTTGTACATCTTAAGAACATTACAGAGTCACGAACTCTAAGGACAGCAGGCTGCCTTTTTCGCTTCTCCATGATCCTTTAACTCTTAACGTCAGTGATTGAACTCATCCAATCTTCAATGCTCTGATACAGATCATCAGATAGTCATCTCTAGTTCAACTTCTTTCTGCTTTCGGTGTTGTTTAACAACATTCCTCCAAGACAGTGTAGTGGTTCAGATTACAGATCACACAAAACTCTATTCTTCTGGCGTTCTATGTTTATCAAATACATGATCCTACCACAAGATGCAAGAAATTTATCTTCCAAAGCATCTTTAAATGCACAACGGCATCTGGAGGTTGTGGAGACCCGTAAATCCGTAGCGTTTTTGTCTACAAAATGGACTGACTGCTTATAAGGTGGCACAGTTTACGGAGGAGAGATGAAGGCTGCGTTGGGCAATCGTTATTCAAAACTGCACATACATTAGGGCCATCAACCGCCAACCGAGGCACTCTTGAAGATTAATTCAGTCTCTGACGTGCCGCAATATCCACAGAACAGAACAGTAGCGAGACTCCAGCAATCAAGGAGAAGCAAATGACTTCATTACCTTGCAATAACAGCCACGATCTCCTTTTCATGTACAAAGATCTCCGACGCGATTCTCACTAGGGTAGAAAAAAATTCCCAAGCCGAAAGTTTATCTATTTTTTCTTTAGGTGTAAGAATATCAGTCAAAAACGCGGCGTCTGATACCTTCATCTCTCTCATCGCTTCTGCACGGAAGAGACAGAAGACCTCAAATACCAAGAACAATTTTTTTCGCCGCCTCGCGGTGAAGTTAGCGGAGAAGGCAGAAAGATTTTCAATTTATTCCTAGACAAGATAAGACAACATAAAGTTGGCCATTGTATTTTACGCTCGTCGATGATATTAACGCCGCTGGTGCGCTTGGAAATTTATAGAAGTTTTCTGATAAGTTTTTAGTGTGACGTGGACCAATGCATCTCTGGCACAACCAGGCAAAACTTCAAATTTGTCTCTTCAAAGCTCTTCCCACAGAAGATGCATGCATCGCTTTCCTCGTCAGTTGAAAGAGATGGAGATCATAATGCTACTAAAGCCGAAGAGGACGAGGTATCTTATTTATAGAATACATTAGTAATCACCGCTTAAAGACCACAATCCAGAAGGTTGCCATTGTAGATTGTTTCCATTACCTGCCAAATCTTTTAAATAGTGAAATGCACCACAGAGGGTTTCAATAATAACTTCGACTGATCAAACCTTCACTGAGTGGCAATGATTGAGTCGATAACCTCAAGGCTCTAACGTTAACTTTAACATCTAAAATGTAATCGAACGAATGTTTGTAGTTCATTATTCTTGACAGTTTGAGCCATCTCAAGTTGGTTTTCTCTCTCGGTGACTTGGCTCTACTAGTAACAAATGAAAAGATGTCATAGTTGTGAGAATTCACTCAGCTTCGTAACAGAGATTGGCTGTAAATAGTGAAGTGTACGGTATCATCTACAAATCATTTGGTCAAGCTAAAGCTTATTAGGCAGTCTGAAGTGTTAGTGTTTGATCATTTCTACTATTGTATGCGACAGTTGGAAAGCACGACCTTGTAAGATGCTTAAGGATATGGCAACGTGCTCTTTGATTTGGTTATTTTCAATAGCAAACCTTATCATGCTTCCCAAGCGTGTGGCATCTATTCACTTTATAAAACAAAGGGAACCAAAATAGTCATCCTTGACATGATCGCAGGACTCGTTTTCAAAACGGCTACATTCCACTACCGACACAATTTAGTAGCTCCTCCCTGCCCTTCAGCTTATTCACCCAAACAACAAATCTGAACGAAATCCTATCCAGTTTCATTTGACGCTTATTAGACCAGCGGCCTTGATAATTGCCTGAATTTCCGAGAAATCAACCGGTACAACGTTTCAATCCAACCATTTCGACTTCCGTTTTTGCTGCCCCGTCTTCTTCTGGAAAGTAACAGCCTTCTTCATGCTTCCCAAGTCTAAAAAAATTGAGTCTCGAGGGGTTAGTTAAAAACCCAAAATTAACCCAAAAATGAAATCTTGGACTTTGTTAGCCAGTAAAGAAGTCGTGAAAGGCCTCGTAAAAAAGACCAAAATAGCCTAAACTGTTGTACAACAGATTCATCTTTAAGGTGACTATGTTGCTACAAATACAATTTATCAACCCTTTAATGTCTTTCAGCTTATTCAACAAAATTAGACCGAGCCATTGATTACTTTGTTATACGCCAATGAAATCTTTAGAATTATGTTTTATGAAGAAATCTACGTGCTCCTTTAAACAACTTTACTAGTCGTAGTTGGGAGAATCCACTCAGCTTTGTAGCGGCAGCCAAATCAATACGGGGAGGAATTGGTACTAAAAACCGCTTAATGTTTTTTTTGTGGTACATAAACCAGGAAAGCAGATGCAGTAAAGTACAATCAACGGGGGTCTCAATGAAATGGGAGAATTCTTACAAAAGCAGGTCTAGGGGTTAAAGCACAACGTTGACGATGCACTCAACTAAGCTGAATGTTCTTTAAAGAAAATAGAACGAACCATAGAACTGGAGGGAAAATCCTCGCGGCAGTGCTATTCAAGCATTTTACCAAAACAATAAAAAAAGACAATAAGCAGATGATCTAGTTTATTAGGAGGAATTTAATAGAATTTAAAGAAGAAGATGAGTTTGAGTACTTGTAATCATAAATTAACTTGAAGAAGAGAAAGAAATCAATTCCAGAACAATGAATGTTAATAGAAGTGTAGAATTAGTCAACTTGTTAAAATCAAAAAAACTATGAAGGAATAAAAAATTTATAACTAAAACCAAAACACACGGAGGAAAACTTTCAATACAAGATGAATGTTAAACTGTAAGGACAAATTTCAGGAAGTGATGCATAGGAAAAGAACAAAGACATTAATGTGAATGTATGTCGGGAAATGTACAGTGAGGTTGTAATATTGTGTTACATTACACCACATTGCACGTTACCATACCATTTATTTCTGACCTTCTAGTGTCCAAAGTACCCCTCCCCCAAGGATGTCAATAGAAGCACGGGCATGCAGCATCATAGATTAACGCACCCGTTCAAATCTTACAGACTGTACCCGAACAACATTGCAAGTTGAAATGATATGTTGTTGAAGTATTTATGCATCTGAAACTCAGCAATAGGTGGTACAACAAATAAAAGATCCGCAACTATGATGGGTATGGAGCAAGATCATCTGCTTCAGCCCATCTATCGGTAAAGATACTGGAGAACGTTAACACTGACGTGCATTAAAACTGCATCATGCATAATTCATCTTCAAGGAGTAAACACAAAGAGTGCAAACAGACTATTGTGGAGTTATGGAAAAACGGCTGGTTCCACTAAATGAGCATCAATAATCCTAGTCCAAGTATTGATGCTGAATCATTGCTGATGAACCATTCATGAGAGTTTGCCTAGCCAACCAATGTCTATTGTGTAGGTCAAAGACGCCATCACCATCAAAAATTATTTTATTTGTGAAGAAGATTGATGACAGAAATTCCATAACGGTAACGACCTGTTATCAAACGTCTCACTTGAAAGAAAATCAACCAGTCATAATTCGTGAAAATCATAAGGTGCTTGACATACACCATGCTGAAGGGCCATTGACCTATAGCTATGGTCTTGCAGAACATGTTCTTCTATTTCAGGTATACCAACGTACTATCAAATGACCGCCCTCTCATGCAATTGACAAAACATTGTTTGTTCCTAATACCAATGAAGGACAATTTTAATATCACATATCTAATTAAGAACAGATCTGCAAATGAAAAGAATCCTATAAGCACACCATAACTTGATGAGTGTTCTTACGAAGATTTATCATAAAGAATAGGTTTCTCAAAAGCAAACTCTACAAACCCGGTCAGTAAAAAGGGTAATCAATTGCTGAAGGACATGAGGGCGGAAGCTCAAGATACTTCTAGCAACTCTGCTAATATGTGCAATAGTGTAGCCATAATTCCTAAACCTAAAAGAGATCAGTACCTCACTTCCGGCAAGATAGGCACATTAGGGAAAAAGCTCACTGCTAGGAGGTTTATTTTACGCACACCAACATATCTATCAGTCAGAGAAGTTATAGCAGGCCGAATGATCTTCATCAGTGGGTGATCAGAACCAAAAATTTCTTAAATTGTCAGGAAATCCTTCTTAGCATTATAAGAGCTTTGATCACACCACCTGTATGCCAATGTTAGCTGGAGTAAGGAAACAAAACAGAAAACCATCTGCAGGTAGGCAGATAGTATGTTATACGACAGAAGAGTACACTTAATCCTATTTGGTGAAACAATGAAAACAACTGCTACAAAAAGATACCCGCATTATATTGAACGAGGACACGGATATTTTGACGATATGGCGATACTCGCTTTGGAAAGATTTTAGTTTCAAATCTCATGCAAAAGGCTCTAGATAAGTATAACATAAGTGGAAACCTTCAGAAAATAACACTAGTACCATTTAGAAGTGAGTTAATATTATTAAACCTCTTCATTAAACAACTGCAAGTGAAGTATGAGGTTAAATACTTGAGAGTAATCTTGCATCCAAAGCTAACCTAGAACTCACACATATATATATATATATATCATATACACTGAAAAAAATGCTTAATACTTCATGTTAGAAAATCATGATTAAGAAGTGGCCCAGGCTGTCGGAAGGGATCATGTGGGTCGTCGATCCCGCCGGTAGCTGGGCACACGTGGACAAAGAACCTCGAGCTCTTCGATGTGCCATGTTGCTTAAAAACTAGGTCATCGGACCCGACGGTAATCGCTTGCACATGGGCGAAAGACCATCTGGGGTTGGAAATAGTTTAGCGGCGTACCGAGTTATCGATGTAACATCTTTGGGAATAGCGGAACACGTTTAGCCCTTGACGTGCACCTCAGCTGGGGCCCCGCGTTCGCGTAGATAGATCTGCGCAGAAGAAAGTAAATGAAATTGCTGATAACATAAACATTGAACAATTGTGGAAGCGTATCAAAGAAACACTAATTAGGGTACTATAGAGAGGCTGGGGAGTTAGAAAATTAATAAATATAAAAAACAAACAAGACCGTGGAACGACGAAGGAAATAAAAGCTAAAGAACAATCATGGAAAGATTACTTGATAAGTAAAACAAATAAAACATGTCACATCTATAAAGAAGAAAGAAATAAAGTTGATGGAGCAACAAGCAAAGCGGAAGTACTGGGAAGAATTTGGAAACAAAATGGAGAGAGACAGTGGAGGGAACAAAAAACTCTTCTATAGAGTCCTTAAATCTATTAGTAGAGGAAAAACATACAAATCAAAACTTATGAAAGATAAATAAGGCAGAATAGTAGAAGATGAAGAGGATGAAGAGATGTAAAGAGTAATGCTAAATGTAGACCACGCAAGTAAAATAACGAAGGAAGAATACGAAGAAGGCAAACAAGAAAAGAACGAAGACAGCGGGGAACAGGATATAAAAAATTATGAAATAAGAGAACCTGTAAAAGTGCTAAAAAGAAGCAAAGCTGGGGAACACAATGCAATGATAACGAAGATGGTAAGAAATTTAGGAACTAAAGGCCTGGACATACCTCATGACTAGATTATTAAATAAAATATAAAAAGATAAAAAAAGACCAAGACTGGAAAGTCAGGATACTTCTACCAATCTACAAAAAAAGTGACAAACGGGACTGCGCAAATTATAGAGATCTAAACCAAATGAAAAGACTTACAATGTGGGTTTAGAAAGAGGAGAGGAGTACAAGACCACATATTTGTTATAAAACATGATTAAGATACTTATGGCCTTTTTGGATCTAGAAAAAACATTCGGCAATGTCCATAGAAAGGTAGTGTGGAGCTATTTAAAATAAAGGGGGGTGAATAATAAATTACAGAATTGTATAAGAAATCTTTACGAAACAACATGGAATTATGTAAGATAATGTACAATCGGAGGAGTCTGGAACTAAGAAAGTTTTAAGATAAGGATTAGGATAAGTCCTATCCTATTCAACTTAGCGATAGATGATATAACTAAGGAAGTTAAGAGAAAAATAAAGAAACTAAACATGGAAGAAGCAGAAATATTGGAAAATGTCTTAGTAGATGATCTGATAATCTACGCTAATAATGAAAGATACCTGTAAGACAGCCTCAAAATATACTGCGTAACCGTAATGGAAATTGGACGAGGACCAACAAGGAGAAATCTAAGTTCGCACGTCATCTGGCGGGAGTTTTAAAACCTAACTTTTATAAAATAGACTGAGAAGTAGAGACGGCTCATCAAACGCCCTTGCAAATAAAATTTCCAACACAGAAATTCACTACTAAAAAAACAGCAGTTCAAATAAATTTAGTAAACAACAAAAATTCTCCTGACTAGCGATTAGCCACTGCAACTTAAATCCTCACCCCTTAACCTAATAAATCTCCTAATGACATTCAATTGTACTAATCGATTACTCTCCTCTCTATTCTATCAAAGCTGCTGGAAGAAATACTTATACGGAAACGAATAAAAAGATGACCCAGTAACAAATACTATACAAACACCAATTCAAAACAAAGTATTCTATTCTGCTGTGATTCTAGATGTTCGATAAAGTATAGCGTTGAGGACTGTTATATAAAATAAAGAATTTTCTCACTCGTATCTTACTAATTAAACTTTTAAAACAAAATATCCATGTTGAGCAAATAGAAGTAGGTGTATCGCAAGGTAGTGACATGGGCGCAAACCAACGTCCACGATTCCAATGTAGCATCCAATTAGAAAACTTGTTATAAGAGTGGGGGATAAAAGTTAACGAGGACAAATCACGTGACATTATCTTTACAATATGTCGAAACTGTCCAACTGGTTCTCTTATCAATATTCTCACAAGTACATAAAGTGAAATATCTGGGGCTCCAACTCGACATGCATTTAACCTGGAAAAGGCATATTAGAAAAAAGCAGAAGAAACTGATATTAGATTAAATTATTAAAAGAAAAATTTCTTAACGCTGGATAATAAGATCGCTTAATCTGGGACTGCGGTATGAATTCTAATTTTAACACCATACAGCATTTTCAGTCAAAAATTCTCTAAGCCATCTCAAATCCATCATTTATGTGTCAAAAATCGAACTCTACATGTCGAACTTAACATCCGATATGTGGGAGATGTTACAAACGTTCATTTTTATACAGGACCAAACGGTACAATAAGAGTTAAGCAGAGACACGCTATCAAGAAGCCAGAAGTTAGAACGTTACAAGATATTCGCTGCAGGACTAAGCAAGAACGCAAATGTTACGCACGAGCATTGGCGCTCATAATATTAAATAACATTTTACGATCCCGTTAAAGTAAAAGTTTTATTGTTTATACAGAAACCACTGTCCACCATTAGGAACTGTAAAGACACTGACCATTTTCCGGAACATCTACGCCGTAATCTCTTCTACCTACCTTAAGATGGTTTTTTTACCCTAGTGAATTTTGCTACTTCCAAAGTTGTCTCCAGTGCTGCTCGAACTCACTCCTCCTGGACGGTACAACACAAAGTACATAGTCTGTCTCGTTACATAGCACTCTCGTTTACTATCGCGGTCACGCGGAATCCACTACTTTTACTAACACTTCACGATAACACCTCGACTGAACTAACGCGCATACAATACCGTCACTAACTACATCTGTTGACTTGTTTGGGCACACGCAGTGTACATCTTGATTGGTTGAGTAGTTCCTAAATTACAGCAAAATAACAAATATAAATAATAATATAATAATATATAAATACAAAAAAGCGATGCGTCTTTTACTTCACATGCAAAGAAGTTAAAAGTATGGAGTAACATAAAAAAAGAAATTTTTTAAGATTTCCCGAAGATATAATCTTATTAGCAGAAAGCAAATAAAAAAATATGTCGGAAGAGCTGAAAAGGTAAAGTAGCAAAGTGGGATTATAAATTAAAGCTTCAAAAGTTACAGCAGCGATTATGATTACATACCCTCAACATGGATATGGCACCTAAAGAAGAAATGTGGCCTCTTGATTGGTTGAATTGTAAAAACACCTACAGATGAGGACCAAACATTGCATACAAACACAAAAATAATAAGTAAAAGACATCCTACCACTTTAATGATACACTTGTCGGTCTTACTGCTAAACTTCTAAAAGAAAAACAAGAGAAAAAGCAAATGTTATTTACAAGTTAAAGATTGTTGATGATAATTTCATATTACATACCTGATAACATTATGTTTCAATCACTACTTTACACTAAGACACATAACCCGATTGTTATTCCGCATTAATAAAAAAAATCTGGTGTGAACATCACACGACTTTCATTATCCTATTATTTGGGTAATTCTAGCAAAAATCCTGAGCTTCAATTGTTTTTTGAGTTCCTATTTTACCAACTTTTACTTTAAATTCATGCTTATCTCGTGATAACAAATCATTTTTATTCTCATGAATTTTTTTGTATCTTCAACCGTTTAGATTCGCGACCGCTTTGAGACCGATTTTGCGACCTTGCGACCAAACGGCTAGGCCGATTTTTACCAAAAGTTTCACACTGAGTTCCCTACCTACAAGTAACTTGCATACCAAATTACAAGTCTCTAGCTCTTACGGTTCTCGAGATATCCTGTTTACTGACAGACCGACACGCACGCACGCACGCACACACACACAAACACACACACACACACGCACGCACGTACACACACGCGCGCGCGCGCGAACCAATGGCCCAAACCAACTTTTTTGGTATCCTGAGGCTATAATTCGTCCAGAAATGAGAAAAACTGGGTAGGTCAAATTTCCGCCGAATACATTACTTTCCTTATTATAGGATAACGCGTCCGAATAATTTAAACGTCTATTTTGATATACCTTAGTTAAAGAGAAAAAAATAACTACGAATAATTTAGGATCTTAGAAAAAGCATGAGAAAAAGAAAACATTAAATAATATTTGAGGCTCTCATTGAAGTGAAGGTTTCATTGTTCGTACAGAAAACATTGCCAACAACTAGGAACTTTAAAGACACTCACCATTTTCCGGAACCACTACGACGTCATCACGAACTTACCTTCAGATGATTTCTTTATCCAGGCGGATTCTGCTGCTTCCAACGTTGTCCCCAGTACTGCTCGAACTCAGTCCTCTAGACCAGTCCAAAACTAAGCACTTAGTTTGTCTTATTACACAGCATCCACGTTTATTATCGCGGTCACACTAAATCCACTAATTTTACTAGTAATTAGCAATCACCTCACGACCGAACATTAGCGCACTTCCATCATTAACGACGCCTTTGAATCTACACAGAGAAGCCATTGCACGGCAACAAACAATTTTAGGACACTGGAGATTTTTTCAAAACAAACTACGAACTCATTGCGAACTAAAGTTTAGATGACTTCTTTGCCACGGCTGCTCTCACTGGTTCCAACGTCGTCTCCAACGCTGCTCCATCGCCGCCCTCCTCGCCGGTCCAGCACGAAGTACATGGCCTGTCCTGTTGCATAGCACCCTCGAAGGGAAGACGGAGAAAATAAAAAAAGGATAAAGCAGCAATAAGGACATTAAATATTTCTAATTAATTAATAGGCAAAATTTAGAAAGATAAATTTTAAGTCGAGTCGAACCTACTTTTAGTTCAGTTGTTTGCCACGGCTGCTCTCACTGGTTCCAACGTCGTCTCCACCGCTGCTTCATCGCCGCCCTCCTCGCCGGCCCAGCACGAAGTACATAGCCTGTCCTGTTGCATAGCACCCTCGAAGGGAAGACGGACGAAATGAAAAAAGGATAAAGCAGCAATCAGGACATTAAATATTTCTAATTGATTAATAGGCAAAATTTAGAAAGATAAATTTTAAGTCAACTCGAACCTACTTTTAGTTGAGTTGTTTGCCACGCCTGCTCTCACTGGTTCTAACGTCGTCTCCAACGCTGCTACATCGCCGCCCTTCTCGACGGCCCAGCACGAAGTACATAGCCTGTCCTGTTGCTTAGCACCCTCGAAGGGAAGACGACCTAAATGAAAAAAGGATAAAGCAGCAATCACGACATTAAGTATTTCTAATTAATTAATAGGCAAAATTAAGAAAGATAAATTTTAAATCACTAGAACCTACTTTTAGTTGAGTTATTTGCTATGGCTGCTCTCATTGGTTCCAACGTCGTCTCCAACGGTGCTCCATCGACGGCCCAGCACGAAGTACATAGCCTGTCCTGTTGCATAGCACCCTCGAAGGGAAAACGGACAAAATGAAAAAAGGATAAAGCAGCAATCAGGACATAAAATATTTTTAATTAATTAATAGGCAAAATTTGGAAAGATAAATTTTAAGTCGACTCGAACCTACTTTTAGTTGACTCGTTTGCCACGGCTGCTCTTACTGGTTCCAACGTCGTAATCCAACAGTATTCCATCACAAAGGACACAATCTACCTTGTTGCGTAGCACTCATATTTTCACTAACGCAGCCACGCAGAATACACTATTTTCACTAACACTTTGCGATAACCCCACGACCGCACATGCGCTCACTTCCATCACTGACGACGCCTCTGAACCTCCGCAGAGAAGCCGTTGCACAATACCAACAATTATAAGAACACACGCTAATTTTTCGAAACAACCACGAACTCACGTTTAGATGACTTCTTTTCCACGGCTACTCTCACTAATTCCAAATCGTCTCCAACGGTGCTCCATCGCCGCCCTCCTCACCGGCCCAGCACGAAGTACATAGCCTGTTCTGCTCAGATGACTTCTTTGCCACGGCTGCTCTCGCTGGTTCCAACGTCGTCTCCAACGGTGCTCCATCGCCTCCCTCCTCGCCGGCCCAGCACGAAGTACATAGCCTGTCCTGTTGTATAGCGCTCTCCAAGCGAAGACGACCGGAATGAAAAGGGATAAAGCAGCAATTAGAACATTAAATTTTTGTAATGACACTAGCATACGCATGCAGCAGAAGATCTAGAGTGACACTTAATATCGAGAAGACACAATTTGTAATATAGAAAATTCACAGAATAAATTAAAACTTCAACATCATTGAAAAAAAACATCGGACAAGTCAATAGTCACACATATCTTGTAACGATGATAAACCACGCAAACGAGTATATCCACGATATTAAAATAGAAATAGATAAAGCTCGATTAAATATTATTAAGGTGAAACGAGTCGCGTGTTGCAAAGAACTGAGATTATCGTTGAGAACCCGACCTGTAGGTGAATAATTTGATAATGTTCAAATATTCTAAAAATAAAATATACCTAGTCAAATTAATAGGCAAAATTTAGAAAAGTAAATTTTAAGTCAACTCGAACCTGCTTTCAGTTGAATTGTTTGTCACGGCTGCTCTCACTGGTTCCAACGTCGTAATCCAACGGTACTCCATCGACGCTATCCTAGCCGGCCCAGCACGAGGTACATAGCCTGTCCTGTTGCATAGCACTCTCGATGGGGAGACGGCAGAAATGAAAAAAGTGTAAAGCAGCAATTAGAACATTAAATATTTCTAATTAATTAATAGGCAAAATTTAGAAAGATACGTTTTAAGTCAACTTGAACCTACCTTTAGATGATTTCTTTATCCCGGATCCTCCCGCTGCTTCCAACGTTGTCCCTATTGCTGCTGGAACACAGTTGTCTTGGCCGGCCCAACACCAAATACTTAGTCTATCGTATTACATAGCACTTAAGTCACACGAAACGCATTACTTTTACTAGCAACTTTATGGCCACATCTTGACTGAACATAATGCGTGCACTTGGATCACTAACGACATTTGTTGCACTTGTTTGGGCAAAGATAGTATAGTGCTTTGAATGGTGACCCGTAATTCTTGCATACAAACCCTACTCCATCATTCTTTTTTATATGTAGCTTCAATGCTTTGCTTCCTGTTAATATTTCTCTGCCTAAATAAAAAAATACCCTATCGCTTTAATGATCCACTTGTCGGTCTTACTGATAAACTTCTAAAAGGAAAACAAGGGAAAAAGCAAATGTTATTTTCAAGTTAAAGATTGTTGATAATAATTTCATATTACGTACCTGATAACATTGTTTCAATCACTACTTTACACTAAGACACATAACCCGATTGTTCTTCCGCATTAATGGAAAAAATAAAATGAGAAGAACGTCTATGTACGGATAATTATATAACGCGTATAATTTAAAAAGAGAAAAATAACTACAAATAATTTAGTATCTTAACAGAAGCATGAGAAAAAAATAACATTAAATAATATTTGTGGCTCTCACTGAAGTGAAGGTTTCATTGTTCGTACAGATAAACATTGCTCACAACTAGAAACTTTAAAGACACTCACCCTTTTCCGGAGCATCTACGCCGTCATCTAGAACCTACCTTTAGATGACTTCTTTACCACGGCTGATCCCTCTGTAAAGCAACGCAATTTTACTTTACACGTAAAGTACCAACAGAGCTTTGTAAAAAATTGTTGTTACAGCTTTTATAATTAACCTCTTTAATTAAAACGCAGGATCAATTAATGTAATCGAAATTTTATGATTAATTATAAACTGAATGAGCAGTACACAAGAGAAAATTGTCTGATAGTAGTAAAGAAAATGGTCGCTAACAAAAGCAAGCAATGAAGAAGATTTAGAAGACCAAATAAGCGTAAACTAAATAGGGCGGCGAAAGAACTAAAGCAGCTTATTTAAATTTAAAAACAACCAATTTAAGGCTTCTTAAACAGCCTGTTACCCGCTGAAGCTAATGATTATACGTTATGGAAAGCTACTAGGAAAATAAAAAGAGGCCTTAACAATCAGTACTACTAATCAAAGACGCCAACGGAAAATGGTAAGGAAACGATAAAAAAAGCTAATGCTTTTGCAAAACACTTATTTGAAGTATTCACACCACACTATGATGAACAAGGCACTGAACAGGAAGCAGAAATACAAGCATTTCTAGAAACACCCTTCCAGATAGATCTCCCTCTATAGAGAAATTCAAATTCAAGGAAGTAAAGAGAGTTATCATAATGAAAGTAGCCCAAAGAAAGCTACTGGTTATGATTTAGTAACTGGAATTTTTTTTAGAAGAAATAGCAGATAGATGTTTAAAATTCATCCTAATAATTTTTAAAGTCATCAACGTTAACTACTCATAATTTTGTTTGTTAGCTGTAAGAAAGTTTGGGAGCCACTGGAGTGAAGCTTTCTGAGAATTAATGCCTACCCCCAAAATTTTCAGAATTTTTAGCAGCTGCAGGGTTTTTTGCACGCATGCAGCTGGCTAAGTAGCATCATTGTTTCGAGAGATGCTGCGTGCTGGCTTCACAGGCGAGAAAAACCTTCACTACGATTTAAATTATTAAACGACTTTTCTTTATCGGAAATAATGTATTACAAACTGCAAATTTAGTAGTAACAAAAAAAAGGTAATTTGAAAAGCATACAAGGCTTATACAAGTTATAAAATAAATATCTCCTTGAGAACTTTATTGATATTCTCCCACTTAATTGATAGAAAACACAGGCCAAAATACAACTTAGAAAAGTGCTGTTTTTGCTTGAAGATGATGTTTCTAAACCGGTGGTTTGCACAATCTTCGTGTTAGATGAGAATTAAGGCAAACCACCGACTTCGGACAACCTGGATCAAGGTTGCTGTGAAGAAATGGTGTATTATATGGGCCTTATTTGGGGTTGTGGAAACTCTGGATATAAATGTGAAGAAAGCCCCCCCCCCCCAAAGGAGCTGTGAGACCTTCACGTTGATGGGAGGAGGGCACTACAGTCCCCCAGCAGGGTCACCCATGCTAGTAAGGTCGAGGGCGAGAGGAAAGCTAAGGACAGCTCACCCTTCAGGAGGCACTGTGTGCAATGGGAATTGGCGCACCCGGAGGGATACCGGCTACAAGAGCCTGAACGCCAGGCTCCTGCTTAATACCGTAACCGAGGCCCATGCTCCAACAACCTTAAGAGGGCATACCTGTGGTACGCTGCATGGGTCTACGAGGACAACACCTCTATAAAAAGGAGGAGAACACCCCAAAAAACCTGTGGGGCACCTGGCGCACCCCACAGTATAAAAGCCTTCCCTCAGGAATGGGCGTCACCCTGGGAGCGACCGATTTTCGACCCGTACTCGTGGGACAGTAATGGAGGAACAATTTAAAACCAAAACCAAAGAAAATAATTAAACAACAAACACAGAGGCACGTAATACCGGAGACAGACAACAAGAAGCCGACACTTACAGTCAGCGAAGTGCAACGAGCAAAATAGAAAACACAGTTGCACACTAATGGTGAAAGTTAGAGAGAACCCAAACACTCAAGGGGGTATCAAAGAATTGACCGCAAAATTGCAAAGAAACTGCAACGTCCTAAACAGAGCCACGACCAAACAATGGCTAGAAGACAATAGATGGGAAACTACAGCAGCACCAACGGACGGCGCAGACGTTCAATCTAGTCCACCAGTGAGTATAGACAGAGACCACAACCTTGAAATAATGACAGGCTTAAACAGTGACAAGTGTAGGAGTGAAAGTTAGCAGATCTAAAATGGGACAATGGTATTGCCAGCAACGTCGAAACTAAACAGGGAAATCCCGCTAATAATAACGACGAGATGGTCAAAGTTGTTATGGTCGAAGCAGACGACGTAGCTATGAATAAAAATCTGTCCAAAACATACAAGGACAAATACCCTGAACTACTGGCTTCATCTGACGAGTTTGTTATTCTCGACCAAAGAATCTCCATTCGAGGTGATGGAAGCAGCACAGTAGCAACCAGCTCAAGACAAGTGGTAAAAATTACCCATAAAAAAGACGAAAAGGACAAACTTATGAAGTTAAGAAATGAAGTCAAAAATGCCAAGAGAATTGCCTTACACACTATAGACTTAAGAAGATGGTACAGGGCAAATTTAAAAACACCAATCATAAAATAGCTATATACATAAGAGACCTAAAGCAGAAGGAACACGAGCAACCCAGGGAATCCTATGCCATGATTGTAGAGGGGCAGGGAAAAACTATCGAGAGGTGCTCCAGAGTATCAAAGAGAACATAAAAGAGGAAAATGCAAGTGACATAGTGAAAACAATGCGCAACACCAAGGAGGGAAAACTACTAATAACATGCACAAAAGAAACTGACAAAATCAAGAAATTGGCAGAAGCGATAAGAAGGATGCGAACCTAAAAGTTCGAAATATTGACAGAATTAGAAACAGTAAAATTATATACATCAGGGGAATGGACATAGAGGTGACCGAGGGTGAAATACACAAAGCCCTTCAAACAGCTATTGGCACATAAGAGCAATGGGAACTGGTCACAGGGACACCGCCACTATAAAACAAGTGTGCATAAGCTACTAAACCGGCAGTTTATTAAGATCGGCATGGTAAACTGTACTATCCAGAAAAGAGTTGACCTAAATAGATGCAAAAAGTGCTGGTGCTATAGTCACAAGCAGTATGCCTGCAAAGGACCAAATCGGACCAATAACTGTTAAAAATGCGGCCAAGAAGGACATCTGGGCACGTCCTGCCCAAACCTCCCAGCTTGCCCGATTTGCGACGAAAAGGGGCATTCTGCAGGAACGTTCAATTGCGCAGCATTCCAAACGGCGCTAAACCAGGTGAAAGATAACTCAAGCCAAAACCAGAAAAGACGCCGCAAGTTAGAAAACGACCCCAAAAGAAGTAGCCGGCCCAACGATAACCCGAACTCAAAAAACAGCAAAGAATCAAACGTATACAGACGACCAGGACACCAATACCCAGTCAAACGAGAAAAAATATGGCACAGGCTCATGCAGCAGCAAGAAAGACAATACAGCAACAACCAACAATGCTGCAAATCTTACAAATAAACGTAAATAGAAGGGAAGCCCATGATACTATCAGCCGGCTGGCATCGATTACTAATACTGATGTCATACTAGTAGCCGAGCCAAATAAAAAATACATTACTAACCGTATGGGATGGATCATGGGAAACAAAAGCGACGCGGCGAAATGCACTAGAAGGGACATAATTACAAACACAGGCGCAAGGGAAGGAATAGTATGGGGAAAAGTAAGAGGACATTATGTAATATCCTGTTACATATCCCCAAACACAACTATCGAAGACTTTATGGCATACCTAGATGAAGCTACGGACATCCTAAAGATGATAAGGAGAAAAGAACCCAGCCCTATGATAATAATCGGCGGCGATTTTGATGCAAAAAGCCCTGGGGATCGCACACGTTAGATGAAAGAGGGAGACACGTTACAGACTGGGTCACTCAGAACGATCTAATTGTCGCAAACGTCAGTAAAGAACCAACGTTCGTAAGAGGAACAGCGTTATCGACATGACTTTCACCAGTATCAATGTGGTAAACAAAATATACGAATGGAAGGTAATGGACGAGGAAACCCTAAGCGATCACCGTGCCATCTTATTCCAAATAGCAGACATAGATATAGACGACCACAACAAGCCGACGGGCTGGATATACAGCCGTCAAGCAACAGAAACCTAAAGACATCAGCAACGAACCCACCTGTCCAAGTCCTGCTAAATTAACGGAAATCATTAATAAAAGCTGCGAAGCGAATTTAAAACCTCGTACTAGTCCAGGAAACAGGAAGCCGGTATATTGGTGGGGCAGCGAAGTAGCTACATCCAGAAATCTATGTATAAAAGCGAGAAGAGAGTGGTCACGCGCCAAGAACAAAGATTCCATGGACATTATAAACGAGAAGTACAACACATGCAAAGAAAACAGAAAAGCATATAAGACCATGATCATAAGGGAAAAACAGAAAACATGGCAAGAAATACTAGAAGAAGTGGACAAGATGGGGCGATGGGTATAAAATAGTCTCCAAAAAATTCGGAAGAAAATTGCTCTCACCCGCAGACCCTGCAGAAATTTCTGACATACTCAGGGTTCTTTTTTCAACCAGAACGACAAATACTTGGACATACGACAATTCCACCGACGAAGCAAACAAAATAACGATAGATGAAGTAAAAAGCGCCGCTAAAAGTCTCAAGAGCAACAAAGCCCAAAGTGGTCAAACTTCCAGTAGAGGCCAGTCCGGAAACTTTTACTAGTACTCTCAATAAACTTTGGGAAGAAAACAAATTTCCAACAGAATGGAAAGTGGCTACCCTGGTACTAATACCCAAACCAGGTAAGCCACTAGGGACGGCGTACAGACCCATATGCTTAGTAAATGTTCTATCGAAGCTATATGAGACAATAATTAAGAACAGGCTAAGCAAGGATATAGACGCAATGAGAGAGCTCTCGAAGCAACAATATGGCTTTAGACCGAGGTGCTCAACTGTCGATGCCATAAAAGCATAACAATGTATGCTCAGAGCGCCAAGGAGGGAAATTGGAGACAAAAGGAGCACTGCGTCGCAATCACCTTCGACGTCAAAAACGCGGCTTCATGGAATCGGATAATAAAAAGCTTCTACGACCAAGGAACCCCGGTAAACTGATAAGCATCATCAAGAACTATCTAGACAATCGGCAGATAAGTTACAAGGACAAAAATATACGGATAACGTGTGCTGTTCCACAGGGGTCCGTTTTAGGACCTCTATTATGGAACATCCTTTATCAATACTAGAACTACCAGTACCTTCGGGATGTAAACCGGTAGCATTCGCAGACGATCTTATTGCTGTTATAATCGACAAGCAAGAAAGAATACTTAAAAATAAAATAGAGGCGGTACTGACAGAAGTAGCCAATTGGACCACCAATCATGACCTGGAACTATCGCCGCACAAAACCGAGACAATCGATAACAGGCAGAAGGAAAACAACCCTAAAGGAAATTAACTGGCTATGATAAACATACCTATAAAGCGAAAAGATTAATCCCGGACATGAGACCCTGGAAAGAAAGGCAATTTGGACAATTAAACTATTACCTGACCCAAGTCCTTAGTGGGCACGGGGCGTTCAAAGTTTATCTTAAACGATTTGCGAAAACCGAGGACGGCAGATGCAGATACTGTAGTGCCATGGAAGACGTGGAGCATGTGATTTTTACATGCAACCAATGGCAGATAATAGACAAGAGACTCAAATTCAAGTACAAGCCGAAATTACTCCCGAAAATATATGTAGACTAATGCTACAACAATTAACAACATGTGCACCTCTATACTCAGCGATATGGTAGATAACAAACAAAGCTAACACGACATAGAGACAGAGCGACATAAAATGACATACCGCCTCCCACCTAAAGTAATACTTACGGGGTTCCGGTTGGGGATCACGGGCGAAGAGAGAGAGAGATAGATGGGTTTAGTTGGTAGGCGGACCCTTTGGGTCTGAATCCAACATGCCCGGGTCGCTCGAACACCTAGACCCGGGTATCTAGGAAGATTCCTAATCCTCTTAATTTAAAAAGAAAAGATGTGAAGAAGAAGAAAGACACTCGAACACCTCGGAAAGTTTGGAACTGAATATCTCCAGATCAATCGCGATCTACCACTTCGTTTTAACTGTGGATTCCATTCTGAAGCAATTCTCGCTATGTTTTGGTAGGTTTTATCAACGTATATCTCTTTCAGCATAACTTATGAGCTGAAATTTTCTTTCCTATTTGACGCTGATTTGTTCTTTGCAATAGTTTATCGTTGCTTATTACCTGCAGCTAATAATTTGATATTGTACTCTTCATTACTTTCATTACACTGACTTTACACTACAGTTAAATATTCTTAGTTTCGTTTTGTTGATAGTTGTTATAAAGTCTAGATAGGCTTCAGTTTCCCAAAGACTTGTTGACTTTTTAATTCTGTCTTTAAAATCGACGCTGGCTCTTTCATCTGTGGTCATGACGTTATAAATAGGTAAATTCTTCAAGATTTTCAATGATATGATAATCAACTGAGAAATAGTTCGTATTTGTGGCATTCACTCTCATGTATTTTGTTTTGCTGACATTTAGTTGGCTTTCTATGTCTACAATGGTATATAGTAGGTTTGAGATTGACGGTATACCACACAAGACAATAAGGTGATTTTTAGATATCCTAAATATATTGCGCCATAAAGATTGCCAAATTGATTCTAACTTCTAAAAAGCGGAACTGCTAAAACAAAGAAACACATAGGCCTCCTTAATATTGGATTGGGGACAGAGGTGAACGGGAAG